>CM036248.1:39442565-39508575 GCA_020698575.1 Bostrychus sinensis
TCAGCCTATTTATCCAACTGCTGGGCCTCCAGAGTCACAGATCTGTCACTGCTGATGTTGTTTAAGGGGATGGCCCGGGACAGCCCTTTGTCGTCTGCGTAGCCAATGTCCAGTGACGTGTTCTTTTTCTAATCAATAAAGACTCCAATCAGTTTCTTTTATCTTTTTGTCTTTTTATTGGCATAAGCCAAATTCCAGAGCTCTGGGTTGGATCTGTCCCTACCGCCTACGTCTTACTCAGGGCTTACGCTGGGCGTCCAACAACGACCGTCCCTATCACACTGAATATATCCCAGGCTCAACTTCATACCACCCACTCCAGATATGGGCATAGTCCAGGATCTGAACCAGTTCTCAGGCAGAGCAGTGCGAGTTGTAAAGGAGGGGCTGTTATCACTTCTGCTCCCATGAAGACCACATTTCCAGCACAGATTGTTCCCTTGCACTTGTTGTGGCGTCTTGAGTCTGGGTCAGATCCTGGTCACATGATTAGTTCAGATACATTTCTTCACATTTCATTATAAACTTGATCATGTTAAAATCACATACAACATTCCCCCTTTTGATCTCCAATCGGAGATCAACAAAATTTAAGCTGCAAAGCAAATAATGAAAAAACCACGTATCTTCCTTTTTTTTTGTTTTTACACATTAGCAAAGCTTATTCAACCCAATGACCGTGCTCTGCAGATCCACGTGCAGGGGCTCGTACCACGCCCCCTGGTGTTTAAAACCCTCTTTATTAATCAGCGGTCATCAACTCCAGCAATTGCACAGTACGAGTAATAAAGGTTAGGAGTTAAAGTTAAAGTCAGAATTGTCTATCCGTTATTGCAGGAGGGATACAGGTCACAGCAGATCTGAGACTTTTGTCCTGAAGAAATGTTTTGTTGTGGAATTTTTAGATTGAGATATTTGATGAGAAGAAAGTGTCTGGATCAATCAGCGAGTCGTCTTTATTTTACTTGTGCACAAAAAGACCACAGTACAAAGCATATCTGAAGACGTCACGCCCCCAGGTCACTGTTGCTCTGAGAGATCAGAGGTCTCCATGACAACATGCTTTGGTCTTAAAGCTGTTACACGTCATTGTCCTGGTACAGCACTTAGCTCAGACAATAGAATAACAGTAGGAGAACACAGATGCCATGGATTTCTATGACATGTTTGTTGAGTGGACATATGCTGTATTTTCTGGACCATAAGTGGCTCTGAAGTATAAGTCGCACTAACCAAAAAATGCATAATGAAGAAGAAAAAAAAGCAAATATAAGTTGCATTTTTTGGGGTAAATTTATTTGACAAAATCTGACACCAAGAACAGACATTTCATGTTGAAAGGCAAGTTATAGTAATAATAGAATAGAGAACAACAGCTGAATAGGTGTGCGCTATGCTAACGTAACACATTGATGGTTATTCAGCTACATGAAGCATAAACAACGAACTGAACAGGTGTCTCGTATGTTAACGTAATATATTAACAGTTATTCACATAACTATAGCATAAAGAACATAATATAACAAGTTCACCAAACTCACCATCTCACTCCTAATCGCTAAATCCTTTAAATTCTTCATCCTCGGTGTCGCTTCTGAACAACTCCGCCAACTCCGGAGGTAGACGAAGCGCCGCTTCCTCCTCTGCGTGGCTGTCGTCAGACTCAGCATCAGTTCCATTTCCAATTATTCCGCTCTTTCTCAGTTGTCTTTATAGCCTAAGTTGTTAGCGCTAATGTTTACATTTTAAATTGTCAGTGGTACAGGTGCAGCAGATGCTGGTACACAAGCCTAGAGCGCCCTCTGGTGGCTGTCAGTGTGAAAATAACCAACACCTGACATATTTTAATATATAAGTCACACCTGAGTATACGTCACACCCTGAGCCAGACGATGGAAAAAAGTGCCACTTATAGTCCAGAAAATACGGTACAGGAGGAAAAGATTCGGGGAAATGACAGCTCCCTGTGGGACCCCGGACGTGACCTCAACCCAAGGACTGTAAAAAGCGATGGCCCCGCCCGCTGTAACCTTCCTGTGAGGCGGCCGTGCAGCCAGGTTCATGGTCTAGGGCTCAGCTGTAAGTTGTCCAGAGTTGGCGTTCGCCTGCTGTGATTTTCTCCATCAAACGCTGCGCTGCCAAAAGAACCCTGACCATCGCAGGCTGTTTGCTGTCAGCAGCCACTGACCAGGAAGGTACAGCTTTAACCAGGGCTGGCCTTGGGAAGATAAGCATGTTGGTTTTTACAGTTGGACAGAACTGTTCTGTGAAGACTCTCACGCTGCCAGGGGAACTGCATCACAACAAAGATTTAAAAGCAGTCACCTGGACTTGGTTTTTAAAGTTGAAGATGTTTCACCTTTGATCCAAGAGGATAAGAGCTCTCTTACCAGTTTGATTTCACAAATGAAAAAGCCTCTTGGATAAAAGGTGAAACATCTTCAACTTTAAAAACCAAGTCCAGATGACTGCTTTTTAACTTTTAAAATGTCAGGTTCCAACAAGCTCACATATTACCAAGTATAGATTATTTCATTGGATAAAATAAGTGCCCTACCAATAATAAATGTCATCACACAGACCATATGTTAAAACCTAATGGAGTATAGCTAATACTAGAGCCAGACACTAACACCAGCTGTTACAGAAGCCACTTCTTTGTAGTAAAGCTAAAAAAAAAAATGTAAAAAAGCCACACGTAACGCAATGGATGTGTGTCATATAATCTAATAGTTCTCTGTGTTTTGGCTGTTCCCTTTCAGGGGTCGCCGCAGGACATCGCCTGCCTCTGTCTCGCTCTGTTCTGGGCCGGTGTTGGCCCATCCTTTCCAGGTGTGTCAGTGACAGAGGAGTCAGGTTTCAAGTTTTTAAAAGATCAGCTCATGGAATTGGTGCAGAAGCAGTCTGCTGCAGCTCACCTGTAAGTACTGTATATTTTATTCTTTTTAGTTCCTGTTTCAAATACATTTTATCAAACATGCAGTTCTGTGGCATTTTCCCTTTGAGAATGACCTTGGGCATATGAAAGGACCGGGGTTAGTCGGTCGTCTGCAGGTTTTTCCAACGGTGGAGGGAGAAGCCAAAGCACTCAGAGAAAACTCACACCAGCGAGCTCCAACCACAGAGTTTGGTAACGGCCGGATTGGCTGGGTCTTTGGTTAAACAATGAAGTGAATGTTATTTCTTAATTTTCTGTTTTACTTTTTGGTCATGGGAGCCTGGGGACTTTGTGAGTCATGGAGATGAGAATAAATCAATAATAAGAGCTAATTTAAAAAAATATATAATGAAAGACTAAAATTGTAACTTTACCTTTAGTTCTATACAACTACATGAAGTTGAAGAACTTTTAAGCTCTGTAAAAAATAATAAACAGTTTGGGCTAGATTATCTCGATGGGAAATTAATAAATGATAAGTCTGATTACATTGCCAAACCTGTTTGTCATATTTTAAATTTGAGTTTAGAAGAATGTTTATTTCCACAGGCTTGGAAAGTAGCCAAAGTGATACCCATACCCAAAAATAATAAGATCGCATTCTGTGGTGCCAATAGTAGACCAATCAGTATCCTGCCTGTTCTTAGTAAAATCATGGAAAGATTAGTGTTTCCTCAAATTTTAAACTATTTCACAAATGTTAACCTTGGCTGTGAATCTCAGCAGACGACAGAGATGGTCATTCTACATCTACTGCACTTCTGCAGATGACTGATGATGTTTGAGTCAAACTGATGCCAAAAACTATGTTGGGCCTGTCCTAGATTTTAGTGCAGCTTTTGACGTCATTGATCATGGTTTATTGTTGAGAAAACTTTCTGCATATGGTTTTAAGGACTGTGCAGTAAAATGGATGGAAAGCTTAACTAACAGGTTTCAATCTGTGTATTTTAATGGAAACCTTTCAACTAAAAGGAGATTAGACTGCGGTGTTCCCCAAGGCAGTTGTCCTTGGTCCTCTACTCTTCTCTATTTTTACTAACGACCTTCCTTTAGTTTTAAATGTGCATCTATAACAATGTATGCAGATGACTCTACATTATATAAATCTGTAAATAGTTTGAGTATTTTAAATGAGGTACTGCACAGTGAAGTGGATTGTGTATCCAGCTGGGTAGACAGTAATGGGCTGGTGTTAAACACTGGTAAAACAAAATATATAATTCTTGGTTCTCATCACTCATTAAGGAATGTGCAGCCTTTGTCGCTCTCTTTGAAGGCATTTCTTTGGAGCAGGTGCATAAGGTTGAGCAGACACAAACTGAGAACTGGTCTAGTCACATTAATAAAATAGTACTAAAATGGGTAGGGCTGTTCCTGTTATTGGAAGATGTGCCTACTTTATGACAGATCTGTCAGTCAAACAAGTGTTGCAATCAACTGTGTTATCTCAACTCAACTATTGCTCTGTTATTTGGTCATGTGCTCCAAAGAAAGACATTCATAAGCTTCAACTAATGCAGAACAAAGCTGCACGACTGGCACTGAGCTGCCCATTTTGGACGAGTATTGACCGTATGCATCATGTTCTATCATGGATACAAGCTGAGAACAGATTATATAAGAACCTTCTTGTCTTTTTTTATAATGTTTGTGTTAATATGAAACCTAAAATCTTGCATTCCAAAATCTTTTTTGTTCATAACAGACATAGCCATTCTACCAGACAACAAACAAATGGTGACAGTTGTCCCTGAACATGTGCAGAAAACAGTTTTGTACAGGGCTGCAGCTCAGTGGAACAGGTCGCCTTGTTCACTGAAACAATCAAATAATATAAGATGTTTTAAAAATAATCTCAGAAAGAGACTACACAAAAGTCCGGCTTTTTAGTCATATTATCTGATTACTGTTTTTATGTTTGATAGCACTACTGTTTTGATGGTATAAGTGTTTCTTGTACAGTATATAACTAAGTTATAACGTATTTTTTGTATGTATTGTTGAATTTTGTATGGTGTTTCTTTATGCCACGGACCCCAGGAAGACGCTACGCTACAGTTGCTACTTTGGTAGAAACTAATGGGCATCCATTTTAAATAAACAATAAAATAAATAAACAAATACACACAGACACACACAGACACACACATACACACACACACACAGACACACACACACAGACACACACACACACACACAGACACACAGACACACACACACACACACACATACACACACACACAGAGACACACACACACAGGTCTAATATCAAACATATATATATAATATAATATAATATAATATAAAATAATATAAAATAATATAATATAATATAATATAATATAATATAATATAATATAATATAATATAAAATAATATAATCTCCCCCTTGAACTGCCACCTTATCGTGGTGGGGGAGTTTGAGAGCCAGAATGATCCTAGGAGCTATGTTGCCTGGGGCATTATGCCCCTGGTAGGGTCTCCCATGGCAAACAGGTCCTAGGTGACGGCCAGACTAAGAGCAGTTCATAAATCCCCTATGAAGAGAATTATATCAAGGACCGTGACATCGCCCGGTATGGCGCAGCCGGGGCCTCACCCTGGAGCCAGGCCTGGGGTTGGGGCTCGAATGCGAGCGCCTGGTGGCCGGGCCTTTGCCCATGGGGCCCGGCCGGGTACAACCCGAACGAGCGACGTGGGCCCGACCTCCTGTGGGCTCACCACCCGCAGAGGAAATCGTAGGGGACCGGTGCTGTGTGGATCGGGCAGCAGTCGAAGGCGGGTGCCTCGACGACCCGGTCCCCGGACACAGCTTCTAGCTGTAGGGACATGGGTCACCTCACTGGGGGGGAAGGAGCCTGAGCTTGTGCGGGAGGTTGAGAGATACCGGCTAGATATAGTCGGGCTCACCTCCACGCACAGCTTGGGCTCTGAAACCCAGCTCCTCGAGAGAGGTTGGACTCTCCACCACTCTGGCGTTGCCCGCGGTGAGAGGCGGCGGGCCGGTGTGGGCTTGCTCATAGCCCCCCAGCTCAGCCGCCATGTGTTGGAGTTTACCCCAGTAAACGAGAGGGTCGCGTCCCTACGCCTTCGGGTTGGGGACAGGTCTCTTACTGTGGTTTGTGCCTACGGGCCAAATAGCAGTACAGAGTACCCGGCCTTCTTGGAGTCCCTGGGAGGGGTACTGGAAGATGCACCGACTGGGGACCCCATTGTTTTGCTGGGAGACTTCAATGCCCACGTGGGCGACGACAGTGATACCTGGAGGGGTGTGATTGGGAACAACGGCCTCCCCGATCTGAACCTGAATGGTGTTTTGTTATTGGACTTCTGTGCTAGTCACAGTTTGTCCATAACAAACACCATGTTCGAGCACAGGAGTGTCCATAAGTGCACGTGGCACCAGGACACCCTAGGCCGGAGGTCGATGATCGACTTTGTAGTCGTGTCATCTGACCTTCGGCCGTGTGTTTTGGACACTTGGGTGAAGAGAGGGGCTGAGCTGTCAACTGATCACCACCTGGTGGTGAGTTGGATCCGCTGGCGGGGAAGGAGGCCGGACAGACTCGGCAGGCCCAAACGTGTGGTGAGGGTTTGTTGGGAACGTCTGGCTGAGCCCTCCTGTCAGAGGGGTCTTCAACTCCCACCTCCGGGAGAGCTTTGACCAGATCTCGAGGGAGGATGGAGACATGGAGTCCGAGTGGACCATGTTCTCCACCTCTATTGTCAATGCGGCCGTTCGGAGCTGTGGTCGCAAGGTCTCTGGTGCCTGTCGTGGCGGCAACCCCCGAACCCGGTGGTGGACACCGGAAGTAAGGGATGTCGTCAGGCTGAAGAAGGAGTCCTATCGAGCTTGGTTGGCTTGTGGGACTCCTGAAGCAGCTGATGGGTACCGGCAGGCCAAGCGTGCTGCGGCCCGGGCGGTTGTGGAGGCAAAAACTCGGGTCTGGGAAAAGTTCGGGGAGGCCATGGAGGAGGACTATCGGTTGGCCTCAAAGAAATTCTGGCAAACCGTCCGCCGCCTCAGGAGGGGGAAGCAGTGCTTCACCAACACTGTTTACAGTGGAGGTGGGGAGCTGTTGACCTCGACTGGGGATGTTGTCGGGCGGTGGAAGGAATACTTTGAGGATCTCCTCAATCCCACCGACACGCCTTCTGTTGAGGAAGCAGAGGCTGGGGACTCAGAGGTGGACTTGTCCATCACTCAAGCTGAAGTCACTGAGGTGGTTGGAAAGCTGCTCAGTGGCAAGGCTCCGGGGGTGGATGAGATCCGTCCTGAGTACCTCAAGTCCCTGGATGTTGTGGGGCTGTCGTGGCTGACACGTCTCTGCAACATCGCATGGCGGTTGGGGACAGTGCCTCTGGACTGGCAGACCGGGGTGGTGGTCCCTCTTTTTAAGAAGGGGGACCGGAGGGTGTGTTCCAACTACAGGGGGATCACACTCCTCAGCCTCCCTGGGAAAGTCTATTCCAGGGTACTTGAGAGGAGAATTCGGCCGATAGTCGAACCTCAGATTCAGGAGGAACAATGCGGTTTTCGTCCTGGCCGTGGAACAGTGGACCAGCTCTACACCCTCTATCGGGTGCTCGAGGGTTCATGGGAGTTCGCCCAACCAGTCCACATGTGTTTTGTGGATTTGGAGAAGGCGTTCGACCGTGTCCCTCGTAGCGTCCTGTGGGGGGTACTCTGGGAGTATGGGGTCCGGGGCCCTTTGCTAAGGGCTGTCCGGTCCCTGTATGACCGGAGCAGGAGCTTGGTTCACATTGCCGGTTGTAAGTCGCACCTGTTCCCAGTGCATGTTGGACTCCGGCAGGGCTGCCCTTTGTCACCGGTTCTGTTCATTATTTTTATGGACAGAATTTCTAGGCGCAGCCAGGGGCCGAAGGGAGTCTGGTTTGGGAACCACAGGATTTCATCTCTGCTTTTTGCAGATGATGTTGTCCTGTTGGCTTCATCAAGCCAGGACCTTCAGTGTGCACTGGGGCGGTTTGCGGCCGAGTGTGAAGCGGCTGGGATGAGAATCAGCACCTCCAAGTCCGAGGCCATGGTTCTCGACCGGAAAAGGGTGGCTTGCCCTCTCCAGGTTGGAGGGGAGCTCCTGCCTCAAGTAGAGGAGTTCAAGTATCTTGGGGTCTTGTTCACAAGTGAGGGGAGGATGGAGCGTGAGATCGACAGACGGATTGGTGCAGCGTCTGCAGTAATGCGGTCGTTGTATCGGTCCGTTGTGGTAAAGAAGGAGCTGAGCCGAAAGGCGAAGCTCTGGATTTATCGGTCGATCTACGTTCCTACTCTCACCTATGGTCATGAGCTTTGGGTCATGACCGAAAGGACAAGATCCCGGATACAAGCGGCCGAAATGAGTTTCCTCCGCAGGGTGGCTGGGCGCTCCCTTAGAGATAGGGTGAGGAGCTCTGTCACACGGGAGGAGCTCGGAGTAGAGCCGCTGCTCCTCCACATCGAGAGGAGTCAGTTGAGGTGGCTCGGGCATCTGTTCCGGATGCCTCCTGGTCTCTCCCTGGGGAGGTGTTCCGGGCATGTCCCACTGGGCAGGAGGCCCCGGGGAAGACCTAGGACACGCTGGAGGGACTATGTCTCTCGGCTGGCCTGGGAACGCCTTGGGGTCCCCCCGGTAGAGCTGGAGGAAGTGTCTGGGGAGAGGGAAGTCTGGGCATCTTTACTTAGACTGCTGCCTCCGCGACCCGGTCCCGGATAAGCTGGAAGAAGATGGATGGATGGATGGATAATATAATATAATATAATATAATATAATATAAAATAATATAATATAATATAATATAATATAATATAATATAAAATAATATAATATAATATATGTGGTTAATGAAAGCCTGTATCAGGATGAGAATGTAGCTCAGTGCAGTTGACCCTAACCCTAACCACAGTGACAGTGTTTAGTCAAAGGCAGCCTGGAGAATGTTGCTGTGAGTTTTTGATTTGTCCTTGCAGTCGCTGAAGATGGCGGTAAACTGGCCCGGACTCGTGTCCATCGGAGTATTTTATGTTACTGTACTTGGCATCGGGATCTGGGCGTCTCGAAAGTCCAGGAACGAGGAGAAGAAATGCAGCGGGAGACGCAGTGAGGTAGCGATCGTTGGTGGAAGAAACCTGAACATCTGGGTCAGCATCTTCACCATGACAGGTGCACAGATGTTAACTTTTTGTAATAAAACTCATGGCTACAGAGCAAGATTTCTGTTCACATTTAATAATTCTCAGTCATTTATTTGCGTGTTTCTGCAGCCACGTGGGTCGGAGGCGGCTACATTTTGGGCACTGCAGAAATGGTGTACGACCCGACTAAAGGACTGCTCTGGACGTTCGGACCTGTCGCCTTTTCCCTAAATCTGGTTATTGGTCAGTGAAGCGTAATTTAATGCACAGTATTTTCTTATTTCTCAGAGAGCTGTTTGTGACCGTGACTGTGTGACTCTAGGTGGCTTGTTTTTGACAACACCAATGCGATCTAAGAACTATGTGACTCTGATGGACCCTTTTCAGGAGAAATATGGAAACACCGTGGCCGCTGTGCTGTTTATCCCGGTTATTGTGGCGGATTTGTTCTGGGTCGCGTGTATTCTTGGGGCACTGGGTAAGTTAAATAAGTTAAAACATCTTTGGTTCTGGTAGGAAGATAACGACCATCGTTTGTGTTTAGCCCAGCTTCTCTGCCCTCATCCTCCCAACCTGGGTTAGGTTCTTTTATTGCATTTTAAATAAAACATTTGCTTTAAGTAAGACATTGATCAATACTGAAGCTTTATCAGAATAAAATACATGGCTGCAGTCCCTGAGCCCATGAGCCTCAGAGGTTGAGGGTTAGATGCTGCAGTTTGTCTGAACAGGCTGCATGTGTTGTGTTGCCTGTGTCTCCTGTAGGGGGCGCTGTAACAGTATGGTTCTTGAGTCCAGGACCAGAGCAGGACCTGGGGGACTTCAGACCTGGTCCTGGCTCAGTCCAGACTCTGTCAGGACTTGGTTTTTAGTGATTCTTATAAATATTTTACTTTACAGATTAGTTTTCAGCCTCAGAGCCCAGAGAGGGGCCCTCAGAGCCCAGAGAAAGGCCCTCAAAGCCCAGAGAAACCCAGAGAGGGGCCCTCAGAGCCCAGAGGGGGGCCCGTATGTGACCACAGGATCCTCTCTGCTGTGTGTGGACAGTGGGCCCCTGAGGGCCTCAGTCAGAGATCCCTGTGTGTATGATGCATCAAATATTGATGTCTTAACTTATTACTTATATTTAGTTATACTTTAACTTCTGACTGAGGTCTTTAGTGCCCCGATACATTTCTGTTTATAAAATACTGAAATTACTTCAGAAAGCCAAAATAATCTTATGAAGTCGTAGATAACAAGTTGCCCGACAAAGGTTTAAAAATCAGAGTGATAAAATAAAACGTGTGAGATATGAGACGGGGAGGGTTTACCCGCCTTGGTCGAGGGTTCAGGGTAAGGTTCTTACTCCAGGTGACATTAATGAACTGATGTTGAGCATGTTTTTGGGGCGCAGGCGGGACAGTGAGCGTGGTGATGGATGTCCCGTCCTCGTTGGCTGTGGGGGTCTCTGCGGGCGTGGCCACAGTTTACACCGTGATGGGAGGCCTTTACTCTGTGGCCTACACCGACGTCATCCAACTGGTTCTCATGCTGGCTGGACTGGTACGTTCCTACAAAGACACTAAATGCTTTTCTTTTCCACATTTCTAACCATGCGTCCCATGTTTTAGTGGATCTGTGTTCCTTTTATCCTGACGAGTCCCTCTGCTGCGAACATCACCGCTGCTGCTGTGAGTGAAATATTCCAGGATCCGTGGATCGGCAAAATAAAGCTGGAAGACGCAGGACTGTGGATCGATGAGCTGCTGCTGCTGGTGAGCCGTTCCACAAAATGCCAAACAATACACTGCAGAATATAATTCACAGAAATAGACAAACACATACAAAATCTAAAACTACATGCACTTACATGTGACCAAGTAAAAGTTATTAAGTTAAAAACTAGGAGACTTTTTGTACAGACAAAATGCACAAATTTATTCTCTATAAAAATGTTAAAATGACCTCAAGCAAATTCAATAAAATGCAAAATACCAAGCAGAGGCTGAATTAAATTCATTGATGGGCAAGATTTCTTAAAAACAAGGTGTCTGGAGACTGTGCCAGAGTTAGCCAAATAGATAAATGTAATAAAACACAACAAACCAAACCCAAAAGATGGCCTTTACATGCGGCCAAAAGAACAAATAAAACACACAATGGCAACTCTAACTCAAGTCCAAACAACCAAACAATACTACTGGCCCAAACAATAAACAGAACTCAATGAAAACCAGGGAAAAAACAGTGACCAGCTCTTAAGCTGCATGAAGTGATACTAAAAGAAATAACAACAATTAAAATACATAGTGTTTAATACATCTGATGATAATAAAACACTAAAAATAAATACCTTTAGCTGTGGAACTATTTCCAAACAAGGTTTGAGGCCTGCAGGTGACTGGACCTAACAAATGAGTGTGAGATAATGATTGTCTGAACTTTTGTGACTTTAAATTTTTGTATACTTTATTTTATTTACCTTTACCTATTTTATTATTCTCTCACACGCAGATCTGCTGCTTTTAAGCCTGGCTCCTGGCTCTTACTGCCCTCTCCTCAGACACATGTGGAGTGGAATGAGTGAAAGGCAGAGATTCCCCTCCCACTGCTTTTTCAAATCTTTGCCCCTCCCATCAACTTCCTCTTCCTGGTCTACCCTTTCACATACAAAAAAAAAAAAAAGAACTAAAACTGTTTTAGTACTTTAGTACTGTTCATATTTATTGTAATGTATGTGATTTGTTATGCAGCACAGGACCAAATTTCTAGTTACGTAAAAACCTTTTCACTTGGCAGTGAACTGGATTTTTGATTCTGCCGAGGGTAAAGCCGTTTGAAAATCTATTTGTCAACCTTAGTAAATTATAAAACCCATCTGGGTCCCAATTCAGACAGAACCTGCAGTAGACCCCTCAGTAAAAGCTAGAGGTCGACCGATATGGGTTTTTCTGTGGCCGATGCCGATTTATAAAATTCAGAGCAGCCGATGGCCGATAAACACTGCCGATGTTTTTGAACTGATATGTAGGGTCCATTTTCTCAATTTTATGAAAGAAATTAATATTATATAGCCATTTGTCTTAGTAATACTAATGAAAGCAGAACTCAGTAACATTTTTACCTCGTTTTGGAGTCCGTGTGATGGTTAAATGAGTAGTTGTGGGGTAAATGAAGCGTGCAGCGTCGCCCCCTGCTGTCTCTGGGCTGAAAGTAACACTTGCAACAGTGAGTGTCACCAACCCCTCACAGAAGTCTCAGGTCTTGCAAGAAAGCGGCACATCCCGGTTAGCAAAACAATTCAGGTTTCAATTCAATTCAGATTTATTTGTACGTCCCAGTATCACAACAAAAGTCGCCTCAAAGGCTTCACAAACAGATGATCAAACATAAACACACAATCAGACTTAACACACAATCAGCACAAACAATAACTGTCCGGTGCAGCCAGGGCCCTGCCCTGGAGCCCGGTCCGGTGCAGCCAGGGCCCTGCCCTGGAGCCCGGTCCGGTGCAGCCAGGGCCCTGCCCTGGAGCCCGGTCTGTGGTCTCCCCCAGGGCAGGGGCCTGGGCGTGGGAACAAGGGAAATGGAATAAAGCTGTCGATATTGATTCACCAAGAGTCATCAGCTGACACAGCTCTAGGCGTTTTTATGACAATATATCACAACTAACCCGGTGACTTTGGCATGACATTTATAAGTGCTCATGTTTTCTTCTGCCCAAGACGATTGGAGGGATTTGCTATCAGTCATTTTACCAGAGAGTGCTCTCTGCTGCCTCAGATGCTCAGGCTAAACTCACCTGTTACATTGGAGCAGTGTTGTGTCCAATCCTTGGCATCCCATCGATCCTGGCAGGAGCTGTGGCCGCATCCACAGGTGGGTCATCACACTCACATTAACATACAACACTGGACCAACAACACATAAACTGAAGTAAAAATGTTGTTTCCCAGACTGGAACCAGACCTCCTTTGGGTCGCCCAGTCCTTATGAACAGGGCAAGGCTGGTCTCATCTTACCCATCGTCCTTCAGCACCTCTGTCCTGTCTTCGTCTCTCTGGTCGGGATGGGGGCACTAGCTGCTGCTGTCATGTCTTCAGTTGACTCTGCCCTTCTCTCAGCTGCCTCCCAAATCGCCCGAAATATCTACAAGAACATCATCTATAAAAAGGTGCACTCAAAGTTTGGGATTAGCTGAGAGCTGATGACCACTTTCTAGATTTATTAATAATATATACTGTATTTTACGGACTATAAGTCGCTCCCGAGTATAAGTCGCATCGGTCAAAAAATGCATCATGAAGAGGAAAAAAAACATATATAAGTCACACTGGACTATAAGTTATTATTATTTAACAATGTATTTCACAAAATCCAAGACCAAGATCAGACATTTAATCTGGAAAGGCAAGTTATTGAAGTACGCAGCCCACAGAACAACAGGCTGAATGTGTCGTATGCTAACGTAACACATTAGCAGTTACTCAGCTACACATCAGCATAAAGAACAAACCTGGGAGGCTGAAGACGATAAATTAACAAAACAAGCCAGCGAGTCCAGAGAAAGTTACGGTAAGGAAGTTCCCCGAGCTCTCCATCTTATTCTACATCACTACTGACAGTAGCTGTCACAAGCCTAGAGCGCCCTCTCGTGGCTGTAGACGGTAATGTTTACTCCTTGACTCATATTAAATTTCATATTTAAGTTGCACCTGACTATAAGTCGCAGGAAAAAAGTGCAATTTATAGTCAGGTGCGACTTATAGTCAGGTGCGACTTATAGTCTGGAAAATACGATATATATACATATATAATCTGTCTTCTCCTTCAGGCGTCAGAGAGGAGTATAATAATGTGGATATTGATAGTTTTTTCTGTTTTCTCAGGCGTCAGAGAGGAGTGTAGTGCTGGTGATCCGAGCGTCCGTTGTCCTGTGTGGTGCGGTGGGGGCGCTGCTGGCTATATCTTCATCCTCTGTGGTTTTGTTTTGGATCATCAGTGCAGACATCCTCTACTCAATAATGGTTCCTCAGGTCGTCTGCACCCTGTTTTTGTCCCGCTGGGTGAACCAGTATGGGGCCTGTTCTGGGTTTGTGTTGGGACTCCTGCTGCGAGCTCTGGTTGGGGAACCTCTGATCGGTCTTCCCTCTGTACTTCCTCTGCCCTGGGACAAAGTGACAGAGGATGGACACACACAACACACTGTTCCTTTCCGCACTGCTATAGTGATTATTACCTTTGCAGTAATTTTATCTGTGTCAAAGTTAGGTTTGTGGCTGTCTAGGAAACGCTTTCTGAGAAAAACAAAGGAAGCAAGAAACAAAACGACAGAAGTTAACAACATTGGTTTGATAAAGACAGAAGTGGAAAAGCAGGAGCCTCTGAACGACAATCACCTTTTTCTTGGTTCAAATTGATTAAATTGAACCTGGGGACACACTGGAGTAAAGATTAAAATTTAGGGCCGGGAATCTATAAAAACAAATTAACTAAATGCAAATCTAAAAATTAATCGCGATTAATAACTACCAGTTATTAATTGTGATTACTCGTAATTATGAATTCTCGTACAAACACAAAATTGTAAATTTAGAAAGTTTATTTTGAATGAACCTTCACATACTTTACTGTAAACTTGTGCAATGCAAACAAAACTTGCAAAGAAAATGAGCTGGCTCACTTGACCACGGAAAAACAAACGCCGGCTGGCTGTCCATCTCCTATATTTACAAACTGCATCATAACAGAACTCTCTCTAATATAAAGAGACGAGTTTAATTCATCAGATTTAGTGTAAACTAAAATGTGCTTCTGTAAATGTGTTAAGGATTGGTTGACTCGTGGCTCATCATAACAGACTGATGCACGGCGTTAGCATGGCTTGTTCAGTGGCGCTAGCATTAGCATTAGCTCAGCAGCTGTATGAGCTCTGTGCCAGAAAAGAAAAGCATGGCTTATGGACTGACTTCTACCTGGAGTTAGTGTAAATATAGGAGATGGGGCTTAGCTGCTTCATAGACTGAGTCTGGTCAGAGCTCAAAAACCTGCCGAGCTAGTGCTAATGCTAACACTAATGCTAGCGCCATTGAATGAGCCGCGCTAACGCCGTGCGTCAGTCTGCAGCCTGTTATGATGAGCCATGAGTCAACTAAGCCTTAACACATTTATAGAAGCACATTTTAGTTTACATTAAATATGATGAACTAAACTCGTGTCTTTATATTAGAGAGAGTTCTGTTATGATGCAACTTGACGTTGATTAGATTAGCATGTTGTAGGCAGCTAACGTCAGACAGTGATGGTATTTTATGGACAGATGTGGACTGCTGGACCACTGTGTCCTCCTCTATGTCTCCATGTCTTTTTAATGTAAAATATAAAATGTATATCCAGCTCTTGTTTGTATTTTTGTAGAAAAGAAGACGACAGAGTAACTCTTGTGCATTGTTGTGAGTGGTCTGTTTCTCCCACGGGGGATAGGAGTGACGTTTTGTGGGCGTTCCCACCGTTGCTGTATTTGATATAAATGATTGGATATAAGACAGCCAATCAGAAACATTTGTGAATCCCAGTCTGTGATTGGCTGTGCTGCTCACAACAATCGTAGTTTGCCCTGTGCCACCTCGAGCGAGCGCAGAGCCAGAGTCGCGAGCAGAAATGAGGTGTCGTGCGAGCAAAGATGTTGCGCGAGCGGCATCCACGCACTCACGCACCTAGGTAGACTTTGAGCGAGCGTGTAGGCAGGAGTTGAGCGCGCACGGAACAAAGATTTGTGTGCTCAAATTATTATTCTCTTTTGAAATGGTAAAGTATGCGCTCGCGACACTCACACTACGTGCGCTCAACACTCACTGTTCACGCGCACGAAGGTGGAACAAATATCGCTCCATACTCCGCTGGAAGACCTGCGGCGCGTTGCTGCCTCTGTCAGTGTCATGTAATATTTTTGTTGTGATCAAATGAATCGATGCATCAATTGAAATTAATGCAAATAAATCAATAAATTGACGCACTGCGTTAACGAGATAATTTTCACAGCCCTATTAAAATGATAACTTTAATAGAATTGTCTGAACAACTTCCTTCATAAATATATTAATGTATTATAAATAGTAATTATCTAATCTAATTATCTAATTAATAACAGGCTTAGTAATTAATTAATCACAATTAATCCCATTATAATCAAATGAATATGTCAGAAATACACTGTTAAAATTTTATTGTAGATTTTACAGTAACTTACTGGAAGCTGGTTGCCAGTAAGTTACTGTAAAATCTATTACAGTAGTGATACTGTAGACCAGTTTTACAGTACTACTGTAATAGCAATCACAGTAGTTCTACTGTATAATTATTTTACAGTATTACTGTAATATAAAGTACAATATTATTGTAATGTACTGTATTTTGTTTTACAGTAATTACTCCAACTATTGTAATATTACTTACAGTAAAAATACAACAAGTCTGTCTTGATTTTTGTCAGTTTATTAAAAACACACAAACATTTTTGTCTTACACAGTTATTGGATAAAAATACATAAAAAGTGTGCCATAAACAGAATCACTAAAGATGTAGAACATCAAAATGAATACAACATTCTCTGTAATAAAGAACTTGTGTGGACTCATTAAACACTGAATGTTTTCCTTGTGCACAGTGTGTGTATTATCTGTAGGATGAAGTAGATACATAACTTCTTATCATGCATTACCCAAAAACAATTTAACAATTTACTTCCTCACTGTTACTTTGGTCTTTTACTAAAACATCACATATGTAGATTTCCAATACACTGTTTTAAAATAATCATAAGTGAAAAAAATCCACTTTAGTGCCTCCCAGGTCCAGTGCTGTACTGGGCCAGGACAGATCCAGATGTTACACAGATGTTACACAGATGTTACACAGATGTTACACAGATGTTACACAGATGTTACACAGATGTTACACAGATGTTACACAGATGTTTGTGAGGAGGTCTGGGCTGGGAACATCTGTCACTCACACAATCTGTTGAACCCTGGTGCTCCTCCTGTTAGAAGTTTTATCAGCTGAAGAATTACAGTCCAGGACAAAAAGTTCCAGTTCAGCCTTGGACTTGGAAACAATTTACCTAGATTTAGAAAGAACAGAAAAAAACTTAAAAGACAAAGAGAACAAAATGTATTTTTACTATCAGTACAGTATGTTCTGGATGTAACAGAGTGAAACAATATTCAGTTGTATTAACAGATTTGGGCGTTACCTGAGTGCACCTCCTGCTTCCTGAAAGATCCATGTTTCTTGTTCATTTAGAGAAACCGTCTGAAAGTATAAAAAAAATATTTTTCATTGATTGGACACAATATGAAGTCAGTGTTGTCAGTTGTCATTTGGTGCTGAGTTATTATTTGATTATTTTAAGTTTCATTTAGTTTAAAACTTTGTACAAATGATATTAAATTTGGTAACATCATAAACAGAAAAAATACAGTTTTTTATTTTAGTTTATGGTTAGTTAGCACATGTAACTGACATAATGAATATTAGTTGACTCTGTTAAGTTATCTCGTAAGTATAAAAGTGAGTATAAATTTGTACAAGCTAAACAATGTTAAACATGTAATAATAATATATATAAATATAAATATATAATATAGGTACTTACTTTTATTAAAGTGTGAGTAGGGATACAGTCTGCAGGTCTCCTCTGTGTGGTTTTCTTCCACCGACAGATGACAAAAAGGTCATCTTATGCAAATTTACCAAATCTCTCTTCCTATTGGTCAGATTTTCCCGCCTAAATTCATTACTGTAATTTTTACAGTAGGTTACTGTAACATTATTTTCCCCCACAATTCAATGCAGTACAGTAGTCTACTGTATAAACTTTTTAGAGTAATGTACTGTGCATATTACAGTAAAATACTGTTGATATTACAACAATCTGTTACAGTGCACAATATTGGAAATTATTTGTATGAGCTGCCTTAACTTAATTTTAAACCTGTGTCTGGTGATGCAGTGCCAGGGCTCACTGAGAAAAGTTCTGTGTTGCCATAAACAAGTGGGATTAAATGCATCCATTTTTTAATGCATTCATTTTTCTTTCATTAATCAACTGTGCTTCATTAAAGTCCCAGCCCTAATTATTTTTATAGCACCTGTTGTCCTTCTGGGTCAAAAAGATTTTCTGGATTTTGTTTCTCATAGTTGAGGTAAACCTATGATGAAAATTACAGGCCTCTCTCATCTTTTTAAGTGGGAGAACCTGCACAATTGGTGGCTGACTAAATATGACCATAGGTGAGAGGAGGAACATAGGTGAGAGGAGGAACATAGGTGAGAGGAGGAACATAGGTGAGAGGAGGAACATAGGTGAGAGGAGGAACATAGGTGAGAGGAGGAACACAGGTGAGAGGAGGAACATAGGTGAGAGGAGGAACACAGGTGAGAGGAGGAACACAGGTGAGAGGAGGAACATAGGTGAGAGGAGGAACATAGGTGAGAGGAGGAACATAGGTGAGAGGAGGAACACAGGTGAGAGGAGGAACATAGGTGAGAGGAGGAACACAGGTGAGAGGAGGAACACAGGTGAGAGGAGGAACATAGGTGAGAGGAGGAACACAGGTGAGAGGAGGAACACAGGTGAGAGGAGGAACACAGGTGAGAGGAGGAACATAGGTGAGAGGAGGAACATAGGTGAGAGGAGGAACATAGGTGAGAGGAGGAACATAGGTGAGAGGAGGAACACAGGTGAGAGGAGGAACACAGGTGAGAGGAGGAACATAGGTGAGAGGAGGAACACAGGTGAGAGGAGGAACACAGGTGGAACACAGGTGAGAGGAGGAACATAGGTGAGAGGAGGAACACAGGTGAGAGGAGGAACATAGGTGAGAGGAGGAACATAGGTGAGAGGAGGAACATAGGTGAGAGGAGGAACACAGGTGAGAGGAGGAACATAGGTGAGAGGAGGAACATAGGTGAGAGGAGGAACACAGGTGAGAGGAGGAACATAGGTGAGAGGAGGAACACAGGTGAGAGGAGGAACATAGGTGAGAGGAGGAACATAGGTGAGAGGAGGAACATAGGTGAGAGGAGGAACACAGGTGAGAGGTGGAACATAGGTGAGAGGAGGAACACAGGTGAGAGGAGGAACACAGGTGAGAGGAGGAACACAGGTGAGAGGAGGAACATAGGTGAGAGGAGGAACACAGGTGAGAGGAGGAACACAGGTGAGAGGAGGAACACAGGTGAGAGGAGGAACATAGGTGAGAGGAGGAACACAGGTGAGAGGAGGAACACAGGTGAGAGGAGGAACATAGGTGAGAGGAGGAACATAGGTGAGAGGAGGAACACAGGTGAGAGGAGGAACATAGGTGAGAGGAGGAACACAGGTGAGAGGAGGAACACAGGTGAGAGGAGGAACACAGGTGAGAGGAGGAACATAGGTGAGAGGAGGAACACAGGTGAGAGGAGGAACACAGGTGGAACACAGGTGAGAGGAGGAACATAGGTGAGAGGAGGAACACAGGTGAGAGGAGGAACACAGGTGAGAGGAGGAACATAGGTGAGAGGAGGAACATAGGTGAGAGGAGGAACATAGGTGAGAGGAGGAACACAGGTGAGAGGAGGAACATAGGTGAGAGGAGGAACATAGGTGAGAGGAGGAACATAGGTGAGAGGAGGAACACAGGTGAGAGGAGGAACATAGGTGAGAGGAGGAACACAGGTGAGAGGAGGAACATAGGTGAGAGGAGGAACATAGGTGAGAGGAGGAACATAGGTGAGAGGAGGAACACAGGTGAGAGGAGGAACACAGGTGAGAGGAGGAACATAGGTGAGAGGAGGAACACAGGTGAGAGGAGGAACATAGGTGAGAGGAGGAACATAGGTGAGAGGAGGAACATAGGTGAGAGGAGGAACACAGGTGAGAGGAGGAACATAGGTGAGAGGAGGAACACAGGTGAGAGGAGGAACACAGGTGAGAGGAGGAACATAGGTGAGAGGAGGAACATAGGTGAGAGGAGGAACATAGGTGAGAGGAGGAACACAGGTGAGAGGAGGAACACAGGTGAGAGGAGGAACATAGGTGAGAGGAGGAACACAGGTGAGAGGAGGAACACAGGTGAGAGGAGGAACACAGGTGAGAGGAGGAACACAGGTGAGAGGAGGAACATAGGTGAGAGGAGGAACATAGGTGAGAGGAGGAACACAGGTGAGAGGAGGAACATAGGTGAGAGGAGGAACATAGATCGATGGTAAATTCAGAGCGATACAACAGAGTGCATTCCTGCAGACGCTGCAGTGATCTCCTGTCAGTCTCAGCTCCATCCTTCCTTCACTGAGAACAACACCTGAGATACTTCACCTCCTCCTGAGGCAGGACTCTCCTCCGACCTGGAGAGGGCGCCACCCTTTTCCTGTGGCCTGGGACTTGGAGGAGCTGACTCTCATCCCGGCCGCTTCACACTCGGCTGCAAACCGACCCAGTGCTCACTGAAGGTCCTGGTTCCATGAAGCCAACAGGACAACATCATCTGCAAAAAGCAGAGATGAAATCCTGTGGGCCCCAAACCGGACTCCCTCGGGCCCCTGGCTGCTCCTAGGAACTCTGTCCATAAAGAAAATGAACACAACCAGAGACAAAGGACAGCCCTGAGTCCAACCTGCACTGGGAACAGCTCTGACTGCAGAGAACCTGGTCCTGCTCCGGTCGTACAGAGACCGGACAGCCCTGAGCAGAGGGCCCCGGGCCCCATACTCCCAGAGCGCCCCCCACAGGACACCACGAGGGACACGGTCGAACGCCTTCTCCAGATCCACAAAGACTGTGGAAGAAATCCCATGAACCCTCGAGCCCTGACAGAGCAGAGCTGCTCCACTGTTCCACGACCGGGACAAGAACCACATTGTTCCTCCTGGATCTGAGGTTCCACTGTTACACTGAGAAGAACCACCCAGGTCTGAGTCCAGAGGAACTGTCCCCGACCGCCACGCGATGCTGCAGAGACCAAGACCCACAACATCAGAGACCTGAGGGACTCAGGGAGGATCTCATCCACCCCCGATGCCTTGCCACCGTGGAGCTTTTTAACCACCTCGGTGACTTCTGCTTGGGTCCCCAGCCTCTGCTTCCTCTACAGAAGGTGTGTTGGTGGGATTGAGGAGATCCTCAAAGTTTTCCTTCCACTTCCTGACAACATCTCCAGTCGAGTTCACAGCTCCCACCTCCACAGTAAACAGTGTTGGTGAAGCACTGCTCCTCCTGAGATGGAGGACGGTTTGCCAGAACCTCTCTTAGGCCGACCTCCTCCTCCTCAATGGCCTCCCCGAACTCCAGCTTGGCCTGGTACCTGCTGCCTCAGGAGCCCACAGCCAGGCTCCAGAGGACTCCTTCTTCAGCCTCACAGCATCCCTTACTTCAGTGTCCACCACCGGGTTCTGGGGTTGGTGCCAGGCACCAGAGACCTTACAGCTCCCAACACAGGAGGAGAACACAGGAGGAGAACACAGGAGGAGAACACAGGAGGAGAACACAGGAGGAGAACACAGGAGGAGAACACAGGAGGAGAACACAGGAGGAGCACACAGGAGGAGAACATGGTCCACTCCAGCCTCCCTCAGCTCTGGAGGTGGGAGGTGAAGCTCCCTCTGACAGAGGCTCAGCCAGATGTTCCCAACCTCACAATACGTTTGGGTCTGAGTCTGTCTCCTCCTCTGCGAGTGGCTCCAACTCACCACCAGGGGGCGCTCAGTAACAGCTCAGCTCTCTTCACACTCTCTTCACCCGAGTGTCCAAGACACACAGCCGAAGGTCAGAGGACACCACCACAAAGTGTATCATCGACCTCTGACCCAGGACGTCCTGGTGCCACTGAGGGACCTTCTGCTTGAACCTGGTGTTGATTATGGACAAACTGTGGCCAGCACAGAAGTCCAACAACAGAACTGCACTGGGTTCAGGTCAGGGCCATTCCTCCCAAATCACGCCCCTCCCTGTGTCACTGTCACTGTCCATGTGAGCGTTGAAGGACTCCAGTAGAGATATATACATATAGAATCTGTCTTCTCCTTCAGGAGTCAGAGAGGAGTATAATAATGTGGATATTAATAGTTTTTTCTGTTTTCTCAGGCGTCAGAGAGGAACTGATTGGAGATATAGAATATTAGATAATATTAATGACAGTGATAGAAGAGGAGCAGCAGATGAAACCAGAGGTCAGAGGTCAGTGCACCATACTTCCCCCAGCTTCTAGCTCCTGGAGCAGCTTAGCTTCAGCTGTGGAGTTAACCCTGTTCCTGGCCTGACCATAAGCTTTCTCACAGAGGAACGTTTTAACCTAACCTTAAATGTAGAGACTGTGTCTGCCTCTAACATGAGCTGGAAGCTGATTCCATAAAACAGGAGCTTGGTAACTAAAGGCTCTACCTCCAACTGTACTTTTAGAAACCCTGGGAACCACTAATAGCCCTGCATTTTGTGAGCGCAGTACTCTGCTTGGTTGGTATGGCTCTATAACATCATTAATGTAGGATGGAGCCTTGTAAGTCAGGAGAAGGATTTTAAATCTAATTCTGAATCCAACAGGAAGCCAGTGAAGTGAAGCTAGCACAGGAGTAATATGTTCTCTCCTGTTAGTTCCTGTTAATAATCTTGCTGCTGCGTTTTGAACAAGCTGAAAACATTTTAATGAGTTTTTAGTGCACGCTGCAGCAGAGAGTTACAGTAATCCAACCTAGATGTAACAAACGCATGGACAAGTTTTTCAGCGTCACTTTTAGATAAAATATTTCTGATTTTGGCGATGTTACGTAAGTGAAAGAATGCTGTTTTACAGGCTTGGTTTATATGAGCCTTAAATGATAAATCTTGGTCAAATAAAACTAGGTTTGTCACAGTAGAACTTGAGGCTACACTGACACCGTCCAGGGAGACTCTGGTCAGACAGAGCATCTCTCAGCTTTTTGGGGCCTAGTATAATGACCTCTGTTTTTTCTGGGTTTAGGAGGAGATAATTAATTGTCATCCAGGTCTTTATGTCTCTCACACGGGCGCTAAGTTTCTCAACGCGGTCGTTCTGATCAGGTTTAATTGATAAATACAACTGTGTATCGTCTGCAGTGAAAATTAATGCCATGTTTTCTGATTCTGTTTCCTAAAGGCAGCATGTAAAGCATGAACAGAATGGGTCCAAGCACTGAGCCTTGTGGCACTCCATAGCTAACTTTACTGCACTGTGAGGAATGTTCATTTACACTGACAAACTGGTACCTATCAGATAAGTAGGATTTAAACCAGCAGGGGGCGCTCCTCTGACCCTATGTCACAGTCTAATCTCTGGAGTAAGATGCTGTGGTCAATGATGTCAAAGGCTGCACTGAGATCTAACAGAACCAGGACTGAGACCAGGCCATTGTCTGAACTTAATAACAAGTCATTTGTGACTCTGACTAATGCAGTTTCTGTGCTATGGTGCGGTCTAAACCCTGACTGAAAATCTGCAAATAAGCTATTGTCCTGTAGGTGGCGACGTAACTGTTTAACTACAACTCTTTCTAGGATTTTTGAAATAAAAGGGAGATTTGATATTGGTCTATAGTTGGCTAAAATGTCAGGATCTAGACTGGGTTTTTTCAGAAGCGGTTTAATAACTGCATATTTAAAAGACTGTGGCACATAACCTGTTTCTAGGGAGGTGTTTATTATGTTCAGTATAGATTCATTAATTAGGGGAAGAGTTTCTTTAAAAAGTTTGATAGGATTTGGGTCTAAAAGTTGAGGTTTTGGAGGACATGATGACTGATGTTATCTCAGTTTGATCTACAGCGATGAAGCAGTCTAACGTTACAGATGGTTTTATAGTGGCCTCCATTTTTACAGCTTTGTCTCTGAGCTGATTGTAGAGAGAATTTTATTTAATTTGCCTCTGATACTTGTGATTTTGTTGTTAAAAAATGTAAGAAAGTGTTGCCAGCTGAGAGTAACAGGGATACAGGGTTCTACTGAGCTGTGACTGGTGGTCAGCCTGGCTACAGCGCTCAACACAAACCTAGGGTTGTTCCTGTTTTCTTCTATTAAAGTTGAATAGTATCTGGTTTTGGCCTCACGCAGAGATTTTTTATAATTTAAAAGACTATATTTCCAGGCATTCAGAGACTGCTCTGAGCTAATTTACAGGTTGCTTGTTTAAGGGAACGTGTTTCAGCATTAAACCATGGTGCTACTCGATTCGGCCTAACAACCTTTTGTTTTAATGGAGCTACATTGTCTAGAGCTGTCTTTAAAGACTGCATGGCGTTATCAACAAACCCATCACTTTTACTGGGACTCGAGCTATGGGAGCTGTTCTCAACAAACTCACTCAACATTGTACTAAATATTGGCTTTATTATGTGTTTAAACTTTGACACAGATTGGTCTGATAATGTTCTTCTAATCTGGGTTTGTTCATTGGAACAGTAAAGTGTTTGAGTATAAACTGAAAGGTGATTAGAAAGTGATGTGAGAGTATGGGGTTATGAGGAAGGACAGTGAGCTCACTAATCTCTATACCAGAGGTTAGGGATGCACTGATACCGATACCAGTATCGGGTATCAGTACCGATACCATGTCCAAGTACTCGTACTCGTATTCATAAAAGTGGGCCGATACCAACTACCGATACCACTTTACAGCGCTGTCACGTGACATTCCCCTCTCAGCTGAGGAATGAGAACCAGTGGAAGGATTTCCAAGTGAACTATGGAGATAAAAGCAAAGCTGGCTCTACATTCTGCTCAACCAGACTTATCCCAAATCATATGTGAGTCCTGAAACTTAAGCAGCTGTCCTTTTGTTGTCCTAGTTGTCCCGAAAATGATATAAACGCGGAGTGCGAAGTACCGTTGCTAATTGTGTTAGCTGCTGTGTTAGCTGCTGTATGTCTTGGCGAATCTCCGCTGGTTATGCGCAGATGCTCAATCTGTCTTTAAAATGATTTTAGCGACTGAATAGAGGAGAATCTAAGCTTTAAAATGAGGTATAACATGTCCATATTCAGCAAATTTTAGCCATGGTTAGCTGTGTTCAAACCACTCTGTTGTAAAAATTACTTAGCATCGCAGAGCGGGGATAGACGGCAAAAAGACGACACGGTATGGGATGAATGAGATACAGCAGTGTGACTGTATAAACTATAAAGTAACCCCTATATAAGTACTCGTATCGGTACTCGGTATCGGCGAGTACTCAAATGGAAGTACTCGTACTCGTATCGGTTTGGAAAAAAGTGGTATCGGTGCATCCCTACCAGAGGTTAAAACAAGGTCCAGGCTGTGACAATGAGTGGGTTCATTTATGTTTTGAGTAAAACCTACGCTGTCTAATAAGACTGCAAATGTATTTCCTAGACAGTCGCTGCTGTCGTCAACATGAATATTAAAGTCCCCTACAATTACAATCTTATCTGAGTCTAACACTGTACTGGAGAGAGAGTCAGAGAATGTCAGGTAGATGATTATAAACATAACTGGCTTTTGTTTCTTACAGTTTGGGTGATTTATAGTTAGTATGAGGCTTTCAAAGGAATTATATGTGTTTAGGGCAGCAGTAGCTCAGTTGGTAGAGCCGCGGTTCAAACCCCACTCCCACCGTTGCATACTGTCGTTGTGTCCTTGGGCAAGACACTTAACCCACCTTGCCTCCGGTGTCTGTGCACACTGGTGTATGAATGGGTGAATGGTTCCTTGATGTAAAGCACTTTGAGTCCCCATGAAGGTAGAAAAGCGCTGTATAAATGTGACCATTTATTTAGATTTGGGGCTAAGAAGTAAACTAGACTGTGATATTACTGCCCCTCCCCCGCCTCCGCCTGTGCTCCTCGCTGTCTGAAAGTTTACATGACTTGGGGGAGGAGCTTCATTAAGTCTCACACTCACACAAACTGAGAGAGGATGGACACACACACCACACTGTTCCTTTCCGCACTGCTATAGTGATTATTACCTTTGCAGAAGTTTTAACTCGGTGGATGACTGCAAAAAGTTTTTCGACAAAGACAAGTGGTGCAGCCTCAGAACTAAAAGAAATGTGCTCCGCAGAACCAATTCAGACACAAACGGAGGAAACTGAAGCACTAGATTAAGATGTTGAAATTAGAGGTGGGAGTTGTGGCTCTGTAAAGGGAGCTGTTTTATATTTGTTGTACATGAAGAAGCCAGTGGAAGTTATAAAGGAAATAACACATGTGGCTTGATAGGGTCACGCGTTTTAAAATGAATATCTATATTGTTGGTGGAAGTTTGAACTATTCTGAGCTAAGTTATAATTTTATTTGGCATGTGTGGACTACATTTTACCCAGATCACCCCAAGTTCTTAAAAGGTATTACATTTGACTGTCAAGGCCTTAAAAGTATTAAATCTTATGAGTAGGTATTAAATTTTGTTCATCTCTAGGTCTTAAAAAATGATGTTATCACAAAAAAGTATAGTCACCGCAGTAACAAACTATTTATGAAGATCAACCCTTGTTAGACGGATCTTCCTCTGCATCTTAGACCTTAGCTCTGTCACTTCCTGTTTTAAAGTCCGCTCTTAAAACGCAGCTTATCTCTTTGGCTTCTACCTCACTTTGAGGTGCCTACTTTTATTGTTTTATTATTTTTTTTATTTGTTTATTGAGGGTTTCACCTTTGTTTTTATATTGGTCTTATGTCTCTGTTCTTTTATCTGTTGTACGTGGATTGTTCTTTGTTGTTGTTATGTTCTCTATGCTGTGCACAGCACTTTGGCCGACTGTGTGGTTTTTAAAGTACTTTATAAATAAAGTTGATTGATTGGAGAAATGTTATCACTGAAATGCATGATTCATCTTTCATTATTTTTTATGCAGCTTTGGAGTTCTTTCATCTGTGTTAGACTTTTAAAATGAAACCCTTTCAATTCAGTTCAGGTTTATTTGTACGTCCCAGTGTCACAACAAAAGTCTCCTCAAAGGCTTCACAAACGGTTGATCAAACATAAACACAATCAGCACAAACAATAACTACACTAAACTACACACAAACAATAACTACACTAAACTACACACAAACAATAACTACACTAAACTACACACAAACAATAACTACACTAAACTACACACAAACAATAACTACACTAAACTACACACAAACAATAACTACACTAAACTACACACAAACAATAACTACACTAAACTACACACAAACAATAACTACACTAAACTACACACAAACAATAACTACACTAAACTACACACAAACAATAACTACACTAAACTACACACAAACAATAACTACACTAAACTACACACAAACAATAACTACACTAAACTACACACAAACAATAACTACACTAAACTACACACAAACAATAACTACACTAAACTACACACAAACAATAACTACACTAAACTACACACAAACAATAACTACACTAAACTACACACAAACAATAACTACACTAAACTACACACAAACAATAACTACACTAAACTACACACAAACAATAACTACACTAAACTACACACAAACAATAACTACACTAAACTAAACACAAACAATAACTACACTAAACTACACACAAACAATAACTACACTAAACTACACACAAACAATAACTACACTAAACTAAACACAAACAATAACTACACTAAAGTACACACAAACAATAACTACACTAAACTACACACAAACAATAACTACACTAAACTACACAGAGCCAGGACACTCTGTCCTCACAACATGTGAGAGACGACGACGAAGGGAGAGCAGACGCAGAGCTCTGATTGGCTCAGAGCAGTCACAGAGCTCTGATTGGCTCAGAGCAGTCACAGAGCTCTGATTGGCTCAGAGCAGTATTAGGATTGTTCATTTTGGGTGTAAGCATCAAAGAGGACGATGATTCAGAAGTATAATCAAGTCAGAGGTTTATTCAGTAGCACACATGTAAGGTTACAGCAGCAGGCCCCGCTGAAAGGGAGAGGGTGGGCCTGCCAAAAAGGAGTGATCACAGTTTTTATACTATGTATGACAATGTATGACGATTTCTGCATATCATTAAAATGTATCTTCAAGAAACTCGAGACCAGGCCACAGAGTTCTCATTACTGCGGTGCGTAATCTTCGTTATCTTCAGGAGCGTCCCACGCAACGGCAGGGAGCCCCCACCTGTAACCTGGAGGTTCCTAACTTTGTAACCAGCTTATTATTGTGCACTTTTGCAAATGTACAATGTATGTAATCGCAGAGTGTAACCTTTTGAGTGAAAGGAGAAAAACATCCTTTTAGAATCAAAACATTCTTAGTACTATTGAAGCGTTTATTAACCTTAGCAGTAGTACATCAAAATATACTTTAGTGGTAATACGCAAAGCCATATGTAGAAATATTCAACAATTCCCCCTTTTCACACCATATCACATGGTGTGAAACAACCTCTAAAAACAAACATAAAAAATAAAAAACGAGAAAAACTAAACCTCTAAAAAGCATAATATAAAATCCCCAAAAAATCAAAAGACAAACCCATAACCTATTATGCTAAAGCAAAACACAACCAAGAGTAACCTAAACTAACCATGTACAGATTATCAGCTGTAATCTGGAGCCATTGTAACCCTCCATGCCATACATTACTCTTACATGACCGCAATAGGCTAACATAAAAATAAAATAAGAATAATATAAGCATGTGGATCTATTCAGTATGAGACCGAAAAACCCATCAGCAGTTCTACGTTCTGTAACCTTCTGACTTTCAGATGGGAAAAGAATCTCATGGTTCTGCTGCCCACAGCAACCGTCCAAAGACACTTTATATAGATCCACAGTACTCGTACATGAATATGATTAAACCAACCTTAAAAGAAAAACATCAAATACCCCAAAAATAATAATCTAAAAATGTAACTTTCCCCGTGTTTAACTTAAGAGTCAGAAACAGTGCTAATCTAAGTAAGAGTTTGGGAAACTAAGATGATTAGAAATATAAGAAAAGGAGCTTGAGTCTGGATAAAAAGGTGTACATACTAGGCATGGTTGTCCTGAGAGTTATAAATTAGCACAGGTAGAAAGCCAATTATACCATCTATTTTTTTTTTTTTTTTTTTTTTTTTGTACTGAATCTGAGAAAGGTGGTAGCATTCCAAACCAATGAGAACGGACCTTGGGCTCCTCTTTTAGTCCTGTTATGAGTATTAAGAGAAGTGGTAGGTTGGCCTGATTCGAAGTACCAGAAAATAGGTGGGACAATCAGAATAGTAAACAGAAATAGAGTTAGCATGGTGCCTCTAACGGAGCACCCTGGCAATGCAACAGTCATGGTTAAGTAAGTCAGGCCAAATCAGTTCTAATCTGTTCTAATGAGCGTTCAGGAGGATGGGCCCTAACACAGTGAGTCATATGGATCCAATGACTCAACTTGCTCTTTTGACTTTTGTCTGTCTTTTCGACTCTAACTGCTTTGAGCAGCTGTTAAGTAACTTATATGGACCTAAACATTTGGGTTCAGTCCATTTAACAGTCTTTAATAGTCTTTACCATTACCCAGTACCAGGTTTGATTGGGTCTTTCAGTGTGGTGTCAGGAGAATCCTCGAGGTTCAGGACCTGTTGGGAGAGAACTAGGCTCAAGTTAGTCCCTGACCTGTAGTAGTCAGAGATTTCATGGTCTTGGTCATTTCTAGGACACTTATTTGAGTTTGGAGAGGAGTCCATCCTTCTCCCAGTGAAGATCTCATGTGGAGACAGATTCAGATGTTTGTCAGGTGTGGATCGCATTGCCATCAGCGCTAATGGCAAGGCATCCCACTAGGGCTGCTCGATTATGGAAAAAATCATAATCACAATTATTTTGGGTCACAATGAAAAGTACAATTTATAATTCAATTTATTGCACAGCCCTTTTCATGTTGATGAAGTTAATGATTTTAGCCAAATACCTTTACAGAATGTAATTTGCTCTCAACCAATCTCCAAAATGTTGTATGACAAAATATTTACATACTTTTGTCACCATAATGAGGTAGTTTTCAAAATGTGTCCAAGCTTGTGAGCTTCTGTAGCTAACGTGCTTGATAGGCTGCTAAGTGCCACTAGACGTCCATCATGACAGTGCCATAGTCCTTTTTTGTCCTTCTTTGCACCTTTGTCAGTCCAAACGCTGTACTCATACAGTCTGTATAAGTCAAAGTCAGTAACATCTTTCTGTCAACTTCACTGTATGTCCCTCATATTTCTCTGCATTCGTCTGCACACAGACTGTATACTTTTTATCTTAAAGGTCCCACATAACCAACTGCTTTCTTTGCTGTTTCATCGCTGCCTCGTTTCCTCTGCATGTCCTTTGCATTTTCTCACAGCCACCTCAGTTGGGAGTCTCACAGCTTCTACCAGTTCAGCTATTTCTTTCAAATGTTTAATAGGTTGTCCAATGCTAGTTGTGAGTCCTAATACAGCATTATTTATGTAGAAAGTAAAAAAAAATTGCTAAATAGCATTTGTTTATGTTTGAAGATAGGGATGATAAATATAATCTCAGAGGAGAGGACATGTTTGAAAACAGGCGTTAGAACTGATATAAAGAAGAACTGTGTTTCTGTTAAAGGTAAACTTGTGGAATTCTGGGATTACAGCTGAACTTAAGAGGAGGAATTCATTCATTTACTTTAAAAAAAAAAAGAAATTTTTTTTTTTAAACAAATATAAATAAATAAAACATTTGAGTTGTTTTAGTTCCTGCCATAGATATTGTTGTATTGTGTCGTCTCAGTGTTGTCCAGTTTAGCTCTGGTACATTAGTATTTTGTTGACCAACCACACCATCCCCTGTTTCTGAAAGAGAACTGCACTGCCAACCCCATCTCTTTCAGAAACATCTGGATGAAACAGTAATGTGTAGTCAGGAACAGCTGGATGCTTTCTTTACCACAGGGCCTGGTGATTTGGCTTCGTGACCTGCGTCTGCAGCTGAGGTGATATGTGCTGCACTCTCAGGTGAGAGAGCACAGAGATGTGTTTGTGTAGGGGAGAGTTCAGCAGCAGCAGCCACGCCCCCAGGTCAGCCACGCCCCCAGGTCAGCCACGCCCCCAGGTCAGCCACGCCCCCAGGTCCCACAGAAATGTCACCACACTGAGTCTGGGTGAGGCATATCCCATGTCGTGGATCATAAACTGGGTCATCATCCTGGAGATATGTAAATATCCAATGTATAAAGTCTTTTGGTGGATTATAAGGCTGTATCAGTTGTATCCATGGTAACCAGTGTTCAGTCAGCACAGGAGGAGGATCAGGATCTACATTCAGGAGTAACCAACACCGTAGCCCAGAGCAGACCCAGGTTCAGGTTGGGTCATTAACATTTGTCTGGCAAAGAGTGGCCCCTGGAACAGTTCACTGTGAGACCACCAGGAAAACTCACAACAGCGCCCTCTTCAGGACTGAGCAGCACATGATTTTATCAGATTGTCTCTCACATCCATGACCCCCTTTTTAGCCTGAGTGGATTACAGCGTTGTTGTGTGAAATTAGTTCTGAACTGAGGAGCTGTAGAACTGGAGCAGGATGCAGTTTGTGCTGTGAGTCTTTGCCTTCTGTTTGTCCTGATCTTACTCTTTCCTTATTTCACTCATTTGTTGTATCTGCAGCCCAAGGACCTGAGCTTGTAGCCTCTGCAGCTCACTCTCCTGACTGTTAGCTTTAGCATTGCAATGTCCCATGTGATGTATTATGTTAGATTCCCATTGATAACAGGGAATAGTGTCAAGAGCAACTAGTTCTGTGAGTTTGGGGAGGTGTAACAGGTCAGGTCTGTGAGCTGGGAGCTGAGTTAGTCTCAGGCCTCCTTTGTCTCTGTGCCTGATCTGAGTTACAGCGTTTGTATTTGTGGGGCGACTGCAGTGGGTGGAGCCTGCTCCCATCGTTAAGTGAGGGAGGAACGTTTTCAGAGATGATTGTAAAGTTTCAGTTTTAGGGCTGCTCAGCCTGAGCTGGAACAAAATATATTATTTTATAAGAAACTTTTTTGGAAAGTTTTAAGCATGTCTTAGAGAGCAATAATTAACTTTATTAATAACTATAGCTTAAAAGTAAATTCGACAAATGTGCTATGGTTAAAAATTGAACAAAATCAATAAAACCTACTCAGAGACAACTCTAGAAGGTTTAGTTTAGGTTAGACTTGGATGCAGAGGATAGCATTAGTAAATGTCATTAAATCCTCTTTTGACGTCTTCTAACTCTTCTCAGCTCAGGCTTCACTCACATTTTTGTCCCACAAACAAACTTATTTTAGTTCAGATTATTTGGCTTGAGATGGCCTAATATTGCAGTCAGTTGATGTTAAAAAGTTGTTGTTTTTTTTTATGTCGTTGTTGACAAGCGTCCCAAACTTCAACAGTATGTACCTAACTTCTCTCAGTCAGAGAGAAACAGAGAAGTCATCTGCACGAAGGGAGGAGGGAGAGCAGCAACAGCAGCAGGAATGGATCAAACCATTTGTTGCACAGGGGTGTTTTTGCTTTTGTTAAAGTAAGCCTATTTGATTTTTAATATATATGATCAAGACATTTGACATGACCTATTTCAAATACACAATAATAGCATTTATAACATTTTCTTTAAATTCTTCTTATTTTTATTGGTGCTGGAAGTATTTTTAGGTCTAAAAGTGGAGTCACAAGCAGCATGGACAACAGTTTGAACGTTTATTACCTGTTCTAGTCCCAACAAACCTCTGCTCTGCTCCTCTTTACACACTTTTCTGTCACTTTCTGCTTCCTTTTCTTTCTTTTTTTTTTTTCAAATAAAACACAAGCACAAAAACATTCACCAAAGTAAAAGTATTTTCAAGTAAAACTATTAGCTATAAATAGCTGCTTACAATTCTACTTTTAAGTAGAAGTAAAAGTACAATGCACAAATTCAAGCTGAAACATGATGATAGTCTTCATTTTGGAAAGTGATAAGGAGAGTTATATGTATTCTTGCAATTTGTTTATCATTTTTTAAAACAATCTTTAAAATGTAGTGAAGTAAAAGTGCAAATACTAGCTCCAAAAATCTACCTAAGTAGAAAGTAAATGTATCTATCCCAAAAATCACTTAAGTAAAGGAGAAATATCTAAACTTTTCACTCAAGTACATTAACACAGTACTTTTAGTCATCCTTCCACCCCTGTCCTGTCACTGTCTGTCACCAAGTCCACATTTACACATCTGTACTTCAAACATGCTGGGAATAGAAATGTTATTTTATGTACATCCTAATGTATGGATCTAAACTTTTCACCACACAGAGATCCCTCAGGATCTGACCTTGTCCCAAGCTTCTACACAGAGACCGTGGCCTCTGTGCGGGGCGGGGTTCTATCAGGATCTGTGTGATTTCAGTTTTAAAGACCCAACAGTCCTATTGTCCGGGCTTTCGCCTTTATTTTTTCTCCACCCCACAATATACAGCCTACACAGTCTCTGTTTCAGAACCTCCACTGGAATTTGGACACTACTAAGTGTCCTACACAGTATTGGCCCTATAATATGAATACAGAGACTCAAGCCACCCACAGTAACTCCCCCCAAAAGAAAACAAAAATCTGTCCCTGCCGGTTTATCAGGGTTCCAAACCCAGGAGGCTCCAAGCCTCAGGCTCCAAGCCTTTATTTCCCGGTCCAACCGTCTTGGTCTAGGGTGTTTATGTTTCTTAGCAGTGACTACGTTCACCAGGTTCTCGTCAGATCCTATTCCCAGAGGTAATTTGATTAAGAATTAAACAAAGCCCCTCAGAGTCCAACTCTGGCTGATCAATAGACCGAGTCTATTGCCAGTCTTTACTGGGCCTAGCGCCACCTCAGTCCAACTAGGATTTTTACCGGCTCATAATCTTTCCCTAACATGTTAGTATGTTATGTGCTTATTGCAACCTTACGTGTGTAGAAACTCAAAATCAATTAACTAAATATAGTTATATATTGTAAAACATTTTCTAAATTTACAAGACTGAGAATTACAGATTTCTGAGACAGTGACAACCCTATGAAATAAAAACTAAGCTGTGCAGAAATTTTATTAAAAAGGTTTTCTGCTTACCTTATTTTGTGGGCGCCCTGGTTGTCACAGACTCAGTCACCAAACTCCGCCTCGATGTCCAAAAGTCCTCCAGAAGAAGCCTTCCACCCACACGTCGGGTCACCATTTATTAGGATTGTTCATGTTGGGTGTAAGCATCAAAGGGGACGATGATTCAGAAGTATAATCAAGTCAGAAGGTTTATTTTAGTATCACACAGGTGAGGTAACAACAGCAGGCCCCGCTGAAAGGGAGAGGGTGAGCAAGCCGTCCACAAAGGAGTGGTCACAGTTTTTATATTATGTATGACAATGTATGATGATTTCTGCATATCATTAAAATGTTTTCTTCAACAAACTCCTGTGCCTCGACCAGGCCACAGAGTTCTCATTACTGCGGTGCGTAATCTTCGTTATCTTCAGGAGCGTCCCACGCAACGGCAGGGAGCCCCCACCTGTAACCTGGAGGTTCCTAACTTTGTAACCAGCTCATTATTGTGCACTTTTGCAAATGCACAATGTACCTAATTGTAGAGTGACCTTTAGAGTGAAAGGAGAAAAACATCCTTTAGAATCAAAGCATTCTTAGTACTATTGAAGCGTTTATTAACCTTAGCAGTAGTACATCAAAATATAGTTTAGTGATAATACGCAAAGCCATATGTAGAAATATTCAACAATGAGTTCAGTTACCACCGGAGTAACTCGTCTCTAACAGATCATCTCACAGCCAAGCTCCCGGAGATTTTTAGGTAAGTTTTGTGTATTTGTTGGTTGTACCTTATTTAGGCAAACTTTGTCAATGAAGACAAGTTACAGGTCTCAGAGAGAGATTCATTTATTTTCTTTGCAAGTTTTGTTTGCATTGCACAAGTTTACAGTAAAGTATGTGAAGGTTCATTCAAAATAAACTTTCTAAATTTACAATTTTGTGTTTGTACGAGAATTCATAATGCGAGTAATCACAATTAATAACTGGTAGTTATTAATCGCGATTAATTTTTAGATTTGCATTTAGTTAGTTTAGTTACTTGCATTTAGTCCTAGACAGCCACAAACCTAACTTTGACACAGATAAAATTACTGCAAAGGTAATAATCACTATAGCAGTGCGGAAAGGAACAGTGTGTTGTGTGTGTCCATCCTCTGTCACTTTGTCCCAGGGCAGAGGAAGTACAGAGGGAAGACCGATCAGAGGTTCCCCAACCAGAGCTCGCAGCAGGAGTCCCAACACAAACCCAGAACAGGCCCCATACTGGTTCACCCAGCGGGACAAAAACAGGGTGCAGACGACCTGAGGAACCATTATTGAGTAGAGGATGTCTGCACTGACGATCCAAAACAAAACCACATAGGGTGAAGATATAGCCAGCAGCGTCCCCACCGCACCACACAGGACAACGGACGCTCGGATCACCAGCACTACACTCCACTCTGACGCCTGAGAAAACAGAAAAAACTATCAATATTCACATTATTATACTCCTCTCTGACGCCTGAAGGAGAAGACAGATTATATATGTATATATATCGTATTTTCCGGACTATAAGTCGCACCTGTCTATAAGTCGCACTTTTTTCCTGCGACTTATAGTCAGGTGCAACTTAAATATGAAATTTAATATGAGTCAAGGAGTAAACATTACCGTCTACAGCCACGAGAGGGCGCTCTAGGCTTGTGACAGCTACTGTCAGTAGTGATGTAGAATAAGATGGAGAGCTCGGGGAACTTCCTTACCGTAACTTTCTCTGGACTCGCTGGCTTGTTTTGTTAATTTATCGTCTTCAGCCTCCCAGGTTTGTTCTTTATGCTGATGTGTAGCTGAGTAACTGCTAATGTGTTACGTTAGCATACGACACATTCAGCCTGTTGTTCTGTGGGCTGCGTACTTCAATAACTTGCCTTTCCAGATTAAATGTCTGATCTTGGTCTTGGATTTTGTGAAATACATTGTTAAATAATAATAACTTATAGACCAGTGTGACTTATATATGTTTTTTCCTCTTCATGATGCATTTTTTGACCGATGCGACTTATACTCGGGAGCGACTTATAGTCCGTAAAATACAGTATATATTTTTAATAAATCTAGAAAGTGGTCATCAGCTCTCAGCTAATCCCAAACTTTGAGTGAACCTTTTTATAGATGATGTTCTTGTAGATATTTCGGGCGATTTGGGAGGCAGCTGAGAGAAGGACAGAGTCAACTGAAGACATGACAGCAGCAGCTAGTGCCCCCATCCCGACCAGAGAGACGAAGACAGGACAGAGGTGCTGAAGGACGATGGGTAAGATGAGACCAGCCTTGCCCTGTTCATAAGGACTGGGCGACCCAAAGGAGGTCTGGTTCCAGTCTGGGAAACAACATTTTTACTTCAGTTTATGTGTTGTTGGTCCAGTGTTGTATGTTAATGTGAGTGTGATGACCCACCTGTGGATGCGGCCACAGCTCCTGCCAGGATCGATGGGATGCCAAGGATTGGACACAACACTGCTCCAATGTAACAGGTGAGTTTAGCCTGAGCATCTGAGGCAGCAGAGAGCACTCTCTGGTAAAATGACTGATAGCAAATCCCTCCAAGCGTCTTGAAAGCAAACATTGTCTCCATCAAACCAATTTGAAACTTAGATGAAGCTGATGATTCAGTGATAGTGATGCATTACCAACAGCAGCAGGTCGTCCACCCAGCAGCCTGCATCTTCCAGAGTTATTTTGCCGATCCATGGATCCTGGTATATTTTACTCACTGCAGCAACAGTGATGTTGACGGAGTGAGGACTTGTCAAAACAAATGGTACACAAATCCACTGTGAATTAAAAAATAACAAAACTTTTTCAGATGCACACACACACACAGACACACACACATTAAGACAAGTCATTTGCCTTGACATTACAGAGTCATACCAAACCAAAAAACATGAACATGAGTTGTATGACGTCAGTGTAAGCCACAGAGTAGAGTCCTCCCAGTACTGTGTACACGACTGCCACAGCAGCAGAGATGATAACAGCCAGGGATAAGGAGATGTCCATGACCACGCTCACTGTCCCTCCTGTTCACACACAGTCAGTCCCTTATAAAAGGATCAGAAATTTGGTAACTCTCGTCAGAGCGCCAGTCTTCTCGTGACTTACCGAGTGTACCGAGGATACACGCCACCCAAAAGATATCTGCCAGCAGAGCGGGAATAAACAGCACCGCAGCTACGATGTTTCCATATTTCTCCTGGAAGGGATCCATCAGGGTCACGTAGTTTCTGGATCGCATTGGTGTAATGAAGAACGCTCCACCTGAAATTATATCTTTGTTTTTTAATCTACAAATCTACAAATGCATTTTAAAAGACATCATATGTTCATTTGTACAAACACAAATCCAAAAAAGTGGACCAGGAACACTTTCAGAAGTCATCATCTGTGAACGCAGCCATGCCACAGTTAGAGCGAAAGTATCCAGAAACACTCAGCGGTGGAAGAAGTACGCAATTATTTTACTTAAGTACAAGTATCATGTGACAAATTCTACTTAAAGGTTCAACTTGTAAGATTCTGGAAAACTGTAAAATTTAAGATGATGCAGAAAAAAAAAGTTTTTATTTTAAAATAACTTTATTGACAATATGACAGGTGCATACAGTGGTTTTATTAAAAAGATATTGTAATATATTTTCATTATTTTAATTTTAACCAGTCATCTGGCCGCTAGATGTCGCTATAAACAACATAATAAGTCCAGGTCACGTGGAGTCCAGCGGCCAATGGGAGTAGAGTTCGGCCTTTCAGGAAGTAGCCTGTGTACTACAGGTGCGAGGCTGGCCGTGGAGATGGAAGGTAAACACAGCCACACTGAGCGCAGCCAGGGAAACACGACAGAAGGATTGTCCTCCTGACTTCACCTTTACACAGGTGAGTCCTGACCTCGCCGTTACACAGGTGAGTCCTGACCTCACTGTTACACAGGTGAGTCCTGACCTCACTGTTACACAGGTGAGTCCTGACCTCACTGTTACACAGGTGAGTCCTGACCTCACTGTTACACAGGTGAGTCTATGTTTTGGGGAGGAACTGCTGACGTAGTGCGGCCATGTTTGTTTGAGTAAGAACGCGGTCGGGAGATCCACTCTCTCTGTGTAATAAATGAATGTTGGTTACGAGTGTTTGTTGTCAGCTAAAGTTAGCCGTCTACAGTCGTAGCTTTATTACGGCGAGTATAGCCGCACATAAACACAGTGTGCTCCCTAAGAGAGTGAGCTTCCACTGTGGGTCAGAGGTTAGGATACTGCCTGTAGTAAGTGGAGTCCAGTGTTCGAGTCCTCACATGGCAGGTAATGTACTATACAAGTAAAACTTACAGTCATCTGTGTTTGTTATAGTTCACAATTTCCTGTATTATGTTACTGATAAATTATTTTGTTATAGATATTTGGGGCTGCTCCCCATAAAAGCTAAATATTGCTTTGTCTAATCACATCTGTGATCTATGTCATTCAGAAAAGTGAGACCTACAGCTCCAGAGACAGGACTGAGGACACCTCTCTGTGGATCCACTGAGGGACTAACATCCAGTGAGTACCTGTGTACTGCATGTGTGGGATGAAATACTCTTACTGCAGTTACATGATGTTTTGTTTATGTTCATAAACAGCAGCAGCAGCAGCAGCGGCAGTAGCAACAGCAGCAGCACACCTGGAAGAGTGGACAGGAGACTGTTCACCTGAGCAGCTGCAGAGAGTGATGCTCCTCTCCTCTGTCCCAGGTAAGGGCTGCTGTTTTGGTTCAGTCTGGTCCAGTCTGGTTCAGTCTGGTGCAGTCTGGTCCAGTCTGGTCCAGTCTGGTTCAGTCTGGTGCAGTCTGGTCCAGTCTGGTCCAGTCTGGTTCAGTCTGGTCCAGTCTGGTCCAGTCTGGTTCAGTCTGGTCCAGTCTGGTCCAGTCTGGTCCAGTCTGGTTCAGTCTGGTCCAGTCTGGTCCAGTCTGGTTCAGTCTGGTCCAGTCTGGTTCTGTTGTGTTTCAGATTCAGATGTAACATTACATTATTAAGTCCTGTCAATCTGTACACATCTGAACACATCTGTAACATGATTACTTTGTTATTTATTGTGTTTTCACCACAGCACCACTGGAGACACTTGATATGTTTGCATATATGTTTTTATTAGGGCTGTCAGCGTTAACGTGTTAACGCATGCGATTAATAGAAAAAAAATTAACGCGTTAAAATTTATTAACGCAAATTAATCACACGATCTGTTTTGCCGTAACAGCAGCGCTTCTCAAAGCATTTTGGAGGCATGAAGCCGTGTCGGGGGCGCGTGACCGTCTTGGAAATGTGCGTATATCACAACATTGACTTGTTTTCACAGTGAACGACCCGCGCGTCCACAGAGGAGAGAGAGCAGCTGCTTCACGTTTGCCTGTGGTTCGACTTCAGGACAAGTCCACTGCTTTGGCCGCTGCACTACAGCCCTCTCCTTTCCCTCCCCTCATGAGTCTCGCTTCCTTTCACTGCCTCTGTCCGTGCGCGTTCCCGGGAGCTGTGCTTTCTGTGCGTCCTGGACCCGCGGTGAGAGCGGGGGGCGATCCATGGCCTTCCCTGAACTTAAGTAGCCGCGAACTCCTACAAACCATTCATTTGCGGGTTTTTTTTTGGTTTTTTTCCATAAAGCGTCAGTTCTCGACTCGGAGGACAGGTGACCGTGCCCCGCCCCTGAGAGGTGACCGTGCCCCGCCCCTGAGAGGAGCAGAGGGGAGGCTCAGGTGTGTGCAGTAGATTTAATGCAGAGCACAGTTCAGCAGACACTGTTATCTCAGTTACTACACAGACTTATTAAAGGCTCTCTCACAATATTCAGAAGTTATTTCTGAGATGTATTTTTTTATCCAAGTAAAAACACACTCAACCTCTCTGGACTTTTTTATTTATTTAAACGTTGCATATTGTCATGGAAAATCTATCAAGTTATACATTGCGATTAATCGTGATTAATCACAGCCCAAGAGTGTGATTAATCTGATACATTTTTTTAATCGATTGACAGCACTAGTTTTTATTTACTCTTGAACTTCTGTGCTGTGAGATGGTTTCCGACACAGACCACAGGGGAAACTGTATCCATGACTTCTGTTGGTCCATCAGTTATATTGCTTGATGTGAACCATGCCTCGCACAAAAGACCTCTCAGAGACCTACAGTAAGAATTGTTGACTGCATAAAACTGGAAAGGTTAGAAAAGTTTCTCTAAAAGCCTTGATGTTCATGAGTCCAGGTACGAGCCTCTGTCTGTGAATGGAGAAGGTTCAGCTGCTGCTGCTCTCCCTGGGAGTGGCCTCCTGTAAAGATGACTGCAAGAGCACAGCACAGAACGCTTAGTGAGGAGAAGAAGAATCCTAGAGTGTCAGCTAAACACTTACACAAATCTCTGGCACAGCAACATCTGTGTTCACAGATCTACAATGGGTCAAACATTAAACAAGAATGGAGTTCATGGAGGACACCACAGAGGAAGCCACTGCTGTCCAAAAAAATATTACTGCACGTTTAAAGTTTGCAAAAGAGCTCCTGGATGTTCCACAGCACTGCAGGCAAAATATTCTGTGGACATGAAACCAAAGCTGAGTCGTTTGGAGGAACACACAACATCAAAACCTCATCCCCACTGTGAAGTCTGGTGGCGGGGCATCAGGGTTTGGGGCTGCTCTGCTGCCTCAGGGCCTGGACAACTTGCTATCATCAACAGCAAAATGAATTCCCAAGTTTATCCAAACATTTAGCAGGAAAACCTAAGCCCACCTGTCGACCAACTGAAGCTCAGCAGAGGATGGGCAACAGGACACTGACCCAAAACATAGAAGCATCAACAACAGAAGAAACTCCGCCTCTGGAGTGGCCCAGAGTCCTGACCTCAGCCCGACTCAGATGCTGTGGCCTGACCTCAGAAGAGCGACTCACACCACACATCCCAAGAATATTACTGAACTTAAACAGTTTTGTGAAGAGGAATGGTCCAAAATTCCTCCTGAGCTGTGCAGCTCTGATCTTCACTACAGAAAACGTTTGGTCAGTTATTAAATCCAAAGGTTCACTTACTTTTTCTACCCTGTACTGTGAATGTTTATATAAATGCTCAATAAAAACCTGTAAAAATTTCATTTTTTGCAGCATTAGTTTAAGCAGACTGTGTTTGTCTGTTGCTGTGACTCAGATGATCAGATCACATTTTATGACCAAATCATGCAAAAATCCTAATATTTCCAAGGGATGCCAATACTTTTTGTATGTATGTATGTATGTGTGTATGTATGTATGTATGTATGTATGTATGTATGTATGTATGTATGTATGTATGTATGTATGTATGTATGTATGTATGTATGTATGTATGTATGTATGTATAACACTGTACAGACAATCTTTTATTATATCAAAGTGATGTCATACAATGTTTGTGTCTGTAAATCTAGGAATCACCTGTAATTGTTTAAAATGGATTGCCCCTACAGTTATAGCTACTGTATATTGAACTTGTTGTTTGTGATAGATTTACCTCTTGTGATTGGCTCTTGGCGTTTCTCCAGTATAGCATTTTTAGCAGCTCTAAAGGATTGTTTATGTTTTTTTCACATGTGTTTACTGTCTCTCCTGGACTTGAAACACCAACAATAAACAGTTAAACTGAGTCTGTCCTTGACCAGTCTCCATGACGTCCCAGGAGCAGTTACTTCTTCTGTGTCCTAGATAACGCAATCACACTATGGCCTCGGTTTTTCCTGCTCCTCTGTTTTCATGATAGCACAACGCTACAAACACATTTTATCAGTGGATCAAGTAAAACCAGTTAAGCTGGGGACACACTCCAGGTTTTTTTCAGTGGTTACAGATTCTGAAAACACTCGGAGCTCACACTAACGACTGGTTTCAGCAGATTTAGTTCTGACGACTGAAAGACTGCGCCTCACACACGACAAGATCTGCTGAGGCCGCAGCTGTCGCCAACCAAACGCAGCAAACTCTGGCCACAACTAAACGGTAAACAAACATGGAGCTACCTGGGTCACTGCTGCCGTTGTGTGGCAGCATCTGTTTGGAAAAAAGGAAAAAGAAAAAATGTCTCTGTATCCAGTTTCACTTGGGTAGCGCTCAACTTTCTTTGGTGTTTGCCATGGTTGTTTATGTTTTCTTCTTCTTCTTCAAATTTCCTGCTTATGTTTTCCTGCTGCTTCCTGTTGCATCGTCTTCGTTCTCTGAAGCTATTTCCTGTGTCCCATCAGCTGTTTTCCATCGGCCGCTGGACTCCATGAATTCCCAGTTGGATGTAAACGTCCCACACTACAGGAGTGTGGTCCAGAGTCAGTGTTTGATTGCTTGCAACTGACGTCAGGCCGGGTTTTTGCGCCGATTCGAGTCTGAACATCACACACTAACGGATTTCAGGGCCGGTGATTACGATTCCCTGCAGCTGCTGTTGACTGGGACAGACTCGGCACAACTGGGAATCGTTGTAAAATCGGGCAAAAAACATTGTGTAGTGTGTCCCCAGCTTTAGGAGCGCTGAGGAAAGTTTACTGCAATATCTACATTAGTTAAAATGACTTGAATTCAGATTATTAATATTAATTCAAGCAATTTTGACTAAATTGGATTTATTCACTTATTAAGTAACTTATTACTAGATTATTTGACTTGTTTTAAGTTTTTTCTTCCCTGTTTTAATCTATTTTTACGTATTCTAAGCAGAATGATGAGTCCATGGGGTAAGTGGAGTTTTCTTCCCCATGGACAGATCATTTTGCTTTTGCTGAGTTCAGGTCATTGTAACTAATGTAGATGCAGATGTTTTGCAGTGTACAGCTGTAGTTCAGAGCTCTACATGAACTGAAGGCCATGTGCTTCCTTGGATTAGTTCAGCAGTGAATATTTCAGTGTCAGTGCTCCATCAAATGCTTCAAATGTTTACTGTGGACTGAACACTGATTTTACAAAATATATCACAAATCTAATCACAGCTGCAACATCTCCCAGAAAAATCAGAGTTAGATATTTTTCAAACTCGTGCAGCCCTAGTGAGGAGGTTAAATGACCTCTGTTGTGTGTCGGTGATAACAACAACGGGTGCATTAGGAGTCAAAACAAGAGCTATAATGAAACAAAGTTATGGCTTTAGCTGAAGTTGGCCAAGGACAGTAACAGAATGAGCTGTTTGAGCGTACACAGTATGACCCAAGACGACAAAACCAACAACAATGACAAAGTTAACAAACTGTCTGACCATAATACACGCTGTCCCATATAAATAAATAAATTAAAAAAATAAATAAAAATAAGCGCTCACCGATCAGCATGTTTAAGGAGAAGGCCAGAGGTCCCACAGCCCAGAGCAGTCCTTTAGTCGGGTCATACACCAACTCAGCAGTGCCCAGGATGTAGCCGCCTCCAACCCACGTGGCTGCACAAACAAAAAACACTCATACTTTGGAAAGCAGGGTTCAAACACTTATTTACCAAGAATTTTCCATGAAAATGCCTTACAGGTGTTTAAATAGTATTGAAAATGTCCAATGTGGTGCATATTGAATATTTCTACATATAGCTTTGAGTATTACCATTAAACTTATATTCTGATGCACTACTGCTAAGGTTAATAACGGCTCAACATTAGTAATAATAATACTTGGCTCTTATGTGATGTTTTTTCCACTCTAAGGTCATCTTACACTTGGGTGCATTGTGCATTCCTAAAATTGCGCAATAAAGAGCCGGCTACAAAGTTCTCAGACTCAAGGCTGCAGGTGTGGCCCTGCCGTGCACGAAAACTTACTCGAAGACATCACATCATACACAATATAAAAACTTTGGACACTCCTCTCTTGCAGTGTGCACTCACCATCCATTCAGCAGTGCCTCCCTCTGTAACCTTACCTGTGTGATACTGAATAAAGCTTCTGATGTGACACTTGCACTTCTGAATCATTGTCCTCTTTGATGCTTACACCAGAAAATGAACAATCCCTACATTCATTAGAAACAAACTTTTGCTGCAGCTTCATTTGTTAAATTTGGAAATGAGTCAGTTGATATAAATATATTATTCCCATAATGTTACTGACTTATAGCCTACAGCAGTGATTAAAAGATAATTTTGCAATATTAGATATAAACTAATCATCTCTGCTGTTTTAAAGCATTATCAAAACCAGAAGGAGCAGCAAAAAATGGTTTAGTTCAAATATTGTGATAAAAAATAGATGTAGGTGACTTTTTCCTGCAGTGAGAACAAGAAGAGGCCAAGAAGACAGCGTTTCTACTGAACACTTATATTTACTGTATTCTAGCTGGGCAGGGTTAACCAGGAGTGGCCCAATGTTACTCACACTCTTTACATTTACACAACTTTTACTAAACTTTACTCCTAAATATAACATTCTGAAACTTTACCAGAGCCTGGAAATTCCATTTTAAAATTCCATGACTGTACGTACCCTTATGAGACAAAGGGACCATGCCCTCAAGTTGGCACTCGAAAGCAAGAAAAAGGCAAAAGCAACCTTTTTATTTAACACTATTAATAATTCAAAAGGAAATGCTAAAGAGATCTGGCAAAGCTTAAAAAAATTACCAGGAAAATCAATAGTTGAAAAAAGACCAATAAAACTGAGAATAAAGGGGAAAGTACATGACGATCCAAGTATTGTCACATGAACTCCTGTCTGACGAGCTGGACCCAGATCTGCAGGACCACTCTGCTGCTCAGAGAAAGTCTCTGTAAGCACAATAACAACACTGGACAAAAAGTCAAACTCTCATCATCACTGTAAAATTCTGAGCAAATATCATTTTTTAAGTTGGGAAACATTTTTAATTATTCAGACATTATACTTGTCTGTAAAATTCTTCTTGGTTTGGTCCCACCACCATTAACAGAGTTCATCACAGTTAAATTTAAACACAAGAACTCTCGCAGAGGAGGCTGCTAAATTCCATTCAGAAAAACAGTATTTGGACAATTGGCTTTTTCAGTACGAGCTTCCCACTCCTGCTCCCTTCAGAACTGAGAAACATAACCTCCTTTAACAACTTTAACAGATTTGTTAAACAGTGGCTGCTGAACAATCAGCCATGTCCACATCACTTACATTAACCTTTTGTTAACTAATCCTGCTGTCTGTGGACTGTGGTCTGTTGTTGTTCAGTCTGATCTCTGCTTCATGTTCCCTGTGTCTTTAGCAGGTCCTAATTTTGACTCATCTGTTCTGATCTCTCATCGACTTTTGTCTCTGTGTCCTGTGTGATGTCCTGATTGTTTCTGTGCCTGTTATTTGTCCTGTTTCTTCGCCATCAGCTGCCATTGGGACTGCAGATGAACATTAGCCTGTTTGGCTAACTCTGGCACATTTACAGCTGGACTGATGAACACATGTTAGTTAATGTGCACTGTCCCATATTAAATAAAATAAACATAAACCCTGGTAAAGGGATTGCTTTGCTGTTTGCATTTTGTAGGAAACTCATTTTCCAGAGTGTGGGAAATTCTTAGCTTTTTAAAAATGTCACCTGTCATGGTGAAGATGCTGACCCAGATGTTCAGGTTTCTTCCACCAACGATCGCTACCTCACTGCGCGTCCCGCTGCATTCCTTCTCCTCCTTCCTGGACTTTCGAGACGCCCAGATCCCGATGCCAAGTACAATAACATAAAATACTCCGATGGACACGAGTCCGGGCCAGTTTACCGCCATCTTCAGTGACTGCAAGGACAAATCAAAAACTCACAGCAAAATTCCCCAGGCTGCCTTTGACTAAACACTGTGTGTGTATGTCTGTGTGTGTCTGTGTGTCTGTGTATATGAATGTATAATTTTTTATGATGTTTTTATGACGAGGACACTTTTGTCTGTGAAAAGCAGCAGAGTCTCAGATTCAGTCAGAGAGGAAACATGAAGTAAGATTAGATTTGTGTTTAGAAAATCAACATTAGAGATAAAATACACAGCTGAGACACATTTCATAGAAAAAGTTAGAACCACTGCAAAGTTATCAAAAATAAAAGTGTAAAAGGACACTTCTGTCCTCACTGGGACACAGGTTTAAATATGTGATTCAGCCAGGATCTAAAATCATCAGACTTTGTTTGCAAAAGCCAATGTTTCACCCGCACAGTTTTATGTACTGCATATTTTGATAATAAGCCATTTAAAGATTGCTATGATTGCATCTTTCCATAGATGTTCATGATCTCTGTGCAGTTTTCAGAACACGCAGCTGAACTCCTGAGGTTACTCTGACTACAGTACTACATGGTTATTGTACTGTACCTGTTACCTTTTATGAGTTACAAAGTCCACAGGCCATGACCATAAAGTAAAGTAGAAAATGAATAGCTGTTGTTCTGATTGTCGTGTGTGAGTCCACAGTGCACATGTTCACATTAGCTGAACTCTATAGATGAATTTGTACATTTATTAGATCACTTCATGACTGTATTTATAATTTTAATAATGTTTGGTGATATTGGAACAAATATGTTTGTCTTTCTGTTTTTAGAGGTCAACCATAACTCTGTGAAGCCTCCTGTTGTGTGCACTGTGGCAAATAAATGTCCTATAATTTATATCCAGTCTCCTTGCATTCTTACCAATGTACCATAGTGATGTTAACACTTAACCCTTGGATGCACAACCTACCAATACCTACACTCTTCCACGAGTGGGGTCAAAAAAGACCCCAATTAAAATCAGTGCGTATTTGCAATAAACTAAAGACATTTCTCTCATTTTGGATTTAACATGATAGATTTTGTTCAAACAAAAGAGTAATTTCCTTTTTGACATGTACATTTTTAATTTGCATTCACATTTTAGCACTTAACAATCACTCAGGTCAATCAGGTGTCAAAACATATTTGTGTGTCCCAATGACTGGAGGACAAACAGAGAACATTCAACAGGTCCAGAGACCATAACACTGTCCAAGCATACAGTGGGGCAAAAAAGTATTTAGTCAGCCAACAATTGTGCAAGTTCTCCCACTTAAAAAGATGAGAGAGGCCTGTAATTTTCATCATAGGTTTACCTCAACTATGAGAGACAAAATGAGAAAAAAAAAAAATCCAGAAAATCACATTGTCTGATTTTTAAAGAATCTATTTGCAAATTATGGTGGAAAATAAGTATTTGGTCACCTACAAACAAGCAAGATTTGTGGCTCTCACAGAGCTGTAACTTCTTCTGTAAGAGGCTCCTCTGTCCTCCACTCGTTACCTGTATTAATGGCACCTGTTTGAACTGGTTATCTATATAAAAGACACCTGTCCACAACCTCAAACTGTCACACTCCAAACTCCACTATGGCCAAGACCAAAGAGCTGTCAAAGGACACCAGAAACAAAACTGTAGACCTGCACCAGGCTGGGAAGACTGAATCTGCAATAGGTAAGCAGCTTGGTGTGAAGAAATCAACTGTGGGAGCAATTATTAGGAAATGGAAGACATACAAGACCACTGATAATCTCCCTCCATCTGGGGCTCCCCACAAGATCTCACCCCGTGGTCAAAATGATCACAAGAACGGTGAGCAAAAATCCCAGAACCACACGGGGACCTAGTGAATGACCTGCAGAGAGCTGGGACCAAAGTAACAAAGGCTACCATCAGTAACACTCTACGCCTCCTGCAGTGCCAGACGTGTCCCCTGCTAAAGCCAGGACATGTGCAGGCGTCTGAAGTTTGCTACAGAGCATTTGGATGATCCAGAAGAGGATTGGGAGAATGTCATATGGTCAGATGAAACCAAAATAGAACTTTTTGGTAAAAACTCTACTCGTCATGTTTGGAGGAGAAAGAATGCTGAGTTGCATCCAAAGAACACCATACCTACTGTAAAGCATGGGGGTGGGAACATCATGCTTTGGGGCTGTTTTTCAGCAAAGGGACCAGGACGACTGATCCGTGTAAAGGAAAGAATGAATGGGGCCATGTATCATCAGATTTTGAGTGAAAACCTCCTTCAATCAGCAAGGGCATTGAAGATGAAACGTGGCTGGGTCTTTCAGCATGACAATGATCCCAAACACACTGCCCGGGTAACGAAGGTCCTGGAGTGGCCTAGCCAGTCTCCAGATCTCAACCCCATAGAAAATCTTTGGAGGGAGTTGAAAGTCTGTGTTGCCCAGCGACCGCCCCAAAACATTACTGCTCTAGAGGAGATCTGCATGGAGGAATGGGCCAAAATACCAGCAACAGTTTGTGAAAACCTTGTGAAGACTTACAGAAAACGTTTGACCTCTGTCATTGCCAACAAAGGGTATATAACAAAGTATTGAGATGAACTTTTGTTATTGACCAAATACTTATTTTCCACCATAATTTGCAAATAAATTCTTTAAAAATCAGACAATGTGATTTTCTGGATTTTTTTTCTCATTTTGTCTCTCATAGTTGAGGTAAACCTATGATGAAAATTACAGGCCTCTCTCATCTTTTTAAATGGGAGAACTTGCACAATTGGTGGCTGACTAAATACTTTTTTGCCCCACTGTATGTTGCTGTGTAAAAATTATCTCCTGGGAGGTGAGACTGCTGACATCAGATGTGTAAGTGGGACAGTCAGAGTTGCTAAGAATTAAAGGTTCATAGAAGATTCCATAAGAACTGCTTGGGGTCAAAATGACCCCACTTGTGGAAGATTGGGGTAGTGATACAAAAACTGCAATTTCTTAAAATGAATGAAAAAATAAATAAAAATGCAAATGGCCTCATGTCACAAATGTTTTATGAGGAATACCTGGAATATGAATATTTCACAACTTTTCATTTTAAAGATTTTGAAGAATAACAACCCGTGGGGTCATTTTCGATCCCACGTGTGGATCTAAGGGTTAAGTAAACACTTAAGTAAATCCAGCACAAGCCTATCTACAGTACAAACTGGTCATTCAAGCCGGATATCCTAAACATTGCTTATGGCTGTAGGGAAAGTAAGTGAATGTGACCTACCCAAACGTCAACCTCCCCTGCCTCAGTGCTTCAAAGATTATGAGCTACGCTATGGCCATCGAGGAACCAACACTACACCCAGGGGCGTAACATCAGGCAGTGCAGCCCAGAGGAGAACATTGCTCCTCCAAACCTCCCTTGAACACAAAGATCATTCCCCCCACGCTGCTACATCTGTACTACATGGCTCAAATGACAGTGAAATAAAGTTGTCCCAAATGTCCAAGTCCCCTTGTGCCTGCTGTAGCTCACTGAACCATCACATCACCCAACGCACAGACTTCAAGGTCCTGAGAAAGGAGCAAGTAATAGCATGGATTAAAGAAAATAAGAGGTGCTGGCATTATGCTCGACCACATCTGGCTGCCAAGTGAACCTTAACCAAAGACTGTAAACACACCTAACACCTGTAAAAGGAGGAATTTACAAGTCCTATGTGAGATAAACAAGAAGCCTGAAGCTAATTTTTACCTTATTAACTCCACTGCTCACACTTTGTATCTGGACCGCCCAAGTCATGCAGGTCATGTCCTCTTCAAGGTTGTTAAGGTAATTTTGAGAAGTGGTAATAAAGTTCTTGAGACCTTTGCCCTCCTGGATGATGGGTCTGAGCGAACAATCCTTTTACAGTCTGCTGCTCAAATCCTTCAACTTGATGGAGAGCCAGAGGATTTGGCTCTTAGAACTGTCAGACAAGGAGTGGAGAAGATTCAAGGGTCTTCTGTCTCATTTCAGTCCAGCCTTGGGCCTGGAAAATCATTTCACATTCGTCATGCCTTCACAGCGAGTCAGCTAGCCTTATTCGAGCACTCACACCCTGTTCAGTCTCTACAGAGGAAAAATGAACATCTTCATGGTCTGCCTTTGACCCCCCTACGCCTAGTTGCTCCATTATTGCTTATAGGCTCTGATCATTATCACCTCATCTCACCTATCAGTCCAATTCAATTTTGTCCACTGGGGGCAGCAGCAGCTATTAAGACCCACCTTAGTTGGACCTGTCAGGGCCCCGTAAGTGATGCTGAACCTTCTTCTTCTGCTGGGTGTTTCCAAACCTCTTGTTTCTCACCACTTGATGAGTTGCTTAAGAATGTGGAAAGGCTACAGCAGCTGGATGCAGTTCCTCCACGCAGTGAGAAAACAGTAATTCAGTCAAAGCTGGATAATCAGGCTGTTCAGTTGCTTGAGACTTCAACTAAACAAGTCTTAGTAGATGGAGTAAATCGCCTGGAGCACCCCCCTCTGAAAGCTCCTCCTCAGGCAGTGATGGCCAGGCTACGTGCTACAGAGTCCAAGTTGATTCAGGACCCAGAGAAAGCAGCAGCTTATAACATGGAGGTGTCTAAACTTGAACAAGATGATTATGTGAGAAGGCTTTTCCCGGATCAAGTTGCAAGCTCGTCAGAGACATGGTATGTGCCACATCATATGGTGTCTCAAAAGATCAAAAATCGCCTAGTTTTTGACTGCTCATTTGAGTTTAAGGGTCAGTCTTTAAACAAGTCTCTGCTGCCTGGAGCGTCTCTGGGGCCTTCTGTCATAGGAATGTTACTGCGGTTTTGAGAACATGCCATAGCTATTAGTGGTGACATAAAGGCTACGTATCATCAAGTTCACCTACTGCCTCAAGATCAGCCCCTTTTGTGCTTCCTTTGGAGAGATGTGGACCGTGAAGCTTCTCCCACAGTCTACCAGTGGCGAGTCCTTCCATTTGGGACGACCTGCAGTCCATGCTGTGCTATATTTGCTCTGCAGAAACACATCAAAACTTCAACATAGCTGGACAGTCCAGTACGTAAGTCAGTTGAGCACAGCTTTTATGTGGACAATTGTCTTCAAAGTTTTCCATATGTTGATCTGGCAAGGCAGACCCTTGACAGGGTAAGAGCAGTTCTTGCTTCTGGAGGCTTTAACATTCGCCAGTGGGTGAGCAATGATCCAGCAGTTACTGATCATGTGCCAGCTGAAGCCAAATCTGAGATCAGAGAACTAAGCCTCTCAAAGGACACCCCTGAACAAGTTGAATGCACAGTTGGGTTACAGTGGAACTGCCAGACAGACTGTCTTGGATACCGAGGGCGAGCAGTGGAAGCGTCTACCACAACAATGAGGTACATCTATCACATCCTAGCCAGTCTCTACAATACCTGAGTCCTTATACCACCAGAGCAAAAAATCTTGTTCAGCAGCTGTGGCACAAACCATCCTTGCTCTCAGAGTGGAGATCATGGCAAGGCGAGCTCTCAGTGCTGTTAAATGTAACAATGCCTCGGCGTTATACTTCGCTTAAGTTCTCCTCCTTTTCAAATCAGGATGTCCATGTATTTTGTGATGCTTCTGCCTCTGCTTTTGGAGCGGTAGCCTACCATCAGACAGAGTGTAAAATTGGGGAGGCTGAGGTGGCTTTCTTGATGGCTCGATCTTGTGTGGCTCCCAAAAGACAACAGTCCGTTCGTAGACTGGAGCTTTGTGCTGCTTTGGTTGGAGCCCGCCTCTGTGATCTCCTAAGAACTGAGCTTACTCTTTCCATCAGAAGTATTGTTCTTTGGTCAGATTCAACCACTGTGCTTACCTGGTTGAAATCTGACTCATGCCGCTTTAAGGACTTTGTCGGTACCAGTGTGTCTGAGATACAGGAGTTAACCAACTGTCAAGGTTGGAGATATGTGGATACAGCACACAATCCAGCCGATGGCCTTACAAGAGGAAAGAAACTGTTAGAATACCTGCAACCAAATCGCTGGTGTCAGGGTGCAGATTTTCTTTACCAGTCTCCAGTCACATGGCCCCAATCCTCTGGTGAAGATCCTAACTTCCATCAGTCAGAGATGAAGTCTTGTTTCTTTGGAGAGATAACTGTTTCAAGCCCAAAGATGGATTTCAGCACATATCAGAGCTATCAGTCACTCCTGGATGCTGTTGTTCAGCAAGGACGTCCCTTACAAGAGAATGCCATGCCAACTGCAGCTGACTATAATCAAGCAGAATTAGACCTTCTGCGACAAGCTCAGAGGGACAGGAGAGGAGAGGAGTTTGCCTGGTTGAAGGCTCAAAGGCCTCTCATATCAAGCAGCCGTCGACTTACTCTTGCCCCTGAACTATGTCCAGATACAGGCCTTATTCGTGTTGGTGGAAGATTGCAGTAGGATGCTCTACATCCTGTTGTATTAAATCCTGCTCATTCAGTTTCTCACTTGCTCATTCAAGATTTTGATAATTGTCTGAGGCATCCTGGACCAGAAAGAGTCTTTGCAGAGCTCCGTAGGAAGTTTTGGATCTTGGAGAAGCTATTAAGAAATACCAGTGGAAATGTGTTCAGTGCCAACAATGGCGTGCTAGCCCTATCGTGCCCAAGATGGCTGACCTTCCAACTGCCTGCCTTCAGCTGTGTAAGCAGCCTTTTTATTCGACAGGGATGGATTGTTTCGGCCCTTATAATGTCAAGGTTGGTCGAAGAACTGAAAAGAGATGGGGTCTCATTTTCAAATGTTTGACTACTCGTTGTGTGCATCTTGAACTCTTCAATACCTTCCTGATGGTACTTCGCTGTTTTACAGCTCGTCAAGGTGCACCCCTTGAACTTTGGTCGGACCAGGCCACAAACTTCAAGGCGGGAAAGAGAGAACTCCGGGAAGCTTGGATGGATCTTGCTCCAGCGCTTTCAATCCAACTTGAGAAGCAGAGAATACACTTCCAAGGGTTCACCAGGTACGCAGTTGGTCACCGAGGAAGTCCTGCATACACTTTTGATAGAAGTAGAAGGTATCTTGAACTCAAAGCCATTGGGTTATGTTTCTTCAAGCTGACCCTGATCCAGTGACCCCAAAACTTCTCCTCATGGGGCGGCGAGATTCATCTCCTCCACTTGTTTCTTATACAAGCTCTGAACTACTTAGTCGCAGGCTGACTATTTTGGCTGACCACTTTTGGTCTCATTTTATTAAGCAGTACCTACCCCTTCTTCAGAATAGACAGAAGTGGCAGAAGGATACACCAGATATTAAAGTGGGATCTGTTGCCATGATCATAGACCCGCAGCTTCCAAGAGCTCTGTGGCCTGTTGGGTGAATCAAGGATGTGTTTCCGAGTAAGGATGGTCATGTGCAAACGGCAGTAAATCTTACACTCGCCCAGTTTCTCGGCTTGTTGTGCTTCCGGCCTTTCCTGACATTCCTTTTGGTCAGTCTGCCTCAAGTGACTCTTGATGGGCGCAAAGCTAAGATTTTGGAGCGGCTGTAGAAAAGAGTCACAATTTTTCATCTACTTCCTGCCAAAGTCCCATCCTTTCTCCAGTGTCACTTCCTTGATCCTCTTCCTCATTTAAAGCCCCTCCTCCCATTGTTCTGTTTAAAGCAGAGCATGAGGCCTCCAGACCAGACGTGCACATTGTTATGCGTCTCTGAGTAAGTGTTTGTGTCTGTTTTGATGAGTAGACCAGTAATTCTTGTAGATATCCTGTTAAGTGATTAGTATATCAGCACAGTCTCTGCTACATTTAATGGTCACTGTTTGTCAGCGGCTCCTTGGATGGGGCCACATACTCGAATGAGCAATGTTCTCCCAAAAATGGAGGCCAAAAAACTCCGGATGAAAACAAACGAAAGAGGGATAACATTAGGCCATCAAGCAAAGCTGTAGATGAGGCAAACCTTGTGGAAATTATTGGATCTAAAAAGGTAAGAATATTTTAGTGTGTGTGATTAATTTCAGTATAGTAAGGTGCTTTAACCAAGAAGTTTCTAATGCTGTTTCTATTGCCTTCCAAAAAAGAACTTCTGGATGCCTGCTCCACTCTTGGTGTTTCAGCAGAGGGCTCCATAACTGACTTAATCAACAGGCTCAGTGAACTTTTACATTTCAAAGAAATATATCCCAAAATGTTTGCAAAAATACAGAAAGCAGGTGGTAAGTATGATTAATTCATTCATTCATTCATTCATTTTCTACCGCTTATTCCCGTTAGGGGTCGCTGGTGACTGGAGCCTATCCCAGTAACTTTGGGCCGAAGGCGGGGTACACCCTGGACAGGGGCCAGCTTGTCTCAGGGCAGACACAGAGACGAACACAGACAGACAACCATTCACTCTCACATTCATTCACTAGGGTCAATTTAGAGTCACCAATTCACCAACACATGCATGTCTTTGGACGGTGGGAGGAAGCCGGAGAACCCGGAGAGAACCCACGGTAACACGGAGGACATGCAGACTCCACCCAGAGAGTTCGTGTGATGTTGTGTATTGGTCCGCCCGGGGCTCGAACCCACGACCTCCTTGCTGGGAGGCTAGAACGCTAACCGCTCTGCCACCGTGCACCCCGTATGATTAAATTTTGATTAAATTTTTTTCCCTGTATTTTTTTGCTTATTTTAGGAGGAGTGTTGCATTTTTCCTGCATGCATGGGGTCAAGGGCGTAACTTTGGGTGTAACATTGGGGAGATTAAACTCCACCTATTTATTTATTTTTTTACACACTGAATCATGCACTTTTGTAAAAGGAGTATGCTAATTTGGAGTTTCTTTATTAGAAATGCATTATGATACTTTTACTGTGATTTACTTAGCTTCAGCGCTGTGCTAGGCTAATGTCAGTGTTAGCGTTAGCACAACAGCAAGGCTGAGCAGTAAATAATGCCATCACTTACTTAAATTAGCATCAGTGGTAAATTGACTTAAGTCCTGCACACAGCATATTCCACTGCAGCCTCCTTAGCTTTACCTCACACTGGCAATTTAGTGAAATCATCAGCTAACTGGACAATACGACTGTTTATCTCCTCTTGGGCAGGACTTTGTTTTTTCTTTTTCGTTGGGGTTAGAGTTGACCAACTCTGTAAAAATTCTGACTGCTCTTTGGTGCTATTTTCATAACAGCACAGGTTAGAGACAGGCAGCTATCACCGCGACAACACCACAGACTGAGGACACAGCAGAGCCAACGCTCAGGAGACAGTGGGCCGTACCAAGTGTCCTGCACAGGGAGGGGGGCGGAATAAACTAATTACTATTTTGCAGGCAAACGAAATAAATACAGAAAATCAATGACTTTTTCATGCAAGATAATTCCTATTTGTATTCATCGCAATGTTGTGATTATTGGGGAGGTTATATTGGCTTGGCTTGACCTGATTTTTTTTTTTTTTTTTTTAAGGGGGGGGGGGGGTCACGATTAGGACTGAAGTGTTTGTCCACCTGAGTCTAACATGGTTACGCCATGGTTGACTGATGATGTAACTGTATATTTACTGTTACACATACATACAATTTCAAGTGTGTTGCATATATTTATACTAATTCAATAAAATTGTGTTGTTTTACTGCATTATAATAATATATTGTTGTTCTACTTAATTTCAGGCTGTTAACTATTGTGTAGCCCAACTCGCACAAGAGAACAAGGTCGATTTATTTCCTTCTAACAATATTATAAGCATATACTTGTAATAAATCATTTCATAAACAGAAAAAATCCTTTTAGTATAATCTAGTAATAAGTTACTTAATAACTAATGTAGATATTGACTTTTTTGCAGTGCAGACAAACAAACAAACACACAGATTCCCTACAGTCAGTATTTGTCATTGCAGCAGTTTGGAGAAGCAGACAGGAGTAATAAACCTGGCACCATGTAGAGATAAATAAAGATACTAAGGTTATTTTCACAGCCCTCAGTACAAGGCCCATGTGCTGCTGATGATGATTTGACCCAACATTAAAACTGTTCATTAATCCAAACCAAAGTTTACAGCAAATAAAACCAATCCTTGTTGTTTATAAAGCTGAGTTTCAACAGACGCTGCTGGGATCACAGATGTTTCTCTGTTTCAATCTGACAATGACCATTTGTACTACAGTACTCTTACTACAGTACTCTTACTACAGTACTGTTACTACTGTACTCTTACTACAGTACTCTTACTACTGTACTCTTACTACAGTACTCTTACTACAGTACTGTTACTACAGTACTCTTACTACAGTACTCTTACTACAGTACTGTTACTACAGTACTCTTACTACAGTACTCTTACTACAGTACTGTTACTACAGTACTCTTACTACAGTACTCTTACTACAGTACTCTTACTACAGTACTGTTACTACTGTACTCTTACTACAGTACTCTTACTACAGTACTCTTACTACTGTACTCTTACTACAGTACTCTTACTACAGTACTCTTACTACAGTACTCTTACTACAGTACTCTTACTACTGTACTGTTACTACTGTACTCTTACTACTGTACTCTTACTACAGTACTGTTACTACTGTACTCTTACTACTGTACTCTTACTACAGTACTGTTACTACAGTACTGTTACTACAGTACTCTTACTACAGTACTCTTACTACAGTACTGTTACTACAGTACTGTTACTACAGTACTCTTACTACAGTACTGTTACTACAGTACTGTTACTACAGTACTCTTACTACAGTACTGTTACTACAGTACTGTTACTACAGTACTCTTACTACAGTACTCTTACTACAGTACTGTTACTACAGTACTGTTACTACAGTACTCTTACTACAGTACTGTTACTACAGTACTGTTACTACAGTACTCTTACTACAGTACTGTTACTACAGTACTCTTACTACAGTACTGTTACTACAGTACTCTGGTTCTCTTCCCTGTCTTCTCTGTGTTTTTTCCGTGTCTTCTCCGTGTTTTTTCAGTGTCTTCTCCGTGTTTTTTCAGTGTCTTCTCTGTGTTTTTTCAGTGTCTTCTCTGTGTTTTTTCCGTGTCTTCTCTGTGTTTTTTCAGTGTCTTCTCTGTGTTTTTTCAGTGTCTTCTCTGTGTCTTTTCCCTGTCTTCTCTGTGTTTTTTCCCTGTCTTCTCTGTGTCTTTTCCCTGTCTTCTCTGTGTTTTTTCAGTGTCTTCTCTGTGTTTTTTCCGTGTCTTCTCCGTGTTTTTTCAGTGTCTTCTCTGTGTTTTTTCAGTGTCTTCTCTGTGTTTTTTCCGTGTCTTCTCCGTGTTTTTTCAGTGTCTTCTCTGTGTTTTTTCCGTGTCTTCTCTGTGTTTTTTCAGTGTCTTCTCTGTGTTTTTTCAGTGTCTTCTCTGTGTCTTTTCCCTGTCTTCTCTGTGTTTTTTCCGTCTTCTCTGTGTTTTTTCAGTGTCTTCTCTGTGTCTTTTCCGTGTCTTCTCTGTGTTTTTTCCGTGTCTTCTCCGTGTTTTTTTCAGTGTCTTCTCTGTGTCTTTTCCGTGTCTTCTCTGTGTGTTTTCCGTGTCTTTTCTGTGTTTTTTCCGTGTCTTTTCTGTGTCTTTTCCGTGTCTTCTCTGTGTTTTTTCCGTGTCTTCTCTGTGTTTTTTCCGTGTCTTTTCTGTGTCTTTTCCGTGTCTTCTCTGTGTTTTTTCCGTGTCTTCTCCGTGTTTTTTCAGTGTCTTCTCTGTGTCTTTTCCGTGTCTTCTCTGTGTTTTTTCCGTGTCTTTTCTGTGTTTTTTCAGTGTCTTCTCTGTGTCTTTTCCGTGTCTTCTCTGTGTTTTTTCCGTGTCTTTTCCGTGTCTTCTCTGTGTTTTTTCCGTGTCTTCTCTGTGTTTTTTCCGTGTCTTTTCTGTGTCTTTTCCGTGTCTTTTCTGTGTTTTTTCAGTGTCTTCTCTGTGTCTTTTCCGTGTCTTCTCTGTGTTTTTTCCATGTCTTTTCCGTGTCTTCTCTGTGTTTTTTCCGTGTCTTCTCTGTGTTTTTTCCGTGTCTTTTCTGTGTCTTTTCCGTGTCTTCTCTGTGTTTTTTCCGTGTCTTCTCCGTGTTTTTTTCAGTGTCTTCTCTGTGTCTTTTCCGTGTCTTCTCTGTGTTTTTTCCGTGTCTTCTCTGTGTTTTTTCCGTGTCTTGTCTGTGTTTTTTCCGTGTCTTCTCCGTGTTTTTTCCGTGTCTTCTCTGTGTTTTTTCCGTGTCTTCTCTGTGTTTTTTCCGTGTCTTTTCCGTGTCTTCTCTGTGTTTTTCCGTGTCTTCTCCGTGTTTTTTCAGTGTCTTCTCTGTGTCTTTTCCGTGTCTTCTCTGTGTTTTTTCCGTGTCTTCTCTGTGTTTTTTTCCGTGTCTTTTCTGTGTCTTTTCCGTGTCTTCTCTGTGTTTTTTCCGTGTCTTCTCCGTGTTTTTTCCGTGTCTTCTCTGTGTCTTTTCCGTGTCTTCTCTGTGTTTTTTTCCGTGTCTTCTCTGTGTTTTTTCCGTGTCTTTTCTGTGTCTTTTCCGTGTCTTCTCTGTGTTTTTTCCGTGTCTTCTCCGTGTTTTTTCAGTGTCTTCTCTGTGTCTTTTCCGTGTCTTCTCTGTGTTTTTTCCGTGTCTTGTCTGTGTTTTTTCCGTGTCTTCTCTGTGTTTTTTCCGTGTCTTCTCTGTGTTTTTTCCGTGTCTTTTCCGTGTCTTCTCTGTGTTTTTTCCCTGTCTTCTCCGTGTTTTTTCAGTGTCTTCTCTGTGTTTTTTCCGTGTCTTTTCTGTTTCTTTTCCGTGTCTTCTCTGTGTTTTTTCAGTGTCTTCTCCGTGTTTTTTCAGTGTCTTCTCTGTGTCTTTTCCGTGTCTTCTCTGTGTTTTTTCCGTGTCTTTTCTGTGTCTTTTCCGTGTCTTCTCTGTGTTTTTTCCGTGTTTTTTCAGTGTCTTCTCTGTGTCTTTTCCGTGTCTTCTCTGTGTTTTTTCCGTGTCTTCTCCGTGTTTTTTTCAGTGTCTTCTCTGTGTCTTTTCCGTGTCTTCTCTGTGTTTTTTCAGTGTCTTCTCTGTGTTTTTTCCGTGTCTTCTCTGTGTTTTTTCAGTGTCTTCTCTGTGTTTTTTCAGTGTCTTCTCTGTGTCTTTTCCGTGTCTTCTCTGTGTCTTTTCCGTGTCTTCTCTGTGTTTTTTCCGTGTCTTTTCTGTGTCTTTTCCGTGTCTTCTCTGTGTTTTTTCCGTGTGTTCTCTGTGTTTTTTCCGTGTCTTCTCTGTGTTTTTTCCGTGTCTTCTCTGTGTTTTTTCAGTGTCTTCTCTGTGTCTTTTCCGTGTCTTCTCTGTGTTTTTTCCGTGTCTTCTCCGTGTTTTTTCAGTGTCTTCTCTGTGTTTTTTCAGTGTCTTCTCTGTGTTTTTTCCGTGTGTTCTCTGTGTTTTTTCAGTGTCTTCTCTGTGTTTTTTCAGTGTCTTCTCTGTGTCTTTTCCGTGTCTTCTCTGTGTTTTTTCCGTGTCTTCTCTGTGTCTTTTCAGTGTCTTCTCTGTGTTTTTTCAGTGTCTTCTCTGTGTTTTTTCCGTGTGTTCTCTGTGTTTTTTCCGTGTGTTCTCTGTGTCTTTTCAGTGTCTTCTCTGTGTCTTTTCCGTGTCTTCTCTGTGTTTTTCCGTGTCTTCTCTGTGTCTTTTCAGTGTCTTCTCTGTGTTTTTTTCAGTGTCTTCTCTGTGTTTTTTCCGTGTCTTCTCTGTGTTTTTTCCGTGTGTTCTCTGTGTTTTTTCCGTGTCTTCTCTGTGTCTTTTCCGTGTCTTCTCTGTGTCTTTTCCGTGTCCAGTAGCTGAGCTCTGTGCTAACGCTGCAGGTTTCCTAGTAACCAGTTTTCCACCACTGTCTGTAACTGGAGCAGCTTCAGGATCAGGTTCTCCGCAGCTCACGGCTCTCGCAGCTCTCTGCAGAGTTTTCTGTTCTTATGGAAGAGTTTTCTGTTCTTATGGAAGAGTTTTCTAACAAACCCCAGGCTCCTGTGTCTGAGAGGACTGAAGATAAATCCGTCCGGACGCTGCAGGGCCAGATGTGAGCTGCAGCTGGATGGCGTCTCCATCAGGAAAGCTGGAGTGTGTTCGTCTGTGGAAGAACCATGCAGGACAGGCTTCAGCTCTGCCTCGCGCTGCTGCTGCTGCTGGGAAAGCTCTGCAGTCAAACTGAGACACAACCTTCTCCGGCAGGAAATACTTTTCCAAACTTCACCGCTGTGGCCGGGTCTCCTGTCCGTTTCCTCCTCCACACAACGGTGAGGCGTTCCCGGCATTCCCAGGTAATTTATACAAAAACATCTGCACAAATAATAAAATAATGACAGGTTACAAACCGATGATTCCTAAAATACTTCAGGCCAGAAAACTTCTGACTGCACAGATCTGGACTCATCTGAACTAAACCAGGTCTAAACCAGGACTAAACCAGGTCTAAACCAGGTCTAAACCAGGACTAAACCAGGTCTAAACCAGGACTAAACCAGGTCTAAACCAGGACTAAACCAGGTCTAAACCAGGTCTAAACCAGGTCTAGACCAGGACTAAACCAGGTCTAAACCAGGTCTAAACCAGGACTAAACCAGGTCTAAACCAGGTCTAGACCAGGTCTAAACCAGGTCTAAACCAGGTCTAAACCAGGACTAAACCAGGTCTAAACCAGGTCTAAACCAGGACTAAACCAGGTCTAAACCAGGACTAAACCAGGTCTAAACCAGGTCTAAACCAGGTCTAAACCAGGACTAAACCAGGTCTAAACCAGGTCTAAACCAGGACTAAACCAGGTCTAAACCAGGACTAAACCAGGTCTAAACCGGGTCTAAACCGGGTCTAAACCGGGTCTAAACCGGGACTAAACCAGGACTAAACCAGGTCTAAACCAGGACTAAACCAGGACTAAACCAGGTCTAAACCAGGACTAAACCAGGTCTAAACCAGGTCTAAACCAGGTCTAAACCAGGACTAAACCAGGTCTAAACCAGGACTAAACCAGGTCTAAACCAGGTCTAAACCAGGTCTAAACCGGGACTAAACCAGGACTAAACCAGGTCTAAACCAGGACTAAACCAGGACTAAACCAGGTCTAAACCAGGACTAAACCAGGTCTAAACCAGGTCTAAACCGGGACTAAACCAGGACTAAACCAGGACTAAACCAGGTCTAAACCAGGACTAAACCAGGACTAAACCAGGTCTAAACCAGGTCTAAACCAGGTCTAAACCAGGACTAAACCAGGACTAAACCAGGTCTAAACCGGGTCTAAACCGGGACTAAACCAGGACTAAACCAGGTCTAAACCAGGACTAAACCAGGTCTAAACCAGGTCTAAACCAGGTCTAAACCAGGACTAAACCAGGTCTAAACCAGGTCTAAATCAGGTCTAAACCAGGTCTAAACCGGGACTAAACCAGGTCTAAACCAGGTCTAAACCAGGTCTAAACCAGGACTAACCAGGTCTAACCAGGACTAACCAGGTCTAACCAGGTCTAAACCGGGACTAAACCAGGACTAACCAGGTCTAACCAGGTCTAAACCAGGACTAAACCAGGACTAAACCAGGTCTAAACCAGGACTAAACCAGGTCTAAACCAGGTCTAAACCGGGACTAAACCGGGACTAAACCAGGACTAAACCAGGTCTAAACCAGGACTAAACCAGGACTAAACCAGGTCTAAACCAGGTCTAAACCAGGTCTAAACCAGGACTAAAGCAGGACTAAACCAGGTCTAAACCAGGTCTAAACCGGGTCTAAACCGAGACTAAACCAGGACTAAACCAGGTCTAAACCAGGACTAAACCAGGTCTAAACCAGGTCTAAACCAGGACTAAACCAGGTCTAAACCAGGTCTAAACCAGGTCTAAACCGGGACTAAACCAGGTCTAAACCGGGACTAAACCAGGTCTAAACCGGGACTAAACCGGGACTAAACCAGGTCTAAACCAGGTCAAAACCAGGTCTAAACCAGGTCTAAACCAGGACTAAACCAGGACTAAACCAGGTCTAAACCAGGACTAAACCAGGACTAAACCAGGACTAAACCAGGTCTAAACCAGGACTAAACCAGGTCTAAACCAGGACTAAACCAGGACTAAACCAGGACTAAACCAGGTCTGAACGAGGTCTAAACCAGGACTAAACCAGGTCTAAACCAGGTCTAAACTAGGACTAAACCAGGTCTAAACCAGGACTAAACCAGGTCTAAACTAGGACTAAACCAGGACTAAACCAGGTCTAAACCAGGTCTAAACCAGGACTAAACCAGGTCTAAACCAGGACTAAACCAGGACTAAACCAGGACTAAACCAGGTCTGAACGAGGTCTAAACCAGGATTAAACCAGGTCTAAACCAGGACTAAACCAGGTCTAAACCAGGACTAAACCAGGACTAAACCAGGTCTAAACCAGGTCTAAACCAGGACTAAACCAGGTCTAAACCAGGACTAAACCAGGACTAAACCAGGTCTAAACCAGGTCTAAACCAGGACTATACCAGGACTAAACCAGGACTAAACCAGGTCTAAACCAGGACTAAACCAGGTCTAAACCAGGACTAAACCAGGACTAAACCAGGACTAAACCAGGTCTAAACCAGGTCTAAACCAGGACTAAACCAGGACTAAACCAGGTCTAAACCAGGACTAAACCTGGACTAAACCAGGACTAAACCAGGACTAAACCAGGTCTAAACCAGGTCTAAACCAGGACTAAACCAGGACTAAACAAAGTTTTGGTTTTCAAATGTTAAATCCAGAGCAGAAATAAAAGAAATGAAAATGTCTTTAAATGAAACTAAACCAGAGTTAAAGAGCGTGTACCACCTGCGGTCCCCCAGCCCACAGTGTGAGAACCACTGGACTTAACTTTTGCATCTGTTTTTACAAAACTTTTATTTTTGAACTGAAGCATCAACAGTGAGTTCTGTTTTTGTTTAAATCCTTCTTACGTCATCGTCCCAGCTGATTGTTTGTTTGTTTGTTTGTTTGTTTGTTTGTTGTTTTTAAAGCAGTGCGTGTGTTTCCTGTCCCAGGTTTCCTCGGCAGGAGGCAGAGCGGCGCCGTCCTGGCTGCTGCACAGACGCCGCAGTGGACTGGGCCTGGCGCTCGCTGAGGATTCTGGGAAACATGGCCTTGAGCTGCGGGACGGACGCAGCTCCACAGAGGTCAGAGGTCACGTCCTGAACGCAGCAGGACCGGGCTTTTCTCCGTCACGGTGAGAGCGTTCATGGTTTACACGAGTTCACTTCAACACAGCTCTGTAACCTCGCTCCTGTTTCCAGTTTCTCAGATGGATTTTTCTCTCACTTTGTCTTTTCTCATGTCAGGGTGATGATATTTGAGTTTGTAAAGCTTTTAAATTAGGCTTCATATGAATATAAACGACTTTAGAAGATGTAAAGAATTTAGATTTTTAGTTCACATGATCATAAACGACTCTGCTCAGTCATGAAATCATGCTTTTATTTTTTCTTTATTTCTTCATACGATCATGAACAACTTAGTTCTTTGTCTTAGACGATCTGTCTGAGGGAGGGAGGTGAACACTGAGAGCGGCTGTGTCTTATTTTATTTGCTCTGCTGTTATTTTGAATTTAAGTTGAGGACCCCCAAGAAAACGAGACGGTTCATCTCAAACGGCTGTTCCTCCTAATAATAATAAATCATTTCGGTAACACTTTCTATGAACTCGCTGTTCATAAGACGCTATAACACATTCATAAAGCATTATAAAGCATTCATAAGGCTTTATAATTATTGACATAAGTTGACATAAACATGTATAGATACTCATAACTACACTATATGGCATTATAATGTTTTATTATAGGCGTTTACAACTGAAGGTGACACAGTGTGTTATAAAGTGTCTTTGTCCTCATGAGAGCAGCAGTGTGGAGCTCAGTATTAGGCTCAGGTAAAGTGTCTCTGAATCAGTGCTGATGTATGAGGGGAAACCCACTTTACTTACTGTTTGTAATGGTGCCCTGTGAGTTTTATGAGTAATTATAAGTTAATCTTACTTTACTGAGCCTATGCAATGGGTGCCTGTATTCATTAATTAGTGCTTATGAGCAGTAAAATAACCATCCATCTTCTTCCGCTTTATCCGGGGCCGGGTCGTGGAGGCAGCAGTCTAAGCAGGGACACCCAGACATCCATCTCCCCGGACACTTCCTCCAGCTCTACCGGGGGGACCCCAAGGCGTTCCCAGGCCGAGAGACACAGTCCCTCCAGCGTGTCCTAGGTCTTCCCGGGGCCTCCTCCCAGTGGGACATGAACACCTCCCCAGGGAGAGACCAGGAGGCTCAGGAACAGATGCCCGAGCCTCAGCTGACTCCTCTCGATGTGGAGGAGCAGCGGCTCTACTCCGAGCTCCTCCCGGGTGACAGAGCTCCTCACCCTCTCTCTGAGGGAGCGCCCTGCGGAGGAAACTCATTTCGGCCGCTTGTATCCGGGATCTTGTCCTTTCAGTCATGACCCAAAGCTCATGACCATAGATGAGAGGAGGAACATAGATTTACCAGTAAAATAACCATTGACAAAAAATATATGAATAAGACGTGGAATTCTGACACAAGTGCACATGAGCTGCTTTGGGTCTAGTCATGGATTCTGTTATGAAGCCTTATAATACTGAGCTCCACACTGCTGCTCTCATGAGGACAAAGACGCTTTATAACACACTGTGTCACCTTCAGTTGTAAACGCCTATAATAAAACATTATAATGCCATATAAGTGTAGTTATGAGCATCTATACATGTTTATGTCAACTTATGTCAATAATTATAAAGCCTTATGAATGCTTTATAATGCTTTATGAATGTGTTTATAGCGTCTTATGAACAGCGAGTTCATAGAAAGTGTTACCAAAATGGTAAACAAAAGTGATGTGTGTAATAAATGCTGAGAGTGAATGATACGCTCCTCTTTCCTAATTCGTCTCCTTGGCTCTGTCCCAGTCCCACACAAAACCTGAAGCCTGTCCACAGCAGGAGCTGTCACAGTAACACAGCACACATCTGCCTTTCATTCTTTAACACAAACAATACAAATACTGTGAATAAGCTATGAATATTGAACTAAAACAACAGCTCCTTCACATTATTCCTGACAGATTCTAGTTGTGGATAGATAAAGGATGTATCGACCAATCAGAGCGCTCCTGTCCTATGGAAGCGTGTGATTGGTTAAACTGTTCCTTCCCTCGCTCTAAAACAAAAACCTTTATAACACAGCCCACAGTGAGCTCAGAGGCTCAGTTTATCTCAGATCACTTCTGTTCTGCTGCACTAAAAAGCTAGACGTACAGCACGGTGGCAGAGTGGTTAGCACTCCTGCCTCACAGCAAAAAGGTCCTGGGTTCGAGTCCGGGACCGGGTGTGGCCTCTCTGTGTGGAGTCTGCATGTTCTCCCTGTGTCAACACTAAACACCTGCACCAGGACGCCCTGGGAAAACCGAGTCTGCATCTCAGTGGACTTTCCTGGTTAAATAAATATTTATCTTTGCCAAAATACAAGGAAAAAGAAATCAGGTAGTGCAGCTTTGAAACACCAATAAATATAATAAAACTTTTTTTTTTAATTCACTTATTTACTATAAATTTGAATGTTTAAAATAAAAAATCTTACACGCAAACTAAATTTATCACAAGAATTAATTTAAAAAATCATAATTAGAAAAACTCCTCTCGCCATTACAATGATGTCCCCTCCCTGCAGTGCTGGCGTCCCCCAGGGGCCCCGCACCCCTGGTTGGGAAACACTGCCATAAAGAACCGTGTGCTGTGTTTGTGCCTCAGGGGAAACTCCGCCCTGTCCCGGGAGGAACGTCGGGCTCTGGGGGAACCTCCTCCTTCAGGTCAACGCCCGGAGCCTCAGCGCCGGCCGCCGCCTCCGATTGGTCACCGCCGCGGCGCGCGACCTCCGACTGCGGCGGGGCGCCGTCTCGCTGTTTCAGGCGGGACGTCCCACAAACTTCACCAGGAGACGCTCCGAGTCTGCGGACGGAGCGTCCTCCGAGAAAGACGACGCCTCAGAAACCACCGCAGAACTCCTGTGGCCTTACGGATGTCAACCAAAAGAACAACTGGGTTTTTTCCAGGAGGAATTACAGAAAGTCATGGAGGCCGGCGTCCTGCTGCAGGAGCTGCAGGAGGAGCTGCAGGAGGAGCTGGAGGAGCTGCAGCTTCCTGTTTTAGGCTGGAGACTGCTGTGTGAGACTCAGACACCGCTGCAGACCAAGAGAGAGCTGCAG
>CM036249.1:0-487500 GCA_020698575.1 Bostrychus sinensis
AGGTACAGTCAATCTCTACAGGCAAAAGTTATATTATGCACTTGTAGTAGTAGTAGTAGTAGTAGTAGTAGTAGTATAAGTTAATAATGAAGTGATTTTAAGTGCATTTTCTCAAGAAAGTAAATGTTTACATTGACTTAAATCTCTCTGTCCTGTTCCTTTCTTTAACCCTGTTCTAATGTGGGGTCCTCCTGCAGTAGTATCCTGTATGCTGAGGCGCTGCCCTTCTCCAGAGCTGAAAACGCCCGGTCTCACGGCTCTACGTAGAAACCAGGAAGTGCTCCTGAGCGTTTCTAACGCCCAGACACCGTCACCGGACTCGTTCTGATCATTTCAGCCTTAAACCTCCGTCACTACGAAGCAGTCGGCTCAGGAATCTATCTGTTAGCGTCCTGTCGCTAACAGCCGTGCTAATTAGCCATTTTATGCTCCCCAACAGAAGTGGTTTTCCACAGACACATTATTTTAAGTTATAACACCTGAAATACTAACGCAGAGGAGTCCGACACTGTTTCAGAAAGCGGTGACAGTCAGATTTGTTAAAGTCTGTCCCAGAGCCACTTTTTTATCACAACCCTCTGCTTTTGGTTTACAAACACTTCACCTCAAAAAAACATCTAAAAACAGCACCCTTCTCTCAGGCTGGGACCAGAAAAAAACTGTCCACTCGTCTCTGACTGAGGACAAGGAACCTGACGTCAAAAATTAGTTCATTTAAAACCAGTTCCAACTAAAACCTTCTCACTGTGATGTTTAAAACTCACCACAGAGTTTGGTACAGAGGAGGCTGCTGGGGTCTCGTCCCACTGCTGCCCCCTGCTGGCTGTCTGCGGCTGTACACCTGTGATCTACAATGGTTATTTATCTGAGAACATTAAACATGTTCACGTGATTATTATGGGACATTTCTGACCTCTGACACAGGTGTACTTTTGGATTATTTGTCTGGAGATGGTTCATGCTTTAATGACATAACATGCAGTAAGTGCTGTTTAATATCTTTTATATAAACAGCTTTAAATATTTGGTAATATTAACCCTTAAGTAGCCCTTTAAGAAACTAAAAACTAAACTGCTCAAAAAAAGCAATACATAAATACTCTGTTTAACTTTCATTTCCATTAAAATAATAAAAGCTAGTAAAATCAAATAAGAGTAATTCACTAAAATAACAATAAACCTGTAAAAAAAACAAAAAAACAGAACAAAACTATAAAATCTACGGAAGAGGATTAGGGCCATTGTAAAAAAAAATATTTTTGAGGGTTAAGTTCTGAGATTAAAGTCAGAATTCTTCCACTATGTCTGCACATGTGGTTCCCGCCTGCGCTGCACAAATGAACATGACTCAGGTTTGATCCTTCCAGGCACCTGTAGTGAAACTACGGTAGCCTGTAAGGAAGGCTTCTGCTATGAAATATTATGTATTGTATGTAAAAATTAAACATTTTTACCCACAGAAACATTCAAGAATGCACTTAAACACTTATTGGGGAAGTAGTCACCTATTAGTCGTTTAATTCGCTGCTTAAGAACTCGCGCTCTGTTTATTGTTGCCACAGCGACGGCCGTCCATTACTGTCGCTGAGGCAACAGCGCAAGAGAAAGCGCTCTAGAACGTATAAAAAATGTATTTTCTGAAACAAACAAAGACAACATCACAACCTCATCAATAATAATGCATTTATTTAGTTTATTGTATGGATTTTCTACTCTTTTTCTTACACAGTGTCAGTCCTTACAGGCACCCATACTTCTGACTTTAATCTCAGAATTCCAGATATTTGAATCAGCCTGAGTTCTTATCATAACAACACAGACCATGTCCCTGTTTAACGGAGACAGTCCCAGGTTTAGGCTCCTTGTCCCATGTCCCAACACATATCTGCAGTCGTCCCTGTTTTAACATTTTTACCCACAGAAACATACATAAAAATATAAAAAATGTATTTTCTAGTATAGAATTCTGACTTTAATCTCAGAATTCTGACTTTTTTCTCAGAATTCTGACTTTTTTCTCAGAATTCTGACTTTAATCTCAGAACTTAACCCTCAAAAAAATTTTTTTTTTTACAATGGCCCTAATCCTCTTCCGTAAAAATCCCTACAATCCAAAGCCAAACAATAAAAGTACTCACCTCGTTAAAAGAGCCATAGATAGGAATCATTACTGACAGATGTTTTTCCAGATATTTGAATCAGCCTGAGTTCTTATCATAACAACACAGTGACCATGTCCCTGTTTAACGGAGACAGTCCCAGGTTTAGGCTCCTTGTCCCATGTCCCAACACATATCTGCAGTTGTCCCTGTTTTAACAAACATTAAAAAGATAACTGAGTAATATTGTGTCTCTTTACAGTTGCTGCGGTGGGGACAGAGCAGGACAGCTCTGTTTCCGGTGGTAGTGTCCGGAACTGTCCACTGAGCGGCGCTGTAAGTTTTCAGAGCAGAGCAGTGACCAGAAGAAGAAGAAACCCGCTTCATTTAACTTAACGTTAACCGTTTACCGTCAGGAGCAGGAACCTGGGGTAAAGATTTAAGATGTTTTATATAAATATAGTTTATTTGGCGAAGTCGCTCCTGTGTCGCTGTAGCTCGGCGGTTTTTGGATAAACGTTATGTGCGGTTAAAGTTTGAGTTAGCATCATTAGCTATTAGCCGTTAGCCGCTAGCTCAGATGCTAAAAACAAACCCGAGGCTAGTTTCTGTTCAGGGCATGAATAATTTTAGGTCATTTTTGGGGGGAGATCGGGCTTATACGGAATGATACAGGACACAAGGCAAACCTTTATCAAATACCTGTGTATTTAGTTTGCTGAAGTTGAAATGGGAAGTCAGTACAATAATAATCTGCTCACACCCTGTGTTCCAGTCTAACCAGATATTCATATGAAACCTGCTCCTGTTAATACGAAGTATATTTTAATATTGGTTTACCCAAATGAAGCAAATAAATGCTTAAAATATGCAGCGTCTCCAACATAGTCAGGTGTAGGGTGAACAGATTTCTAGACCCAAAAACTGAGACAATAAAATAACATTTTTATTCACCAAGTGACAAAAAAGCTTCTTAAATCCGTACATTTTTCAGTCATGTAATTAAAGATCATAACGCTAGGGGTAGGAAGTTTTAAATATGATGGAAAATCACTGATAAAAATAATGACATAAATAATTTTAGTGACAAAAGTCTAATTTAGACAAATGATGACTCTGTTTTTATATTTGGTCAAAATGAGGGCAACAGGGACATGGTTTGTTGAAAACTGGGACATATGAGTTTTTTTACAGAAGTTGTTGGGACATGGGACAAGGAGCCAAAAATTGGGACTGTACCGGTTAAATAGGGACCCTTGTCAGATGAGACTATGGGGGTTAAAATAATTTTACATAAAGTTTTAGGGATTTTTTTTTTTATTTTGAATATATTTTACAGTTATTATTTTTTTCTTACTGCATGTTTCTTATTTTATTGGTGTACAAATTATATAAATGGAGGAAAAGCCATTCTTGCCTTTTCAAGATGGAAACAATAAAAAATACAGTTTTAGACTTTGGGAGATTCAGTTAGGTTAAAGTGATAAATTCTGGTTATGTTTTTGATTTCTTTATGTGTTCTCTCCACAGTGGAGTTCTGATGGTGAAGCAGCAGCAGCAGTGGACCTCGTAGCCCTGGTCTCTGGGATGGCCTTATGGAGGATGTGGTCCTACATTATAGACCCAGATCGGCCCAGAACCTGTCTGCTCTGATCGAGACCACTGAGAAACTCCTGGCCCCGTTTCCCTGTCGCCCTCCGCAGGTTCATGTTAGAATATACACTCTAATACAACTGGAGGGCCACCTAAAACCTGTCAGGAGTTATTCATTTGCTCATTTCTGTCCTGCTCAGGTCTTCACGCCCTGGTTCCCCTCCATCGTAGACAGACACCTGCCTCTGAGACCGGCCAGACCTCCTCCCATAATCCTCTCTGCTCCAGACCAGATTAAAGTTACTGAGAGGAGAGAGGAGACCAGACCATCAGAGAATCCAGACCAGGGCTGTGTTCCTGGGAGGAGAGAGGAGACCGGACCATCAGAGAATCCAGACCAGGGCTGTGTTCCTGGGAGGAGAGAGGAGACCGGACCATCAGTGAATCCAGACCAGGGCTGTGTTCCTGGGAGGAGAGAGGAGACAGTACTAACCCAGACTGGGGAGGTCCAGAAACATGGTAACTCTGAGGTAAGGTCTGGAGTCAAATGGGACTAAATAAGTAAGATTTAATGAGCACAGTATCAAGAGGAGAGTGTTGTTTTAAGATCAAAGGACTAGATCCAAACCAGAACTAATCTAAAAGCTCATTCAAACTGCAGTGGTTCAGTAAAGATGATTTTTATCTGAAAAGCTTAGCATTTCCTTTAGCTTACCTTTGATGAAATGTTCGCTGCACTTCTGTACTTTGACGAGTCCCAGTGCACGAGTTATAATTAGCCACATTAAAAGATAAATAATCCACAATTCTGGGAGCGAAATCACAAGGATCTGAGAATAAAGTCCTCACTTTATTTAACAGTCACTGTTGAACACTGGCAGCGGTGGATCTAAAGTCTGTAGGCATGTTGTTTGTGAGTGAAGCTAATATTATCCACTGTTATCCTTGGAGCGCACGCTTTTGTTGACTCCAATACAAACATGAAACTTTATTCTCACTGTATTATGACTAAAGTTTGTTCATGTCTGATGGTGTGGCTCTAAAAGACAGTCGTGTATTTGTCCTCAGTCAGGACAGAGGCAGGGACAGGTGGCATAACTGCTCTCCTCTCCACGTCCCTCTCTCTCTGCACAAACCCAGTTCAGACCTGTCTCTGTCCTCATCATTTAGTCCTTTAGGTCGAGGCAAAACTGCAGAAAACAGTGTCTCCTCCATGAGCAGATATAATGCAGATGGACAGTGGAGTAGATGCTCTCTGCTGTGCCACTAACAGGGTCAAGGTCTTAAAAGCATTAAAAAGGTATTAAATTTTATTGTGTCAAAATTAAGGCCTTAAAAGTATTAAATATTCTAAGTAGGTATTCAACTTTGTTCATCTAGGTCTTAAAATTTGTCAAAACATTATGTTAATATTACAAAAAATAGTGTCACCACAATAACAAAACATATTTATTGAAGAAATTTGATCATTGAAATGCATGATTCATTTATTTATGATTTTTTTAATGCAGCTCTTGCGTTCTTTCATCTGTTTTAGACTTTAAAATAAAACCCTTGAGTTTCATACAGTAGTACAGATAATTCCTTGGAGAAAATTCATACAGATTATTGTTCTGTTATTGACGATGCTGGCATTAAATTTTACTCTAAGTGGCATTAAAAAGTCTTCAAACGGTTTTAAATTTCATGAGACAACACCTGGAGCTACCCTGACTGAGTTTCATTGAGAATGTGACGTCACATAACAAAACCAGGTAATTATGCACAAATACGGGCAATGTTCTGGCACTTAAGCCTTCCCGGCAAATTCCTGGTAATTTTATTCGGCCTTGACCCAGGAGATTGCCAGATCACAAAAGCTGGGAAATCAGTAAGGCTTCATTTGTGAAAGGGGCTCATCCAGAGCTACACCTACGACCTGTTCATTTAACATTTTTTTCTTTTCCCAGAACAAACCAGAAGCCAGTCCTAAAGTTGACAAACCTGAGACCAGGACTAAGTCTCAGAGTCCTCCTCAGTGGGACGGAGAGGTGCCTTGTGTCCCAGAGACTCCCCCAGACCCAGCTGTCCGGGTCGAGTCTAAACCCCAGCCCACGCCACAGTCTCCGGCCAAACGCTGCTGGACCGTCTTCAGGCACAGAGACCAGACCAAAGACCAGACTAAAGTCCAGCCCAGGGTCCAGCCCATGTCCCGGCGCTTCCACCACACAGTTTCCAAGCTGCGGCTCCAGCCCCGACAGAGGGCCAAGTGGGTCATCGACCGGGACAACTGCAGGGACATAGAACAGGTGAGCGGGGAGAGAGTAAAACAATATGGTTAAATACAACTACAGTCGGATCACAATCTGCAGCAGAAGCCCGTTATCTGCAGAGTTTAGCCACTAGCGCCGCCTGCTGATGTAAATCGTTATTACGTCTTCCAAATTGGCAGAACCTACTCGCTGCCTGGTAGTGGGTCTGCAGCCAGTTTTTGTGCTGAGCGGGGGAGATGTGCAGTGACAGAGCAGATTTACTCAGACCAGTTATTGACAAAAATGGTTCCCCGCTGTGGCTACGATGCGTTCAGATGTAACGTTTACATGGTCATATGTAGTTAGAACCTCGTAAAGTCGAGCTAAATTCTTTGAACTTTCCTCAAATCCTCTTACAGGATTTCCGCGGGGTCTTAAAAAGTCTAAAAACGTCTTAAATTTGAAAATCAGAATTTAAGGCCTTAAAAAGTCATACATCTCACGCTCCATCCTTCCCTCACTCGTGAACAAGACCCCAAGATACTTAAACTCCTCCACTTGAGGCAGGAACTCTCCTCCGACCTGGAGAGGGCAAACCACCCTTTTCCGGTCGAGAACCATGGCCTCGGACTTGGAGGTGCTGATTCTCATCTCAGCCGCTTCACACTTGGCTGCAAACCGCCCCAGTGCTCACTGAAGGTCCTGGTTTGATGAAGCCAACAGGACAACATCATCTGCAAAAAGCAGTAATGCGGTCGTTGTATCGGTCTGTTGTGGTAAAGAAGGAGCTGAGCCGAAAGGCGAAGCTCTCGATTTACCGTCGATCTACGTTCCTACTCTCACCTATGGTCATGAGCTATGGGTCATGACTGAAAGGACAAGATCCCAGATACAAGCGGCCGAAATGAGTTTCCTCCGCAGGGTGGCTGGGCGCTCCCTTAGAGAGAGGGTGAGGAGCTCTGTCACCCGGGAGGGGCTCGGAGTAGAGCCGCTGCTCCTCCACATCGAGAGGAATCAGCTGAGGTGGCTCGGGCATCTGTTCTGGAGCCTCCTGGTCGTCTCCCTGGGGAGGTGTTCATGTCCCACTGGGAGGAGGCCCCGGGGAAGACCTAGGACACGCTGGAGGGACTACGTCTCTCGGCCTGGGAACGCCTTGGGGTCCTCCTGGTAGAGCTGGAGGAAGTGTCTGTGGAGAGGGAAGTCTGGGCATCTTTGCTTAGACTGCTGCCTCCGCGACCCGGCCCCGGATGAAGCGGAAGAAGATGGATGGAAAGTCATACATTTTCTGAAAAGCAGAGTATTAGGTTGTAAATATGTTAAAACAGGTCTTATATATATTACATACATTTGTTTACTAGATTTTTCTAAAATGCTCAGAGTGTTACCATCGTTGACATTTTTGTTCATTTCTTATACGCTTGCGTGCTTATGAAGTAGGCCTTAATTTTCGTGAACATCGGTCATAAAAAGGTCTAAAAAAGTCTGAACTTGAACTTGTTGAACTCTGCAGAAACCCTGCTCTTAGATCAGTCACAGATAAACCAGTGTGTTGTGTCTTTGGCTGTCTCTGTTAAAACATACTCCACGTCGTTCAGGTGAGTGACAGCTGAACTCACCCTGCCAAGTTCGTGCTGAGCTTCGGGGAAAACGCGTTTGTTTTTCTTTCCTTCCCTGTCTTAAATCTCCCGTGAAGTTGGTCTCACCGTGACAGCAGGCGTTGGCAGAATCGTGTTGTGCTGGTTTTACAGCAAAGGCTGAGTTCTCACTTTGTTTGTTGTTCGTTTGTCTCTATCTGATTTTTACTTTTCTGCTGAGTTCGACAGATTAGAGGTGAAAGGAATGTCATGACTTTAAGAAATGACTTGTATTTTTCATAACACAATTCAGTTTGTCACAAATTTATCACCACGACATCAATCATAACATCCATATCACAAAGAACTGTCAGTCTAAGTTTAACCTGGTCACTTATTTATGATTTTAGATTCCCCTCTCACTTTGGTCTTTGGTCGAATAATGGTCAGTGAGGTCTTGGTCAATAAAATGTTATTGGTCGATGAGTTGGATCCACTCTTTGCCTCAGTAAAGCTGGGGTCAGTTGTTACTTGACAACTTTCATTTTAAAATTTTATTTAAGGTAGAGGAGATGATTTTAGTATTTTACAGCCTTTTTTCCAAATGTTTTATCGTCTCATTAATGTAAAGTCCCTTGTTTGTGTCAGACTCTGATAAGTCCTTCACACACGTCCTTCGGTTGATTTTGGTCGATTAATCGCTGCGCTGGGCATAACTTCAGTCGACGAACAATTTCTTTGGTCGACTACAGCAGGGTTTCCCAACCAGGGGTACGCGAGCACTTTACAGGGAGTACTTGGAATTATTATTTATTATTATTAATAAAAAATGCAATATTTTTATATTAAACTATTAAAACTTGTGAAAGGCAAGCTTCAGAGTCTCACTGACGACTGATGGATTAAAAATGATTCATTAAAATGAGGTGAAACTACTAGAGGTATTATTTGAATAAACCTTGTTTCAAAGGGAAGTTATTTAGATAATTATTTTTTATCATTCAATTACTTCTTTTAGTTGAAAAATATAGTAAAATAAGTGAATGTAATAGAAGTTTATATTATATTTTTCCATCCATCCCATCCATTTTCTACCACTTATTCCCGTTAGGGGTCGCGGGTGACTGGAGCCTATCCCAGTAACTTTGGGCCGTAGGCGGGGCCCAGCCTGGACAGGGGCCAGCTTGTCCCAGGGCTGACACAGAGACGAACACAGACAGACAACCATTCACTCTCACATTCATTCACTAGGGTCAATTTAGAGTCACCAATTCACCAACACATGCATGTGTTTGGACGGTGGGAGGAAGCCGGAGAGAACCCACGGTAACACGGGGAGGACATTATATTTTTATCTTCTTTTATTACATATTGTTTTAAAATGATTTTATTTGTAGCTTGAATTTAATTTTCAAAGCAAAAATGCAGGAGAATTAGCCTTTACAAAACATTAAGTATAAAATGTCTTTGTCCTGATAAACACAGATGATCACTCTATGGCTGCTTGTTAAGAAATCAACACATAAACGAATGAGGAGGTAATTACAGTGGGATAAACAGCCCAGGGGGGGTCTGCAGTACAGAAAGGTTGGGAACCACTGGACCACAGCTCTACTCACTCTGAAGCCACTTTGCTGTCGCATGCTGCATAAAGACTGTTGCAAAATGGTACTTTGCATACTTTGCATACTTTCCATAGTGCCGGACAAAAGGCGACAGTCTCTGTTTAGGCTTCATTTAACTACTTTTTATTTAAAACCAAGTAGGCCTGCACGGTATGGAGAAAACATGAGATATTCAATAACTATGTTGAAAATTGCGATAACAATATTATTGTGATATTTGAAAATAGAGCCTACTTTTCTAACATAGTAAATTAAATTCACTACATTTCACCAAAATGTAAGTTCCTGTATTTACAAGTCAAAACAGCCACAAAATCAAAACTTAACTCCAGGAATAAAACAAGGCTAAGCTGTGACTAAATTAATTAAATTACCACTAAAACTGGACTTTTTAAACATTTTTATTTAGTCACAACACATGTTCTTTTAAGGCTCTGGTGGAAAATGATTCTTCAGTGTAAATCTCTGTCAGATGGAAGACCACAGCGTTATTGTGATATATTTAGATTCTTGCGATACGGATACTGCGTTTGCTGATATTGCGATAACGATAATTTTGCGATATATTGTGCAGCCCTAAAACCAACTTATGTGTACTTGTAAATTTGTTATGAGTCATGGGGTAATTCAAGAACCCACCAGGGGTCCACGGACTGCTTTATAGTGTAATAATAACTTGGGTTGTTTTTGAAATCCATTCACATTTATAATTTCTTTTACAGTAAAGTCCTGTTTTGTGAATGCACTTTTGAACCCCCTCCTCTCTCTGTTGTTGTTCAGGTGTGGCGTCTCCTCTCTCGCCCAGGCCTCGGCTCCAGTCTGCCCTCCTGTAACGCACACATAGACCGGGACCAGGCTCAGGTCTGGGTCTACTGTGACGTCCTGTACTCGGAGCAGGTGGGACTCAGTCTGAAGCAGGAGCTCCGTCTGAGGGGGAGAATATCGCTGTGGGTCCGCAGACTGGGCAGCATCTACAGCCTCTGAAACACTACCATCAGCCGCAAATTAAACTAAGTCTAGATGGGATTTTAGCCTCAAAGCAATGCTCTCAGGGCCTGGCTACTCGTGCACAAATGTTTCTATAAAGGAAATTCTACCTCTGCACATGAAAGAGTTCGGCAGACGCTCAGAGCGAGGGCTGCACAGTCTCATAACGGCTGTGTTTTTAAGAACGGTGCCATAAACTAACAGCCCACACCCCACTTTCTGTGGAGGAATTAGCTTCAGCCACAAAATATCACAAATTATTAATAACCAAGAGAGTACTGGCGACTGACAATAAATCGACTACCGCATTTTCCTATAAGTCGCTCCGGAGTATAAGTCGCAAAAAAGCCAAAAAATGCAGAAGGGAGAAGAAGAAAAAAACGTATATAAGTCGCACTGGACTATAAGTCGCATTTTTGGTGTGCGCTATGCTAACGTAACACATTGATGGTTATTCAGCTACATGAAGCATAAACAACGAACTGAATAGGTGTCTCGTATGTTAACGTAATATATTAACAGTTATTCACATAACTATAGCATAAAGAACATAATATAACAAGTTCACCAAACTCACCATCTCACTCCTAATCGCTAAATCCTTTAAATTCTTCATCCTCGGTGTCGCTTCTGAACAACTCCGCCAACTCCGGAGGTAGACGAAGCGCGGCTTCCTCCTCTGCGTGGCTGTCGTCAGACTCAGCATCAGTTCCATTTCCAATTATTCCGCTCTTTCTCAGTTGTCTTTATAGCCTAAGTTGTTAGTGGTAATGTTTACATTTTAAATTGTCAGTGGTACAGGTGCAGCAGATGCTGGTACACAAGCCTAGAGCGCCCTCTAACCAACACCTGAAATATTTTAATATATAAGTCACACCTGAGTATACGTCGCACCCCTAGCAGACTATGGAAAAAGTGCGACTTATAGTCCGGAAAATATGTTACGTGCGCGTAATGTCAGTGCCTGGGTAGAGAACATTAGCGAGTGTAAATGTTTAGTGGTTTTATTAAACATAACAGTTAAGCCTGGTTTATATTTCTGGTTGATGTGACGCAGAAGTATAGCTCAGCCTTTAGCATCTATAGCTAGCACATAAGCTAAAGGCTATGTAAGAGGTGTTTCTTCATTTTAACGTTGTGCCGGACAGTAGTTACACAAACGTGGCTCATCAGAACAGAACGTTATCAAAGAAGCTGCAATTTTGTGACAAGTCGTCTTCTCACTGATTTTCCCAAGGACCTAAGACGCAAAATAAATGACTGTTGTTGAAATATTGGTTAAAAATAGCTTTGAATTAGTATTACTCAGATATATGTCTTTTTTTTTTTTAATTATTGTATTAAAGAAGAATTTGTGGTGATTGATGAATTAAATCTAAAGCACTGCTATTTATCTGATTTCTGTAACTACTGTCCAGCAGACAATGCTAACTTTTATCATTTATCCGTTAGCTTGTCTACTGATCACTCATAAAAATGTTTAAAAAGACCACACTGATAAAGCCACACTGAGCCAGCTCCTGTCTCTCTTTATCAAGGTTTTTTTTTTAAATGTCTACTTAAGAGTCTCAAATGCAGAATGGTCAAAATGTATTTGTAGATGTGAAAAATTAGAATTTATGAGAATATTTAAGTCTAGCCTGGGTCTTGCAATTACCTCCTACCGCCATTTTAAGACACTTTTATCACCATTTTAGAAAGAGTGGAAAGGTTTTATGAAAATGCTGCTGTATGAAATGATAACTGTGTTTTTATCTGGAACTGGCTGTGTACATCTGATATGAACTTTTATTGAAAATGACGTGTTTTTAAGAATATATTTTATACTGAACTTGTGTCTTTTGTACTGGGAGGAAATAAAGTTCTGTTCTGACTTTAAAACCAGATCATCCTGTTCAAATCTAACTAGCACCCACTCTGTGTTGTTTTTTCACCGAGGCGACGCTCTGAGGCTCGCTCTGGGGATGTACGAGGAACAGAAAAAAACATCAGTCATATCTCAGAATAAATGACTGTAAATCTTTCTATGGAACACACACTAGAGCTGAGAGGAGTTTAGACCTGGTTTAGACCTGGTTTAGACCTGGTTTAGATCTGGTTTAGACCTGGTTTAGACCTGGTTTAGTCCTGGTTTAGACCTGGTTTAGACCTGGTTTAGTCCTGGTTTAGTTCTGGTTTAGACCTGGTTTAGTCCTGGTTTAGTTCTGGTTTAGATCTGGTTTAGACCTGGTTTAGACCTGGTTTAGTCCTGGTTTAGACCTGGTTTAGACCTGGTTTAGTCCTGGTTTAGACCTGGTTTAGACCTGGTTTAGTTCTGGTTTAGCCCTGGTTTAGACCTGGTTTAGTCCTGGTTTAGACCTGGCTTAGCCCTGGTTTAGTTCTGGTTTAGCCCTGGTTTAGACCTGGTTTAGTCCTGGTTTAGACCTGGTTTAGCCCTGGTTTAGTTCTGGTTTAGCCCTGGTTTAGACCTGGTTTAGTCCTGGTTTAGCCCTGGTTTAGACCTGGTTTAGACCTGGTTTAGACCTGGTTTAGACCTGGTTTAGACCTGGTTTAGACCTGGTTTAGCCCTGGTTTAGCCCTGGTTTAGACCTGGTTTAGTCCTGGTTTAGCCCTGGTTTAGCCCTGGTTTAGACCTGGTTTAGACCTGGTTTAGACCTGGTTTAGACCTGGCGTTGTTAGTAGCAGACACAGAACACAGTCACTGCTCCTGTCTGCGCCTCCCAACTGTTGCCTGCTGTCAGAGGAGGAAGCAGTACTACATTAATATTACTCAAGTAGAAGTAAAAGTACTCAACAAAATCATTACTTGAGAGCAGTGGCATAACTTAGTAATGAGGGGCCACAGTTTATGCAGTATGCTTTTAATTTATAAAACGTGTTGTGAGTCTGCAGTTTTTACTGGATTTAAAGTCTGCAGCGTTTATTTCAAAAGTACTTCTGTTTTCTGTTTAAATGAGAGTTTGTGTCATAATGGAATTCATTAATTTCCTGAGATAAGCGGCTCACAGATGATACAGATCCAGGTCTTATGATTCATAATGAGTTTATTGAATTAAAATAATTGTAAAGACTTAGACGGACAAGGGCCCCAGTGTCCTGCTGCACTGCCTGATGTTACCCCCCCTGCTTGAGACTAAAAGTATTGTAAGTAGAAAGTACTTACTACTGCTACTACTACAGCAACTACTACTTTTACTACTACCTCATCGCTGCTACTTTTCTACCCATTTTGCCTGAAAACACCTTTACTGATTCAAAACTTTATTAAATATTTAAAGTATCTTAAATTTAAAATGCAGTGGTGAAGAAGTACTTTTTTGTACTTAAGTAAAAGTACAGATAAAAAGGAGCAAAAGTTTACTCAAGTAAAAGTATCACATAATCTCTACTTAAGTAAATGTATAAAAGTACTTACTTTGAAATGTAAGTAAAAATGTAAAAGTGGTTCAGACAGATTCAAGAACTAATGAATGAGTTAAATGTGAGGCATTTTGCTGAAAAACTGTGCTGAAAACTAAACTGAATCTGGAGGTGAGGCTTTCCTGAAGAGCGTTTATCCTTCATGTACTGTGTCTATAATGACCTCAAAAACTAATGATTTTAATCCCGAAAATACTCTTTACTTAAAACCAATTCAAAAAATGAGTGGAGTAAAAAGTAGAGGTACTTGCTCTAAAATGTAGCGAACTAAAAGTATTCCTTGTAAAGTTTACTCAAGTAAAGTACACAGAGGCCTACATGAATACTGTACTTAGCTAAGTAAAGTACTTTTAATTTGTTTCATTCCACCAATGTTAAACTGTATCAAGAAAGTTAGTATTTTGTAATAAATGTACTTATGTAACTGGAAAACGTAGCTTTCCACCACTGCTTACTGTAGAAAATAACATTACTTCATCCACAAAAACCTCTTCAAATCCTTACAAAACCTGTACAATTTCAGTTTTACTCTTATTCACATCCCTGTCCTCGCGCTGTGTGCGCTGTGTTCTGGAAACACCCGCAGCAGCACAAGTCCCATAATAATAAATAAAGCGCTTTTTTTCTCACTGATTCTGGCCAGGATCCCGTGCACAGAGGCACGCACAGACGCACGCACAGAGGCACGCACAGAGGCACGCACAGACGCACGTAGACGCTGTCTGGATAAACGAGGCCAGCAGCAGCAGCACAGCCCCCATTCACACTCACCACACTCGGCCTTTTGTTGCTGCTCGGGCTCGGGCTCCTTTACCGTTTTCTCCCTCTGTGCAGTTACAGCATTAAAAAAAAAAAAAAAAAAAAAGTGGGTTAGCGGAAGTGACGCATGGGCCGTGCCTCCCAGATCTGTCAAAATCATTACTTTTTACGTCTTTTACCATTTAACACGACATTTTACCACCCAAAAGTACTTCTAAACAAATATAATACGTTTCCCTGGTTAGTTTTTATCGATGAAGTCTCTAGAAATAACGACGAGAGTTGTATTTTAGCGTTCTACGCAAAGACAATGTTGGCTAGTAAGCGCAGTTATGTAAGACGCTTAAACTGGCTAACACTTAATAACAAAACGCAAGTAAAAACATATAAATAAGTGTAATTCAAGGTTAAAACAGCAATACAAAGCATTATTTTGTTATCGTGCCTTAATTTGGCGTTTGAGAATTTTTCTTTAGCGTAAAAAATTAAATTCAGCGCTTTTATTTTTACAGCGCAAACCGGATGTGAGCTAATAAAGTGCTAGCTTGACATAATCCTGCGACCAGACGTCTGAGCCACGAGTGCTGGAGAGGAATTAAGTCGCATTTCGGTGGATTTCTCGGCTCGGGGGATATTACCAAACCGTGTCCGCGGATTGTTTGGCGTTTCCATTTCACGACGGCGTCCGCTTTTGGCATCGCAGACGGGGTTTGTTGCTGAAATTTCCAAACGGTAAGCGAGCCTCCGGAGCGAGCTAACGATGCTAACGCGGCTAGCGCTCGCTGGCGTTCCCGTTTTCTCTCAAAGGCGTCCGCTGTGCGCCGCACGACTGCGCTTTTTACAGCGATACGTTCCACCAATAAATCTGTTTTATAATCATTTAGACAACCTACAGTACAAGTTTCTGATTAAACATTTCACTACTGTTACTTTTATAATTTGCGTATTTTCTTTGTACAGTCTGACAACAAAATACTGTTGAAAAATCACATTAATTAAGTATTAAATTTAATTATCACTTACATAGCACTTTGCAGTCAACTGTTACTTAGCTGAATATGTTACAGACTATACTCTCATCAATTCGGCTTTGTGTATTTTTAAGAAACATTTGTTAAAATTGCAAGAAAACTATAAAATCATCTGTCACAGTCTCGACCGAATTCGTTAAAATGAAACGTTCCTACAATGTAATCAGTATTTTTGAAATATATTTTTAATTTTACAAATATTTGGACTATGGATATGTTTACTAGGCATAATAATAATGGATAAAATGGGTTCGATTTGTTTTAGAGCTTTATATTGTTTCTACAGTGTGTTATTGTTAAATCATCTTAATTAAGCATTATTTTTAATTATCACGTACATAACACTTTGCAGTAAATTTTTCCTTGGCTGGATATTTAACAGCCTTTACTCTCAATATTTGGCATTGTGTATTTTTTTTAAAAACTTGTGAAAAATTGCAAAAAACTGTAAAATCATCTGACTAAACTTTGGACAGTGATTATGTAAATTATTAATAAAAGATGAACACAATTCGATTCGTTTTACATCTGTTCTCCTATCACTCGTATTCATTTCATGTTTTCTAACTTAAGTTATTAGGAATATGATTTAGCAACGTCAGAAGATAAGTTGGTATTTTAAACCTTCTAATAATAATAATCTAAGTGTTTTAAATACCGAATAATATACAGTGAAATTGTTATCGTCTTAATCGTGGATATATAAGTGACAAATGTCTGGCTTTTTAAATATAATCTTTTTACTTTGTCAGATATCACTTAAAACAAAATATTGCATCTGAACTGATTGCCTTTACTACAGTATAACCAAAATAAGGATGAGCTTACTAATGCTAAAATTAGATTTGGACAAACCAACTTCTCTTACTGTACAAAACTAATAAGAAATAATTATTCTGCATTGTAGATGGTGCAGTGTTGACAGAAAAAGCCAGTTTGTTGTGATTGATCATGAGACATTTGCGATGTGGCTGTGGTCGAACCGTTTCCTGTGGAAGTTTTCTGTCTTTTTCAGAGACGTCTTATTACTCAGCTGCTGCTTTATCTGACATCCTCAAACTGATAAAAAGCAGTGTGACATTAATAGCTTGGTCAAGTCAGCATTACAGTATTTAAGAGCAGCGCGAGAAGAAGTTATTGCATAAATAAAAATCTGTGGTTACAAATGTTTAACAAAGGCAACTTGAAGTACTATAATTAAAGTCAAAGGGAATAGTAAATGCACAGTAAAAGCCAGGGTTAAACTTTAAAAGACCAGCTCTGTACAGCACCTACACAGTGTTGTAGATGTAGATTTTGTCAGTTCACTGGTATGGAGCTTGTGGGGAGCAAATGCCTAACGCGCCGCTGTTATCTGCAGGTAGATGATGTTTATCTGAGGCGTCACGTGATCGCGGTGGCGCCTTCCGCGTGCGGAGTCCCGTAATCAGCCATAAGGCATCGTGGACACTCAGCAGTGGAACGATATCAACAACTCACCGAGTTACCAACGTTTCTCTCTCAGCAGCGGCACAGTGCAACCGCAGTGTTGTTTTTCGGGCTGGACAGTTTATGGCAGAGGTTCCCAAACTGGGGTACGAGTCCCACTGGTGGTACTCTGGAGTCTTTTGCTGGTTTAGAGCCAGTTTTATTCCTGCTCTGGTTGGGATGTAGTTTAGACCACTGCTTAGTCGTTGTTTAGGCACAGTTTAGTTCTGGTTTATTCCTGGTTTAGACCTGGTTTTGTTTTGGCCTGGTCCTGGATTTGTCTGGGTTTAGTCCTCGTTGAGTCTCGGTGTTTTCCAGATTTTGACTGATTTTAGTCCTGGTTTTTGTAAAGTACATTATTTTGTGAGGTGGCGGTGAGAGAATTTCCCTTGAGGTAATTTTATGTAACTCAGCGGTAAAATGACGTCTGAAAAATGACATGGCCAAACGAATTTTGATAAAATTGTTAAACTCATTCACCGCCAATGATGGGCATGTGCCATCATTCATGTTTTCTCAGCGTTTGTCTGAAAATGTCAGTTTTTGGTGAAAACTATCCTTCAATTGTTGACAAAAAAGAACTAAGGAACTTAGAATAAAATGCTTTTTTTGGTATTTAAACTTTAACTTAAACTATAGCACAACATTTTCTGTGGGACAGCAAAGATTGTTGAAGGTTTTAAAATAAGCTCTCTTGGGTTTTTTGCCTCTCTTTATCTACTTTTTGTAAATGTATATGGTACTTTTTATTATGTGCAAAATAAATAAATTCTGTTACATTCTTAGTTCATTAATTCTGTGTCTCTTTTCTCTGCAGGTGTTGTCCCAGATGTGTCCTCCGCCGCCATGTCTCCCTGGATTTTGTTCCAAGATGGCGGACGTGCGTTTCCTCGATGTTTTGGCCAAATGACGCTGCGTTGACCAGAATGGAGAGTGGCGAGACAGACCCCCTCGTCCCGCTGTGACCTCAGGATCCAGAACTTACTGCTATTTTTATATGAACTCGCTCCATCGCTCTGCATTTTTAAACTCTCAGGTCCCAAAGCATTTCTCCTCCTCATCCATCTCCTGCTGCTGCTACAACCAAGACTGTTCCAATCGTCAGGGTGCAACAGATTTTAATTATATTTCAGAATAAAAGTATTTTTTTGACTCAACACGGCACAATAGTAACTCAAGTAACTCACTCAAGGGATTTCAAATAGACAAGCCATTCACTCGCGTAAAATATTAACTAATTTTTGACTAAAACCATTATTTTTTCCTAAATTAAAAGAATAGTTTATAATTTTAATAACCTTAGTTCAAATTTAGATCAGAATAATTCTGTATTTTTTGGCATTGTGAGACTCATTTAACGTTTACTAAATATTTTATTCTCTTAAATTAGAAAAATAATAAATAATTTTACACAAAACTCTATAAAAATTGTGTTTTTTGAGTAAGACAGTCCCAAAATATTCAACTTTTTAATTTAAAGTTGACTAAAATAATTGTATAATTTGATGTAATGAAATAAAATACGATAAATAGTAAACAATACAATTTTTCTTTAACCAAAAATTTAAAAAACTACTAAATGTTTTTGTAAAATTGCATCAAAACAAACTCATTAAAGTCATTCCTTATTTTTTGACAGTGAGAAAACAAACATTCCACACATTCCACACATTTCTTTTACCAAAATCTTCTGACATTTCTTAGTTTTATTCCAAGAAAATAATTCCATATTTCTGTCAATCACAAAGAAAAATAATAAATAAAAATAAACAAATTTTGTTCCTGAGAAATAAGTTTATTATTTAGGTGCTAAAGTAATTGCCCAGTCAAAAGAAAATCTAAGTTTATTTTGCATCAATATTTTTATGCAAATAAAAGCCCAGTTTTATTCTTTAGATTTTCTTTGGTCTCGCAAATTTTAAGTAAACATAACATTTTATAAATCAATATTGAAATTCACAGATTACGTTTGTGTTTGCATTAGCGTCATTCCTTCATTACCATTTGTCATTTTTGCAGAAGCTTTTAAAACACATTTTTAGAGCATTCACTTTTTGTTATAAAGCATTTACATAAATTTGGAAAAAAGGAACATTTAAATCTGGACACGCCACATTTTTCTGTCATTAGGAGACCAATATTATTTTGGACTTTATCGTTGAACAAACACGAGACCATTTGAACTCTGTGCTGCTAATTTTTTGTTTATCACATTTTGTTATTAAGTAGTCTTCTTCCAGAGATATTGATTTAGCAAAGATTTTACATCAGATGCCCTTCCTGTGTCAACACTCTTTCGATTTATTTTGGTTTGGGACTGGCACAAAGAAGACACTGGCTTGTGACCTCTTGTGGATGGATTAAGGACTAACCATTTTCACATTTTCATTTTTTTTTTGTTGTGAACTGAAGAATTTAATCTCCTACATTGAACTTAAGACATTTTTGTTGCTCTAATAATAAGGAAACTTGTTCTTTTGGGACTTTGATATCGAACGGTTGGACTTATTGAGGATAAACTTGATTTTTCGTCATTATTTTGTGAATATTTTGCTCGTGAACCATGGCGTCTGAGGGGTTCCAGTACCGAGCGCTGTACGACTATAAGAAGGAGCGAGAGGAGGACATCGACCTCCACGTGGGGGACGTCCTGCTCGTGTCCAAGGCCGCGCTGCTGGCTCTGGGCTGCACCAACGGAGCGGAGGAGAGGCCCGCCGAGATCGGGTGGCTCCCGGGCTTCAACGAGACCACGCAGGTGAGAGGATGAACCGGGACTGGACCGGGACTGGACCGGGACTGGACCGGGACTGGACCGGGACTGGACCGGGACTGGACCAGGACTGGACCAGGACTGGACCGGGACTAGATCAGGACTGGACCGGGACTGGACCGGGACTGGACCGGGACTGGACCGGGACTGGACCGGGACTAAATGAGACCAAACTGGTGCTGGCTTGTCTTTGACTCCAGCAGGGCGGCTCAAGGAAACAGTTTAAGGGGGGTATACACCAAGGCGACGATCGCCCATCTGAAGCCGTCTGAACGGTTCTTCCACGTCGCTCATTTCCGTCCTTTTGATCTGTGTGCGCCATCTGCCCCCCATCGCTCCAGGACGGAGGCCGTCTGACCAGTTTTCTGCCGATTGGCCTTGTTGTTGTTGAATCAGTGTCTTTGGTCTTTGGCACGAAGCGCTCTGATAGGCCTAGCACTACAGCTGCCGCGCCAATCAGCTCACGGGAATTTTAGCGGAAGTGACGGAGTGACGAGAGGCGAAAACCGCTGTGGCAGCGTACTGTCACCATTTTTGCATTCTTCGCAATTCCGTGCGGAAAGTTATCTTCAAGTAACAGAGCAGGGGCACCTAATCCACACAAAACAATGTCCAAACCGGCCATGATCACGTTTCTCAAATGTTCAAACAAGCTGAGAACAGTGGCAGACCAAGGCGCTACATGCATATGTACTCCGCAAACATTGTGTCACTTCCGTTGATCTTTATTCTCTGGCTAGTGCCATCTGCCGCTTTGGGGGCGTAATTACACGGTCTTTAGGTCGGTTGTCGCTTCGGTGTATGAAGAGGGAAAAAGGTCATGCGACGTGAGGAAACGGGAGGGAACGAGAGGAGACGAGCTGTCGCTCCGTCTTATCGGTGGCAGTCTGGGAGTCGCCTTGGTGTATCTAGGCCTTTAGGAATATTTGCACTCTAGCTACAAGAAATGCCCAGGTAGGGGGGCCAGCCGGACAAATAATGTTTTATTTTATGCAGTTGGGCTGAATGATTAATCAAAATCAAATCAAAATCGCAATTGGCAAACCGCTAACGCCGATTGTACCTCAGGGGCATCACAGCTACAGATCAACTTACACAACTGCTTAAAAGCATCATTTTACACCGAGAGTGGCAGAGCTGATGCTGCACTGCTCGTGTCGATCTCCTCTCAGTTTTACAGACGACTCGCTGTCTGAACACAAAACTGTGGCCACCGAGCCCCAGGCCTTCCCCTTCTGCTGGTTGTCCTGTAAAATGGCTGCTTGGTGTCGCAAATCACCTAACATTTATTCCCCTTAACGTGCAACTCGGTAACTCTTTTTACCTTAAATTAGGGATGTCAGGATTAACAGATTCAGAGATTACATTCACCAAGAATTGTGACCGTGACCCTCAGCACATTTAGCTGTAGCTTTAATACACACTTGAATAAACGAACAAACCACTGTGACTTATTTCACATGCGCTCTTGGAAGACAGTTGGGAAATAAAGTGGCACATTCAGAGCGCGTCACCTAAGGTCCTCGCCGCGTAACCAAAGTCAGATACGGATAAACTTGAACAGTTTTACAGGGTCCTGGCTATAAGGAGCTCACCACATGTTTCCAAAAACACACTCTGCTATGGCTCTGTGCGCAATGAGAATTTAACAGAGAACATCTAAAGGTAGGCCTCTGTGCGTACAGCTGTACAGTGCTGCTGCAGATGCCTCTGGCCTGAGGCAGTGTGCAGCTCAGTGAGCAGAGGAGAGAGTGTAAAGTTTGTATTTTGGTGCATTCAGGGCTCAGGCTGCGTCAGGACAGAGCTGCGTTGTTCTGCTGCTCCTAAGTGACTCTGAATGTGGAGCACGAGTGTGTAATACTGTATTTTAGACACATTCATTTCTGTAATCCATTATGTTTTTTAAAGGTATTTTTATGGCATTTACATATTAGTAGCCTATTCTTATTAATAAACTGGTATTGCAGTCATTCTTAATTATTGATATTAATATTGATGTATCCAGTGACGGACAAAAATAGCTCATGATTTAATTTTTTGAAACCCTGTCAGTCAAAATGACAGACGGGAATTATCTCTAGCTAAACCTCTGAACCGATTATACAATTATTCGCGATTATAAACATGATGGTAAGATAACCGTATGAATTTTAGAAACCACGGTATGTGGCGTGGAGCTCTCGTGCGTCACTTCTTGGAGCCCCCAGTACGTTTTATTTGGTGCTTTAAGAAAACTGAGCTGCTCCTCTGCATCTCAGAGCACTGTATGCGCTCCACTTCATCCCACCGCGAGTCAGAGTCACGTTTAACCCTGCGCTTGTTCTCGCCATTCACGCTCCTTTCGTCTCCCTCTCTTGCATCGTACTCTCAACCGCTCCGTTACGCGCTAAATAAATGCCCAGACTCTGAGCTAAACTCCAACAGAGACTGAAACGCTGGGACGCTCACAGGTTTAGCAGCATATACCGTATTTTCCGCACTATAAGGCGCATCGGATTATAAGGCGCACCTTCAATGAATGGCCTATTTTAAAACTGTTTTCATATATTGGGCGCACCGCATTATAAGGCGCATCCACTAGATGGCGCTGCACTAAAGGGAATGTCAATAAAACAGTCAGATAAGTCAGTCAGTCAAACTTTAATAATAGAATACAAACCAGCGTTCTTACAACTCCCTCGTTGAAAACTAGGGATGCACAGATACCACTTTTTTTCAAACCGGTACGAGTACTTCCATTTGAGTACGTACCGATACGAGTACTTATATAGGGGTAACTTTATAGTTTATACCGTCACAATACTGTATGTCATTCATCCCATACCGTGTCGTCTTTTTGCCGTCTGTCCCAGCTCTGCGATGCTAAGTTATTTTTACAACAGAGTGGTTTGAACACACCTAACCATGGCTAAAATTTGCTGAATATGGACATGTTATGTCCATTTTTAAGCTTAGATTCTCCTCTATTCAGTTGCTAAAATAATTTTAAAGACAGATTGAGCATCTGCGCATCACCTGCGGAGATTCGCCATTACATACAGGAGCTAACACAATTAGCAACGGTACTTCTTATGTTTTATCAGACAACAACTGCTTCAGACTTCGCGCTTATATCATTTTCGGGACAACTAGGACAACAAAAGGACAACTGCTTAAGTTTTAGGACTCACGTATGATTTAGGATAAGTCTGGTTGAGCAGAATGTAGAGCCAGCTTTGTTTTTAAAACCTGTCACTTCGGCGATGCCCCCTGAATACGGTAGCCATAATTAACCAACATTGATCCATATATAAGACGCATCAGATTATAAGGCGCACTGTCGGTTTTTGAGAAAATTAAAGGCTTTTAGGTGCACCTTATAGTGCGGAAAATACGGTAATAAAAAAATGTGTAAATCGTGAAAATCGTAATCGCAATATTTCATCTCACAATAATCGTGACACAAAAATTTGACATTGTGACATCCCTACTGTCTGTGTGATGGTTAAATGAGTTGTTGTAGAGTAAATGAAGCACCCGTCATCTCCCCCTGCTGTCTCTGGGCCGAAAATGACACTTTCACAAATCTGAGCTCCTCCGACCCAGAGTCACAGAAATCTCACGAGAAAGTGGCACATCGCGGTTAGCAAAACAACAAGCTAGCAATGGTTTTATTTCTCAATTTTCATAGTAGCTGATTGGCCAAATGTCAGAACAAAACTTTGTGCGGATACGAGGGAGCTACTGGAATATTAGGACCCCAAACAATCTTTAGTGGAGCGGCGTGACGCTCGTTTGCCATCGCCCGTGTGAATCGTCAGCTTCAACAGAAAGCAGTTTATACGCAGCTGAAGTTTTTTTGTGTAAATTCGGAGTAAGGCTGCGATTATTGAGGCTTTGTTACAGCCACGTATAGACTGCGTTCTGTGTGGAGAAACAGAACGTTTACGATGACTTATTATCATGACGCTTTAAAACAGGATTATGTGTGTTTTGCTAATCAGCCACATGACAGACTTTAGTTTTCACTTTTAAGGAATGCTGCGCACTTTGGCACAAAATGGTGGGAATGAGGAAGGAGGAAACGCTTCTTTATGGAGGAAGTAAAAAAACTATTAAAGTATGCATGACTGACGAGATGCAGGCTGTAATGTTTGGGAGTTTGTTGAGGCCATGCAGACTTCTCTAAACGGAGGACTGTATCAGTGACAGAGGCTGATGGGACCGGTGTCTCTGTAAAACGTTAAGAACTTCATTAATAAACGCTTTCTCAAAACACCAGAGTCTGCCTAAAGTTTAGGAGCTAATAGGAATGGGTTTCATTGAGATTTTAATATTGCTACTCTTATTGGTACTGCTTATTGATCCGGTCTTTTAACGGTGCTTTTATTGATACTTTTTGAGCAAAAAACTAATAAGGAACATAAATTATTCTTTTAAACATTTTTGGACATTTTTCATTGATTGTATAGGCAACTGTTTGGAATACTTTTATCTAAAATTATATTAATATAAATCTAAATAAATAATGAAATGAGTATTATTTAAGAAAAAGTAGTAGCCTATTTTTACACAAATAAATCCATTAGCAACATGATGCTAACAGATTTCAGAGCTGAGTGCATCGTAGTGACAGAGGTTTAAGGCTGAAATGATCAGAACGAGTCCGGTGACGGTGTCTAGGCTTTAGAAACGCGCAGGAGCACTTCCTGGTTTCACGTGTCTACGTAGAGCTCTGAGACCGAGCGTTTACAGCTCTGGAGAAGGGCAACGCCTTAGCATACAGAATTACTCAAACAGAATACTACTGCAGGTCTGTTTCTGAGGAGGAGACCACATCAGAACAGGGTTAAAGAGAGGAAAAGTTGATACTGTGGAATAGGGGACCTTTAACGTGTATACTGTATACCATAAATCAAATCGCAGTTGCATTATCTGTCAGTATAGTTGGGCTTAACAATTTCTGAGAATATTCAATTGCGATTTTTCTAAGTCTGGTACAGCTTGATATGAGTCTGATCTCCTGGGGCAAAATGCAACAGGACGAAGAAAGAAATGAACAACAACAATGCGGACTCTAATACACACACACTGACCGACACTTATTAACTCCCATTCATTCACTATAAGACATTTGGCGTCTCCAGTTCAGCTGTACGTGTTTGGACAGAGGGAGGAACAGGCGAAAACCCTCAGTACCTCTTGGCATCAGTATATTAATGTGTCTGTCTGTTCTCTCGTCTGTGCAGGAGAAAGGAGACTTCCCGGGGACGTACGTCGAGTTCGTGGGCAGAAAGCGCATGTCTCCTCCCACCCCCAAACCTCGTCCTCCCAGACCTCCCTCTGCTGCGTCTGCCAGGGCCGACTCTGAGTCTGAAGGTGAGGGGAGAACCTGTTTACTATCACCTCACATTCATTTTCTCACTGACGTAAAGTGGGTCTGAAGTAGGGCTGCACAATATATGGCAAAATTATCGTTATCGCAATATCAGCAAACGCCGTATCGTAAGAATCTAAATCGGAATACCTCTGTGGTCTTCCATCTGACAGAGATTTACACTGAAGAATCATTTTCCACCAGAGCCTTAAATGAAAATGCGTTGACTAAATAAAAAAGTTTAAAAAGTCTAGTTTTGGAGGTAATTTCTAGGGCTGCACGATATGGAGAAAAGATGCGATATTCCATAACTATGTTGAAAATTGCGATAACGATATTATTGTGATATTTGAAAACAGAGCCTACTTTTAGAACATAGTAAGTTAAATTCACTACATTTCACAAAAATGTAAGCTCCTGTATTTACAAGTCAAAACAGTGACAAAATCAAAACTTAACACAGACTAAACCAGGAATAAAACAAGGCTAAGCTGTGACTAAATTAATTAAATTACCACTAAAACTGGACTTTTTAAACATTTTTATTTAGTCACAACACATGTTCTTTTAAGGCTCTGGTGGAAAATGATTCTTCAGTGTAAATCTCTGTCAGATGGAAGACCACAGCGTTATTGTGATATATTTAGATTCTTGCTGTACAAATATTGCATTTGCTGATATTGCGATATATATGGTGTGGTCCTAGTAATTTCCTTAATTTGGTCACAATTTAGCCTTGATTTATTCCAGGTTTAGTCTGTGTTAAGTTCTGACTTGTAAATACAGGGACTAACATTTTTGTTTTAGGTTAATTTAACTTACAGTGTCAGAAAAGTAGGCTCTCATTTTAAATATTGCAAAAAATATTGTTATTGCAATTTTCAACAGCTTTATTTATTGCACTGTCTCTGATTGGTTGGTTGTTTTTCAAATGTGGTTAGTCCTGAAGCGGTTCTGTTTGTCTTTGCCCTGGCCTGAATTTTGATTGGTTGTCTGTCCAGTTACATTCAGAGGTAGTTTTAAGCAAAATCATACAGTTGTAGTCAGGCAAGTGTCCAGCTTGGTCCTCCTGACCAGGATCCTGGCTCAGACCTGGTCCACTGCTCCTGAGGTAAAACATTTTCCTTCAGGAACAATAAAGTATGAGTTAACAAGGGATGTAATGATGATAAAATCTCACGGTGCGGTATTATCACGATATTTATTGCAATTTTGTGGGAAGTCTCTTGTAGAAACGCTCACAATAACAAAACATACTCTCTTAAAATGTCCTGATGAGCCTTTAGTGCATTAATTCTTGTGGTGATATAATGTTAAGTATAAATTGAGTGTTTAATGACATTATTTTTGTCATATTGGCTGCACTGAAATGGAGCAAAGGATCATGGTCAATGCAGTTCCCTTTGCTTTTTGACCTTTCTGCTGCAACAGAACAATATTAGCCCTGGGAGCTCACCATTCAATATTATCAAAGTCCACAGTGATATTGTGAGACGTTTTGTTTTGCAATATCACGATATTGCAGACATTGTTACATCCCTTGTGTCCACCTGTAATAGTCATTTAAATGACTGTTTTTTGATGGGTAGAGGTTTAGCTTCATCTTAATGACAACAGAAGATACTAGGGCTGCACAATATATTGCTGAATTATCACAATATCCGCAAACGCAAGATCTGCGTCGCCGTAATCTAAATGTATCACAATAACGCTGTGCTCTTCCATCTGACAGAGATTTACACTGAAGAATCATTTTCCACCAGAGCCTTAAATGAAAATGTGCTGTGACTAAATAAAAATATTTAAAACGTGCAGTTTTAGAGGTAATTTCCATAATTCAGTCTCAATTTATCCTTGTTTCCTGTTTTTTTTTAACTTACTGTGTCAGAATTGTAGCCGCTATTTTAAAAAAAAATTAGCGCAATATTAAACATAGTTATCAAATATTTTATGTTCTTCCCATATTGTGCAACCTTAGATTCTCAAACTAATCAGCCAAGCTAAATGCTTTTTCTTAGCACCCCAGACTACCACTCATTAAAATGTAGTTAAAAAAAAAACTTTCCGTCTTATTTTGTTATTTCTCTGTCCTCCTCACTGTAAACCAGCTGTTTCTGAGAAAACAGGAAATGTTTGGCAGCTCAGACCTGCAAGGTTTTAACCTCAGCGAAAACCAGCTCCACGGCTTCCTGTAAACGCCAGGCTTTGAGGTGAAATGGAGACGGAAAGTGAAGAGTTAATTCTATTTTTAGTTTCCCAGTAGAGTTTGAGAGATTAAAACGTGTGCCAGGGGAATCTGTTCAGTTGGTTACCGCAAAAACTCTCCCTCGTGTTGTCTTCAGCTCTCTTTAGTTCTTTAGCTCCACAAAGTTTACATGCAGCTCGATTAACTGGACTTCTGTCTGAGTTTCGTTCATTCACAACGGAGAGGCTAATGAGTCTCCAGCTCTGCTCAGAGTAATGCTGCATTCACATGGCCTGGAGTTTAACAGAATTCAGCCTTTGTTTAAAAAAGAAAAGAGAAAGTTGTGACATTTAGCAATAACAAAGGCTGCTAATTTACAACGGTAATACTCTGGCTTACACTTTCAAAGACTAAAGACCTGCTTTGTCTCTTTCAAATCCTTACGTAAGGGACCAACACAGCCCACAAATGAGCCAGCGACAGAGGGATTGAAAATGTGTATCTTCCCTGGTCTATAAATAATCAAAACTCTGGTCTTGTGTTCAGTTCAGGGAGTTCTTTATTGTCCTGGTAGGGATGTTTTGTAGTCTCTTTGGTGTGTTCTGCTCCGTCGGACGTAGTAGGAGACAGTTGGACCTAGTTCTGGCCGATTATACAAATTATCAAATCAGCGTCAGGCATCAGCCCACTGTCCACACAGTGCCACGGGGGCCTCCTGAGCTCCAGCTCCTGAGCCTGGATCCTGGTCAGGAGTGCCTAGCTGGAGGATTAGCCCGTTGTGCTGTTTTTTTGTAGTTGCTACTGTTCATTTACCCCAGTACCAGAGTGAAAATGTCCTAATTTAAATGTTCTCTTTCTGTATATTCCAGGTTTTGTGCTGCCCGACCTCCCAGAACAGTTCGGACCCCCGGACACAGCTCCTCCGCTGCTCAGCCGACTCATGGAGGCAGTGGAAAACAAAGGTATCCACACGCTACTGTCACGAAATTAACCTCTAAATACTCTGTTTTTTAATTCTCTTTTCTCTGTCCTGAAGGTATCGACAGTCCATCTCTGTATCGCAGCCTGAGTGGAGGAGCTCTGGACACTCGACAACTCGCAGAAACAGGTCAGAAATCTCAGACTTCTGCACAATTGCAAAACTGAAATTCACATCTTCATTATGGTTCATCTTTTGTCTCTTGAGCAGACCCATGTGCTTGTTATTGCTAATAATGGAGTGTATTTTTCCTTTAGACCTGGACCAGTTGGACCTCCCCTCGCTCTGTGATGGTGTGGTCCGGTTTCTTCAGGACTTGCCCGGTCCGGTCCTGCCCCCTTCACTGCAGGGAGACATGATCCAAGCTGTACAAGGTTAGTTCAACTGTACAAACTAAATTAACTTCTGTTCTGGTCAAACTCTTATTATTATTATTATTATTATTATTATTATTATTATTATTATTATGATCAAAAGCTGCAGGTGTCAGGAGATAAACCCAGTCTTACAAACTATGTAATAGTTTTCAATGTGGCCGACACTTTAAAATAATTAACCCAACTAAACTATCAAACTGTGGAGAAGGTAAATGGAAAAGTCCAGGTTTTTGCATGGTTTAGTTCTTGTGATTCAGTTCATCCTCAGTGTTTATGAGCGTTGTGCAGGGGCTGCCTCTCTCAGTCAGCAGCAGCAGCATGGGGCACACACACATCGCAGTAACACACACACACACATCGCAGGAACACACACACACAGAGAGTCAGGCGGCACACTTCAGTGAAAGCGGGGGTCTCCCCTTCGTCTGAGGACTATTGGGCCGTTCAGTTCAAACAGAGAGCTTTCTTTTACTCAGTTTCATTTGTTTTTATCTGTAATCACTGAAGTAGGGAAATAAAATAATATAGCACAAATTCTGGAAATGTTGAGACGTTTTTTAAATTTGAATAAAACTAAAAGACTTTCAAATCACATGAGCCTATATTTTACTCATTAGAACACATAACATAAATGTTTACACTGAGAATGTTACACTTTCAGCACAAAATGAGCTTATTTCAAGAGATGTGATTTGAAAGTCTTTAGTTTTCATTTTATTCAAATAAAAAAGAAGTCCCAACATTTCTGTAATTTGGGTTATATATAACTATTATTATAACTTAATAACGTAATGCTAACTTAAGCTTGGATTTTCTAATCCTTCAGCACGTCTCCTTTGCTTCTTTTGTTTTAGATAATTGTTCAACATTATTATAATTTGTATTTAAATGGGGAGAAATGCACATGAAATTCTGTAAATTGAATATAAATCAAATATATGCAACATTGCTGGTATATTAACTGTTCAACCAACTGAATATTAAGTGTAAAGGTCAGTGTAGAGTCCTGAATAATCAAACTAGGTACTGCATGTACATCACTTGAGTGTTAAAACCCTTTATTTTCAGTGTAAATCATCTCTGTGTTCTTCTCCAGATGTGCGCGAGCTGGAGGAGTGCGCCCAGGTGCTCCGGACCATCGCCTCCTCCCCCCTGACCCCGGCCCAGTTCGGCCTCACGCTCCTCAGTGTGGTCCGACACCTGTCCCGGGTCTGTCTCCACTCGCACAGGAACCAGCTGGGTCCTCGAGGTCTGGCCGAGAGCTTCAGCCCCCTGCTCTTCAGGAACACCGCTGGGTCAGTCACAGATACACACACACTCACTCTCACACACACACACTCACTCTCACACACACACACACACAAACATTAACACACTCATACCTAGGTTAACAGAAGTATCTACTGTATGAAGGATAAACTCTGGGCACTCCAGAAAGAGAACGAGCTGCTGAAATTCAAGTCCATTACGGCGATGATAAGTATCGAAACGTGTAACAATAAGTTATAGTTTCGATCCAATTCAAGTACGATACTGGCTAATTTAGAACGATACGATTCAGCACCTTCTTATCAATACAGCAGCTTTTAGCCAGAAATCATAAAAGTTTACTCTAAATTCAGCATCGCGACTTTGTTTGATTTTTTTTCCCACAGACGGAGCGAAGAAAAGTTGACTGCAACATTTTATTTCATTAAAGGGGCTATATTATGCTTTTTTCTGTCTTTTAAATTAATTTAGGACACATCTAGATGAGCATCTTAAGTTTTGTTGGTCAGAAAACGCAATAATTATTGCAAAAACCTAATTTAAAGAGACTCATCCTTTGACTCTGTGAGAAACGCTCAGATTAGGTCCCTGTCCCTTTAAGAGCCCTCCCTCCCCGCTGTTCCGCTGCCTTTTGAGTGCTCCTCACAAAAACACGTTTGAGTGGGGTCTGCTGCAGTTCGGGGGTGGGTTTGTTTGGTTGCTGCGGGGGAGGCATGAGCTGTAGCGATTAGGCTCGTTCAGAATGAGCCAGACCTGCGCAGTTTGGATCGGTGTCGGTCTGTGCGCAGTGCTCAGGTTAGATTTGTGTCAGACGTGTTCCCGACTTGCTCTGATGTCATGAGTGCGACGGTCACCGAAAGCTCGTGAGATCCAAACGAGACCAACGTCTGAGCCCCCTGCAGGGCATCAGGAGCAACTGCGGAGGCTGCTCAGTGCATGATGGGAAAACGCCCACCTGTCAGCGGTGAACAGACAGGTGTTTGGATCTGAGTTTAGTTCTGATCAGAAACGTAACGCACCCCCCTCTCCTCCTCCCCCACCTTTTTTTGGGGGTATGGGGGTGGGGGGGTAAAATACAGACTAAAGTTCCAGTTTTGACCTGGATAAACTTTGTGCCCTGCTGCTCAGTGTAAAGTAGAATATAATTAAAAAGATTGTGCACAATATCTGCTGTTATAGAAGGCTGTTTAACTTTTATAATGTGTTTATTTAGACATAAAAGCTAAGAACCACTGCTGAATGTGCCTCATGTTGTGAGCCTCATTAACACAGACTGTGGTCAAGCACGGGACAGAAAAGTTCTTACAAATCAGTTTAATGCATTTATTTTCAAAATCACATCCAACACACGCGAGAAGTGGATTTTGGGCGTGATCTGAGCCACAAACTGACTTCAGTACAGGAGTATTTCCCCTCCTCCTGTTGTGGCCGTGCGCTCTCGTTCACAATCCAGGCTCAGTTCATCTGAAACGAGCCTAGTGCTTCCTGAACAGGGCAGGGCTGTGAGGGGCGTGGTCAGGGGCGTGGTCAGGGGTAAAAGGCAGACACCGGGGCAACGAGCTGTTTTTGCCTCTCACAAACTCAATGTAAAAGAATAGAGGATTACTTAAACATGCACCAATGAAACAAAAACACGACTCCTGGTATGTTTTTGATGATGAAACATAACATAGCTCAGAAAACTCGATTTTGCACAATATAGCCACTTTTAAAAACACAAAAAAATACATTCAAAAAGACAAATCTGGTTTTATTTTAAAATGCAAATTTCTAACACTGATATTTCCGATATTGGTGACATGTTTTCCATGTATAGCGATAAATACACTGCCTAGAAAACATAATTCAACACAAGGTGATGCCTATCAATAAAGTTGTATCATAGGAATAATAGAATCAATACGTAATAGATAAATCTGAGACTGACTTTTGGAAACATGACTTGGTTTCTTTTATGAGTGAACTTGATTTTCAAACTTGAGTGCAATCAAAATTTTCAAAGTATCGTGACAAAAGCGTATCGCCCCAGCCTTAGGGGTTAAGCTTTGGTCAGTAAACACATTCACTCCTTGTGCTTATGAATGGGACAAACAAAGCTCTTGCCTCTCTTATTATCTGTGAATAAAAACTGCTTTATTGTGTTTTTTCAGTGCTGACTCTGCAGTGGATTCTCTGGTCCAGGCCTTGGAGATTCTCATCACCAGTGAACTCAACATGAACCAGGCTGCACCAGGTAAAACGCTCCTCTGTGCCTCCGGGTCTGGGCCTTGGGTCAAAGACTGCTACTTCAGAGACGCATAACTACGGCTGTAAAACCAACTTTACATGGACAAAGATCACACTTAGTTTAAAGGCTCCTTAACAAGGTTTTTAGATCATCATGCAGTTGGTGCTATATGTATTCGAGATACAGAGTCATAAATATACATAATAAACCTTTCACTTAACCCGCAGTAAGCTGAATACCGATGAAGAGCTATGACTGTTCTTGTGTTCTCCGAAATATCTTTGTCCTGGTTTCACTTCCTGTTTGTCACAGTCACACGGCGGTGGCTCACGTTGACTTTGGGCGAACGTTATGGTTCAAGTTCCTCTGTTCATGTCATTCAGACGTATATACAGCCTGTCGCAAGTGTTTAAATATGCAAGGACATTTTATTCTCCTCTCTGGAAAGATTGAGAAACGGCACGGTTTTCTTAATTCTCAGTACGTAAATCAGATTTTAGTCACACTCTTAAGGGCCTCTGCTCTGGTTTATTGTGGCTGGACTCTTGTCTTAGTCCCAGGCTACACATCACATTTTTAAATACACAGCGATTCAAAAGTTATTAAATTGTCGCTACAACAAGATGAACCAGCAAACAGCATTTTATTTAATTACCTCTGCGGATAAAGTCATCAAGGTAGCCAAACCTTTTAGACTCTAGCTGCTGTTTGCATTGTGTACTCTTTGTGCCAGTCCCAAGCCTGTAAAAGTGAAGAGGGTTGCGTGAGGAAGGGCATCTGGCATAAAAACTCAATGTTGAAATCGCTTGATAGAGGCCAATGCGTTACTGAGGCGACACTGTCAAGGAGGAGCTGAAAATATAAAAAGTAGATGGCAGTGTTAAAGATGTTATCGTGCTCCTGATTATTCTTATTATAATTATATTGTTTTTCTTGTTTGGCTGTATCGTATGAGTTGTTGCTATCATGGAGGTGAAGCTTCATCCAATCAGCGCTAAATATTCTCCTGAAAGTCCCTCCCCTTTACTTGTGATGTCAGGATTCAGCGATTATACAAATATTCGCAATCATAAATGTCACAGTTGAATAAGTAAGAATTTGTGAAGCCACGATATCTCGCAGGAAGCTCTCGTGTGTCACTTCTCGGAGCCGGAGGTTTGTGCTTTAAGTAAACGCAGCGGCTCCTTCGCGTCTCAGAGCGCTGTCCGCTGTCCTCGCTTCATCCCACCCTGAGTCAGACTCAGGTTTATTTCTGCGCTCGTACACGGCTCTGCTTCTGTCGTCTCCCTCTCTCTCCTCGTATCTCTCGACCGCTCTGTTACACACTAATTGAAGTCTGAGCTAAACTCGAACAGAAACTGAAACGCTGGGACCCTGTCCTCTGCTGGGACCCTGTCCTCTGCTGGGACCCTGTCCTCTGCTGGGACCCTGTCCTCTGCTGGGACCCTGTCCTCTGCTGGGACCCTGTCCTCTGCTGGGACCCTGTCCTCTGCTGGGACCCTGTCCTCTGCTGGGACCCTGTCCTCTGCTGGGACCCTGTCCTCTGCTGGGACCCTGTCCTCTGACACAGTGTGAGTCTGTCCAATAAAAGTTAGCGGCTGTACACGAGGGTAGAGGCCGTGCTGTCGTCTCACTGCTGTTTGACGTCAGAAAAAATGATCGGCATTAGTTGTACTAATGGCCATATAAAAGCATGCCACAAACAGGGCCAACAAGTTTATATGGTTCCTGTTGCTAATCAATAAAATAAAAAAGGAATAAAAAATATCTAAAGAATAGGTCAGACGGGCTTAGTAGCATTTCAAAAATAAAAGTGTCAATCATGTCTGTGAAGACTCACTCATCCAGGGTAACTGCATTGCAACAAAAAGTTTAAAAAGCATTCATCTGGACTTGGTTTTTAAATTTAAAGACATTTCACCTCTTATCCAAGAGCAGGGGTGTTAAACTCAATCGGAGCTGGGGCCAAAATTAGAAAATCAGTCTTGGTCGTGGGCCGAATAAGAGAATTGTATAAATAATAAAGCCAGCCTACTGTATTTTTGTTCTCAGTTAGGCTACAATAGGCTTTTTAACATAGAATAATACTTCCCCACAGAACTACTGGCGTACATTTGTGGTGTTAAGGGGCTTAATAGTTTTGTTTTAAATCAGAACTCAACAAATGGGCCACAGACTCACACTGACCAATTATTTATTTATGAGTATTATTTATTGCCACAGTTACAAAACTCATAAGACGGGTGTTTTCACCAGGTCCACTCTGTTTTACTGCGACACTACAAACAGCAGATAAACATTTAGGAGCATGCCATGCTACGTATGCGTTAATAAATATTAACCCTGCAGAGGATTCAGCACCTTCACACAAACACATATTGTACTTTACATTTACAGAGCAAACCACTGTCCACCTCTCTGTCCTCTGCAGGACACAGTGTGGCGCAGGTTTATTCCTCTGTCTGTGCAGGTTTAGCTCGCTGTGTGTTAATGAGCGACAGAGAGAGAGAGGAAGAAGAGCGACGGAGGGCAGTGCCGTGAATGAACTTAGACACCTCTTCTGCTGATAACTTGGTTTTACTGACACAGTGTGACACAGGCTGTGTTTAAACTGCTGCTGTCTGTAGCTTCTGTTTTTGGAGACGGGGTTTGCACAGGAGATGTTCTTATGCTGCGTTCACACCGGACGCGTTTGTGGCGTCAAATTCGCGTCCGACGCTTCTAGTTGGACGCTTGAACATTTTGAAGTCAGACGCTTCATTCGCGCGTCCAATTTTGCTTTGTTCGCACGTCAAAACAAATGTTCAGACGCGAATTCGCGTCATGGGAGGAGTCTGTTGTGCCAGGATAATGGCCGCTCATTCAGGGCTAAATTCAACTGAGGCCACGCCGGTTTGCTCACCTGTGTCCCGGGTCGGTGCGAGGACATGTCCCCAGGACACTACTGCTATTTTTTAGGCACTCAACACCAGCAGCAGAGCGGAGATATGGAAGAGTTTTTTTCTTGTTTAATAGCGGTCTCTAGTGGTTTTAGCGGGTTATAGGCTAGGCTAGCAGTCAGTACACAGACTCTGTTTTTGCTGTTGTTTTGATGAGTACAGTAACTGCTAATCCACTGAACTCAGCTCAGCTCACGCTAAAGTTAAGGTCCCCTCTATGTCTTGTTACTATCTTTTTGACTGCTGTCTTTATAAAAGTAGCAGAGCTGCTGTTGGCTGTAGCTTGTAGCTCCACGTTCACATTGACAGCTTCGATAAGTCCACTGTGATTGTTTTGATGGATCTCCGCTTCCTACGTTCTCCCACGGCACCGCAGGAGCTAGATCCTGATTGGTTAACGCGCCGCGAATATTCGCCAAAGTTCATATTTTTCAACTCAGGCGTCGAGAGCGTCAGACGCTCGATTCGCGCGTCAGATGCGTCGACGCGCTATTCGCGCCGCGCTATTCGCGCCGTGCTATTCGCGCGTCAAAACCCGATTCGTGCCGCGCTGGACGCTTGATTCGCGCCGCAGGATGTCTAGACGCGCTTTTACATCGACTTAACATGAAAACCAGACGCCTCAAACGCGTCCGGTGTGAACGCAGCATTACACTGCTGTGCTGCTAGAGCCTGTTTTTATTATTGCCACATTACACTTTGTTTGTTGAGTTGGCGTGTACAGCCAGTCCCACCTGTTTAAGATGCTGCGTTCACTGACCTCTCTTTGTTCATTTCTTTTCTGGAAAGTTAAATGTCTGTGGGAGAATCCTTCACTCTCTGCCTGCTCCTGCGGCTCATTAAAGGCTGTTTGCTAAAACAGCGGGGGAGGGGCAGTGCTGGTGCGCAGCGGCACTGCTTCTGCAGTGCATAATGGGAAATGTAGTTCAAACAAGTTGAACGCAGTATATCGCCGGGCCATTATTAATATAAATTGGAATTGAAAGAAATTATCCTGCAGGCCATGTATTTGATGCCTGTGTCCAAGAGGCCTTCTCAGTTTTGCAATTGAACTGGGAAGAGACCTGGTTTATGCTCCAAGGAAGGAGGAGTTTTAGACCTGAAACTGAGTGAAACTGGTTTGTTTCGCTCAGGTCATTAATATCTGAAGGAGCTGACCAGGCTGGGGAGGGTTAACATCTCACAATAATCGTGACAAAAAAATGTGACATCATGACCTCCCTACCCTTTTCAGATCTGAATGTGTGTGCAGGTTAATCGTTTACTGCAAAGGTTTGAGTTAGGTTTGACCGTTTTCTATTTTCTGAATCCGTAATCTTTTGAAAACTCTGGAGGTGTTTTGGTCTCACAGTGGGAGCCGCTCTGCTCTCTGTAAACTGTGAAAGCAGCGACTCACTGAAAACGATGGCGAGGACCCCAAACTGAACAGTGATTGGCTCTCTGTTGGTCACATGTCAGCTGACCCGTGATCACAGAATACAAGGCTTTTATGTCTCATACGTTCATATTTATTTCATATTCAGTAATATCTGTGTCAGAACTTTTACTGGAGACTTTATCAGCACGACTCCAGAAAACCACAAAGATTGTAAAGTAGTTACAGACAGAGCTGTCGTTTCCTCTGCAGTGCAGTTTGCTGGACAAATACAGTTTACTCACACTCTCGTTTTCTTCACACCTCAGTGTTTTTGTGTAAATGTGAATCGCAGGAGTGTTGTGTTTTTCTGGCCAACGTTGCTGTGTAAATGGGCCCTAAGACAGGGCATTTTCTGTTCAGTGATTAGAGCATTTACCCCAGAATTTGACAATCCCCAGTTTGAGTCCAGGTCTGGGCTCTGTATCTTTACCAGTGTTAGATTGTGAGGACAATGCCTTGGTGGAGGTCTGTGCTTTCCGCGTGACTCTGGCTCAGATGCAGCGTGCAGGACTGAAACACTGTGGCCCCAGAGCGCGATCGTAACTCAGCCCGGTAACGACCAGGCCCCTCTGCAGTGGCCGCAGCTGAACCCGAAAACGCCTCTCCAGACTTTTTAATCCTGTCGTCATGACAACCGGAGGCCTGTCCCTGAACCGCAGCTCCTGATTGGCCCGTTACGAACGCGCCCTTTTACTGCTGCGTCCAGTCTGATCCTGGATCAGTTATATTTTCCTTATTTTCACCCTTCCTTATTCCCTCCCTCCTTCCTTTTCTCCCCCCTCCCTCCTTTCCTCCATTCATCCCCAGCTCTCTCTCTCTCTCTCTCTCTCTTGCTCTCACTCGCTCTCTCTCTCTCTCTTGCTCTCTCTCTCTCTCTCTCTTGCTCTCGCTCTCACTCGCACTCACTCACTCTCTCTCTCTCTCTCCCTCTCTCGCTCCATTCATCACTTTTCCCTCCATTTGAGTCGATGACATCACTGTTTCTCCACGGCGACACAGGGAGGGAGGGAGGGAGGTAGGACGGGGAGAGGTGTGTTGCCGCGGCGACAGCTCTGCCCTCCTCCCATTGGCCGGTGCCGCCGCTGACATCACACGTCTCCGGGCTGCCCTCGGCTCCTCTCTGAGAGGCACACGCACTTCGCATTTGGGCGACCAAAAACTGAGGATTTAACGCCACAAAGCTACAGGACGAGGGATTTATGCTTCCTATCCTTCCTTTCCTTCTTTCCTTACTTGCTTCCTTTCACGCTTGCCGCATTTAGCCTTTTGCTTCCCACCTTTAAAGGGAAGATTGTCTTTTAATCATCCATAGTATTATTTCCATCCTTGCTTTCTTTCCTATCTATCTTCCTTTTTGTCTATCCTTTCTTCCTTTCTTGATGTTCTGTTAATTTGTTGCATTTTTCTTTAGCTTCCTTGCATCATTTATTTGCTTTACCAACTTTCCTTTTCCTCTTTTCTGTCCTTCCTTTACAAATATTACTTCCTAACACATCTACTTGCTTCATTCATTCATTGCTCTGGAAAGTGAAGTATTTTTCATCGTTCGACGTCAGATTTTTGCAAAGCACAGCGTTATGAGGCTCTCAGTGGACATTTTGTTTTTCGTTTTGGAGATGTGTGAATAATAGTTCAGGAATATATATTTTTTAAAATGGACAGAGGCGAAGGAGAGAGCGTTGGGATGCGAGGCCGTGACAAAATCCTCTGCTACATTAACATGAAGAGCCCAGGTAGGACTCTGCTGTTCACCGAGGTCTGCAGCTCCCTCTGACCCTCTCCTCTGCATCCTCTTCTCTAACTTCAGGTCCTCTTTCACTACATCCACAAACCTTTTCTCTGGTCTTCCTCTGGGCCTCCAGCTTTAACCCTCTACCCATATATTCACTGTCCCTCCTCTGTACATGTCCAAAACCATCTCAGTCTGGAAACTGTGTCTCCAGAACCTCTCGCTGTGCCTCTGATGGACTCATGGGCTAATCCTCTCCATCCTCCTCATGAACGAAGAGAACAGAAACATCTCCAGCTCTGGCTCCTGTCTGTTCCTCCGAGCCACTGTCTCTAAACCGAACAACATCACCATTGTCTCCATTTCAGTAAACAGGAGCAGAATTTACCCGGGTTTAGACCTGGCTGAATGCTGGTTTAATCCTGGATTAGTCTTGGTTCAGTTCTGTCTCTGTGTCATTAAACATGAGCCGAGCTTCCCTCTTGTAGTTTTGATTTAATCCTGGATTAGACCTGGCCTAGACCTGGTTTACAGCTGGTTTAGTTCACTTTACATGTCATTGCGAAATAGAGAAACGTCATCTAAGTTTGCCGCCATCAGAAAGTGTGTGAGGTGGACAATGGGTGAGTATTTTGGCTGTATCCTGGGTTTATTTTGCTGGTTTTCTAAATGACTGGACCAAGCACAGAAGACTTGGCTCTGAAAGAAAAACTGTTTAATGTGTGTTTGGTCTGTAAGTACCTGTGCTAATGTTTTTATGTGTTTTTTTTTTTCTTGTCGTTGCAGCGTTGCCTCCCAAACCGTCGAAGTCCTCGGCTCCAGCTGCCTCCAGTTTCAACAACAGCATCTCGCTGCAAGACGCCGAGTGGTACTGGGGAGACATCTCCAGGTAAAAAACACTTTGTATGGAAGTTTTATCACTGACCAAAGGGATATCCCCAAAATGTCCCCAAAAATGCTTTAACTTGGTGATGCATTCTGAGCTTAGTCAGAATGCAAGCTGCTTTTTCTGTACGTTCCTTGAAGATGCCACATTCTAATGTTTGAGAAGACTGAGCTACAAGGTTTGCAGCATTAACAGCAATGTCTAGTAGTGGAAGAGCTGATTATTACAATAAATTTGGCCCACAAATGAAAAAAATTGAATGTATAATGTACTTTAAAGACCTTCATGGTGCTTGAGGAGGGTGAGTGGAATGGCAGGAGAAAAGCTCAGTTTGTGGGCAGGACAACCAAAATAAGCACTGAGTTACTTCAAGGCAAATTTAACAGATAAAAAATAACAATTATCATGAGGTTATCAATTTGAGTGAAATTAAATGTAGTTTAACAGTATGTAAAATGTAAATGTGTCTGCAAAATGTGTGTTTTACAGAGAGGAGGTGAACGAGAAGCTCAGAGACACAGCAGACGGTACTTTTCTGGTCCGAGATGCTTCCACAAAGATGCACGGAGACTACACTCTCACTCTGAGGTAAAGCCATGGTTATAACTCATTTATAATCAGAGGACACTGTTTTAAATTTAAAGAGACCACTGTAGTCATTATTTCATCCCTTCACAGGAAAGGAGGCAACAACAAGCTGATCAAGATCTTCCATCGCGAGGGAAAGTACGGCTTCTCCGACCCTCTTACCTTCAGCTCAGTGGTGGAGCTCATAAACCACTACAGGCACGAGTCCCTGGCCCAGTACAACCCCAAACTGGACGTGAAGCTGCTGTACCCCGTGTCCAAGCACCAGCAGGTCTGCGGAGAGAGCGGCGGGGCTCGAACGCGCTCACAGCCTTCTCTCTCGGCTCTGCTCGTAACTGTTTTTGTCTTGTCCCTGTGTCTGACCAGGACCAGGTGGTGAAGGAGGACAGCATCGAAGCCGTGGGTAAAAAGCTTCACGAGTATCATCTGCAGTACCAGGAGAAGAACCGAGAGTACGACCGGCTTTACGAGGAGTACACCAGGACCTCTCAGGTAACGCGCCCGGAGATGCAGAGACCAGGGTTTCTCCCCGAGTTTGAGGAGGCGTGGCTTCTCGCAAACGGTCTTGACACTCCTCGTGTGTGGTTTCAGTACGATTAAGAGACCACTCAAATCATTGCTTGATATTTATGATTTTTACCCCCCACTATACTGATGGAAAGACTGGAATAGCCAATCAGAGCGAGGCGTCAGGAGGCAGGCAGGCAGAAACACTGACGGAAACTTTGAAACACAGAAACGCTCAATACAAATACTGAAAATACCAACACAACGAAGCAAAGGACTGACTATCCTACTCACCTCCAGCTCACAAATGAACTGCTCCTGAAGCCTCTTCTCTTTTTATCCACATCCTTGTCATCATAACGTGATGGTAGGCCTCCTTCATGTTTGAAGCTGGACTTTTTAAACATAAAGCTCTTGCCAGTATTTAATAAAAAGCGTAGAGTAAATCCTGGAGTGAGGCTGGAGGTAAAGCTTCAGTAAACAGGAGACTGCTTCTGGTGCTGCCAGCTTTCTGTGCATTAAACTCGACTTACTCTCGAGTTCTCTGCACCACACTGTCACATTTTAACAACTCATCATCTCACATCACATGTGACTTGTGTTTAATGCGGTCTTAACTGCAAATGCAATGTTTTGATTCTCGAAGCGAGAACTGTACGGCGCTAGGCCAGAAACGGCTGTTGCTAAAATGCGCTAGCTATGTTTTTAGATAAAGGCAGTACAACTTTGCTCATCCTCTCTGAATAAGAGTTTATCACAAGGAGACAAAGTACATGCTTAATTAAAAATATCATTTTACTTTTATTTCTGTTCTTTCATGTCCCTTTTTTAACACAATAAAACTACAAACTGCAAGTGTGTGGTCTGGCGGTCTGCAGAATCCTGTGCTCTGTGCGCTCTTATGATTATAAATTATAAGAATAAAAATAATGTCTGAGCTTTGTGTTCCACAGTTTTAAAATCCTCTCGTACCCAGCTTAAGGATTGTAGTTCTCTGTGTACGTTTCTCTTGTGTGAAGTTTTTTTCTCACTTTTGTATTTCTACCTTAATCGCAGGAGATCCAGATGAAGCGTACGGCCATCGAGGCATTTAACGAGACGATAAAGATCTTCGAGGAGCAGTGTCAGACTCAGGAGAGGTTCAGCAAAGAGTACATCGAGAAGTTCAGACGGGAAGGAAACGACAAGGAGATACAGAGGTACTCAACATTTATTTTTATTTTATTTTTATTTCAACCAAATAAACCTTTATTTTTAAGTTTTATTAGGTTTGTTGATTTGGCCATCTTTAATTAACTATAATTTTGAGCCTAAACCAGTATTAAACCAGGACTAAACCAGGCCTTAACCAGGACTAAACTAGGACCAAACTAACACCAAACAAATACTAAACTAGGACTAAACTAGGCCTTAACCAGGACTAAACTAGGACCAAACAAGGACTAAACTAGGACCAAACAAGGACTAAACTAGGACCAAACAAGGACTAAACTAGGACCAAACAAGGACCAAACAAGGACTAAACTAGGACCAAACAAGGACTAAACTAGGACCAAACAAGGACTAAACTAGGACCAAACAAGGACTAAACTAGGACTAAACCAGGCCTTAACTAGGACTAAACCAGGCCTTAACTAGGACTAAACCAGGCCTTAACTAGGACCAAACTAGGCCTTAACTAGGACCAAACAAGTACTAAACTAGGACCAAACAAGTACTAAACTAGGACCAAACAAGTACTAAACTAGGACCAAACAAGTACTAAACCAGGCCTTAACTAGGACCAAACTAGGACTAAACTAGGCCTAAACCAGGACTAAACCAGGCCTTAACTAGGACTAAACCAGGCCTTAACTAGGACCAAACTAGGCCTTAACTAGGACCAAACTAGGCCTTAACTAGGACCAAACTAGGCCTTAACTAGGACCAAACAAGTACTAAACTAGGACCAAACAAGTACTAAACTAGGACCAAACAAGTACTAAACTAGGACCAAACAAGTACTAAACTAGGACCAAACAAGTACTAAACTAGGACCAAACAAGTACTAAACCAAGACTAAACCAGGCCTTAACCAGGACTAAACCAGGCCTTAACTAGGACCAAACAAGTACTAAACTAGGACCAAACAAGTACTAAACTAGGACCAAACAAGTACTAAACTAGGACCAAACAAGTACTAAACTAGGACCAAACAAGTACTAAACCAGGCCTTAACTAGGACCAAACTAGGCCTTAACTAGGACCAAACAAGTACTAAACTAGGACCAAACAAGTACTAAACCAGGCCTTAACTAGGACCAAACTAGGCCTAAACCAAGACTAAACTAGGCCTTAACCAGGACTAAACCAGGCCTTAACCGGGACCAAACTAGGACTAAACTAGGACCAAACAAGTACTAAACTAGGACTAAACTAGAACTAAAACTGGACTAAACCAGGACTAAACTAGGACCAAACTAGGACTAAACTAGAACTAAAACTGGACTATACCAGGACTAAACTAGGACCAAAGTAGGACTAAAACTGGCTCTAAATCAAACTAAATTAGGACTTGAACCTGTTAAACACTCTCAAGTGCCACCAGGAGAATTCTCACACACTACAGAAATATTAAAATGCGTTCTGAGTCATTTGTTTCCTCTGTGTGGCAGGATCATGGAGAACTATGACAAGCTGAAGTCCCGTATCTCCGAGATCGTGGACAGCAAGCGCCACCTGGAGGTGGACCTGAAGAAGCAGGCTGCAGATTACAGAGAGATCGACAAGAAGATGAACAGTATCAAACCAGACCTGATCCAGCTGAGGAAGACACGAGACCAGTACCTCATGTACGTAACAAAAACAGGCAGGCAGCTGCAGAAAAACACTTATGTAGATAATCTTTGATGGGTTTTTGTGACCAAGTAAAGGCGAAAATATGAAGTGAGTGACCAGTGCATAGACCAGCGCCTTTATGGACATTTAATGTAGCTTCTTTGCTTTATTCACCATTTAATTTTACAATATACTTGGATCTTAAACACTTTCTCCTCATGTCTAAAGAAGCCATGGTAAAAATACAGTGAAAATGCCATAATTTAAACAAAATGCTTCGATCTCCTGAGTGAATGTGTAATGTTGGGATGTGTTTTTACAGGTGGCTGACGCAGAAAGGCGTTCGACAGAGGAAACTGAACGAGTGGCTGGGGCTGAAGAACGAGACGCAGGAGGAGTGAGTTTTACTGTCACTTGTTTCAACAACTGCATATTTAGGTTTTTGTGTTTTTTAGACCCACACCCACTCCCTACAATTTGAACAGTTTTTGGATAAGTAAATGTAATGTGAGGCTGCAAATGACCAAAGAAGGTACGCTGTATATACCACGTTTTATACATCACGGCGAAAGTAAAAGCTTAAGCAGAAGTAATCCAGAAATTTAAATCTTCTCTGAAGTGAAACCAGAGCTGCGCGATTTTACAAAAAATAAGCAATATCTGTGTTTAATATGAGCAGCAATAGTTGGACATGTGTTTTGACATAGTAAAAGTTCAGTTTGTACCAGCGTACCAGGGCGAGAACGGGGACTAAACCGGGGCTAGAACGGGGACTAAACCGGGGCTAGAACGGGGACTAAACCGGGGACTAAACCAGGGCTAGAACTGGGGACTAAACCAGGGCTAGAACTGGGGACTAAACCGGGGCGAGAACGGGGACTAAACCGGGGCGAGAACGGGGGACTAAACCGGGGCTAGAACTGGGGACTAAACCGGGGCGAGAACGGGGACTAAACCGGGGCGAGAACGGGGACTAAACCGGGGCGAGAACGGGGGACTAAACCGGGGCTAGAACGGGGGACTAAACCGGGGCTAGAACGGGGGACTAAACCGGGGCTAGAACGGGGGACTAAACCGGGGCTAGAACGGGGGACTAAACCGGGGCTAGAACGGGGGACTAAACCGGGGCTAGAACGGGGGACTAAACCGGGGCTAGAACGGGGGACTAAACCGGGGCTAGAACGGGGGACTAAACCGGGGCTAGAACGGGGGACTAAACCGGGGCTAGAACGGGGGACTAAACCGGGGCTAGAACGGGGGACTAAACCGGGGCTAGAACGGGGGACTAAACCGGGGCTAGAACGGGGGACTAAACCGGGGCTAAATTAGGACTAAACCGGGTTTAAATTAGGACTAAATCATGTTTATAAACCAGGTCTAAAACCTGGACTAAAATGGGACTAAACCAGGATTAAAACTAGTACTAAACCTGGACCAAACAGATCTAAATCCGGTTCATACCAGAGCTAAAATGGAACTTAAACAGTTCTAAAGTGGGATTACATCAATTCTAAACCACTTCTGAAACAGGACAAAAACAAGGACAAAACCAGGCCTACCTTTTGGGTGTGATAAAGATATTTGTGTGTAGCCATAGCAATGATTAATTTTTCCCAGTATTTGCACTTACATTTTTTGTTATTTTAGTGAGTACAGCCTGGTGGAGGACGAGGAGGACCTGCCCCATCACGACGAGCGCCTGTGGCGTCTGGGCAACATAAACCGGAGCCAGGCCGAGTCTCTGCTCCGGGGGAAGAGAGACGGGACCTTCCTGGTTCGGGACAGCAGCAAACCGGGCTGCTACGCCTGCTCCGTCGTGTACGCAAACCTCCTTATTACACTTTGAGCACATGTTTAGCACAGACTTTAACACTGTCAGGGTTATAAACAGTGAAATACTAAGCTGTTAGAAAGTTCAGTGAAGGCTTTTAGTATTGAAAATGCACAGAATATAACTCCTGTGGGCTAGATATGAGACGTGGGGCGACAGTAGCTCAAGAGAAACGGCTATTAAACTGAAGGTTGGTGGTTTGATCCCAGCTCCAGTTCATACTGCCATTGTGTTCTTGGTCCTTGCCTCCAGTTTGTGTCTGGCACTGGTGAATGAAAGTGTTGGGTGGTGGTTGGAGAGGCAGGTGGCGCTGTGTGGCTGCCCTGGGGCTTCTGTGGCTACAGAAATCACTCACCACCACCGACTGAGGAGAGAGGGAAGAATGGACTTTTGTGTCTAGAAAGCTGATAAAAGTAAAAAAAAAAATCAGATACACATAGATGGACATGTTAATAATGTGCCTTTACCAAGGTACAGTGATGGAAAAATAAAGCTGTGTCCTCTAGAAGCAGGTGAGTAACATGCTTGTATAAGAGCATACAGCTTCTCTAACTTCCAAAACTCCTCTCAGTGCAAGAGAAGAAACCTGGACTAAACCCGGACTAGACACTTGAACCTGTATGAATGTGTGACTGTGACTGTGTTTGGTGGTGGTCTGAGGGGCTGTAGGCGCAGATAGGCAGCTGCATCTCTGAAGAACATAATTGTAAGGCACTTTGGGGATTAGATTAGTTTATTTGAAGGGTACAATGCAATTTCATTAAACACTAAGATAATACAGTAAAAAAGCCATAATTAACCAAAAGGCTGTTTCTCATCTGTAGGACCCTGGCCTTGATGTTAAAAAGCAGTAAAACACATTAATAGGACAGCACAGACACACACAGAGACATAAAACAAGAACTAAACCTAACACTAAGTTCCTGACATAGTTCAAACAAAACAGTGATAGAAATACAAGCTGTTAAGAGCAATAGAGAAGCATCAGAGAAATATGCATAATGACAAAAGTTCATATCAAGACATGCAAAATGTACAACACAACAGATGCTGACAGGTGTATGTATTATTAAGCCATTGTTTTAAATGTGTAGTAAAAGCTTTATATGTTGGTAACTGTTTAATTTGCTCTGGTGTGGAGTTCCACTCTGGAGCCTCTCACAGTCCAGGCTGCTTTTACACAGACAGATAACAGTCTCCTCTCACAGATCCTCTGCTGACACGCTCAGTGGTATCTAGAAAGGCGTTACCGTATTTCCCGGACTATAAGTTGCACTAACCAATAATTGCATAATGAAGAAGAAAAGTCGCACTGGACTATAAGTCGCATTTTTTGGGGTAAAATTATTTTACAAAATCCAACACCAAGAACAGACATTTCATGTTGAAAGGCAAGTTATAGTAATAATAGAATAGAGAACAACAGCTGAATAGGTGTGCGGTTTGCTAACGTAACACATTGATGGTTATTCAGCTACATGAAGCATAAACAACGAACTGAATAGGTGTCTCGTATGTTAACGTAATATATTAACAGTTATTCACATAACTATAGCATAAAGAACATAATATAACAAGTTCACCAAACTCACCATCTCACTCCTAATCGCTAAATCCTTTAAATTCTTCGTCCTCGGTGTCACTTCTGAACAACTCCGGAGGTAGACGAAGCGCCGCTTCCTCCTCTGCGTGGCTGTCGTCAGACTCAGCATCAGTTCCATTTCCAATTATTCCGCTCTTTCTCAGTTGTCTTTATAGCCTAAGTTGTTAGTGGTAATGTTTACATTTTAAATTGTCAGTGGAACAGGTGCAGCAGATGCTGGTACACAAGCCTAGAGCGCCCTCTAACCAACACCTGAAATATTTTAATATATAAGTCACACCTGAGTATACGTCACACCCCTAGCCAGACGATGGAGAAAAGTGTGACTTATAGTTCGGAAAATATGGTATATAAATCCAATGCATTATTATTAAATAAGGACTAAACCCTAAACCATTCATTCATTTTCTACCGCTTATTCCCGTTAGGGGTCGCGGGTGACTGGAGCCTATCCCAGTAACTTTTGGGCCGAAGGCGGGGTACACCCTGGACAGGGGCCAGCTTGTCGCAGGGCTGAATGAATGAATGAATGAATAAACCCTAAACCAAGTCTAAACCAGTAGTAGTAGTAATAGTAGTTACAGTCAGTATTCTCTGTAGTATCTGACTGACCTGTTCTCTCTCCTCTCCTCAGTGTGGACGGTGAGGTCAAACACTGCGTCATCAACAAAACCAGCAGTGGCTTCGGTTTCGCCGAGCCGTACAACCTGTACTCGTCCCTGAAGGAGCTGGTGCTGCACTACCAGCACACCTCCCTGGTGCAGCACAACGACTCGCTCAACGTGACGCTGGCCTTCCCCGTGTACAGCCAGCAGCGGCGGTGACCTACGGACGAACCACAGAGCCACGCCCAAACCCAGAGACAAGCCACGCCCACCATCACCGCCACAGCCAGCCGCGGCGGTGAACTACAGAACTAAGGACGTTAAATAAGAGCCACGCACATAAACGAACAAGCCACACCTCTAAAGGCCAGTGGTGGTGACCTATGAACCGTGGGCACTTAACACCAAGCCACGCCCATAAACAAACAAGCCACACCTCTAAAGGCCAGCAGCAGTGGTGACCTATGAACCGTGGGCACTTAACACCAAGCCACGCCCATAAACAAACAAGCCACACCTCTAAAGGCCAGCAGCAGTGGTGACCTATGAACCGTGGGCACTTAACACCAAGCCACGCCCATAAACGAACAAGCCACACCTCTAAAGGCCAGCAGCAGTGGTGACCTATGAACTGTGGGCACTTAACACCAAGCCACGCCCATAAATGAACAAGCCACACCTCTAAAGGCCAGAAGCAGAGGTGACCTATCAATCACGGATGTTTATCACCAAGCCACGCCTACAGAAAGACATGCCACGCCCTCTTCAGGCTAGTAGTGGCATTGACTTACGAACAGTGTTCACAAATACACAGACCACGCCCACAGAAGATGAGCCACGCCCACTAAAGGCCAGCAGCAGTAGTGACTTATGAATCATGGACATTTAACAACAAGCCATGCCCATAAATATACAGGACACGCCCATAAACAGACATGCCACACTCACAAAGAGATAAGTCACGCCCTCTGAAGGCCAGCAACGGCGGTCATCTACAAACCACAGGCACCAAACACCAAGCCACGCCCACTCAAGGCAGCAGCGGCGTTGACCTATGACCCACGTCCAAAAATATGCAAGCCACGCCAATAAAACGGACAAGCCACACCCACTAAAGGCCGGCAGTGACCTATGAACTGTTTCCAAAAATATACTGACCACGCCCACAAATAGACGGCTGCAGCGACAGTGACCCGAGACGGCGTTCAAGGCCGTTTTTCTCGAGTCAGAGGTTGGAATATCTGAGATTCTGATGTATCATGAACTATGTCCAAAAATATACTGACCACGCCCACAAACAGACAAGCCACGCCCACTGTAGGCCGGCTGCGGCAGTGACCTACAAACACTTAACACACAGACACTTAACACACAGCCACGCCCACAAATATACAGGCCACGCCCGATAAAGGCTAGCAGCTGGCAGTAACCTACAAACTTTCACAACTTTGTCCATTTGTCCAGGCTTTGGACTGGCACAAAGAGTCCACTGGCTTGTCGTGGCTGGATCACATTATACAGTAAAACTGAATAAATCCAATGTGTAAAGGTAGCTTTTAAATCGCTGCTAAAGGCTCATTTGTCCAGATGTGACCATGTTTGTTTTTTTTTTCTTTTTGCCTCCCTTTTCTCCTTCCACGTCAAATTTTATTATTTCCACATCGCGACCGGTTCGGACTCAAAAAGACTGAAACCAAAACAACGAGGATTTTTTAAAAACATTGAGACAAGCTGGCGGTTTGTAAAAGTAACGAGTTTGAGGAAACACTGTGACTTTGAACCAAATGTAGATGAGGATAAAAGCAACTGCATCCAAAGACATTCCAGTTTCCGAAATGGTTCACGTTTTCTTTTCTTCGCATGTTTCAAGATTAAATTGATTTTAATTCAACGGTGACGCAGCAAAAAAAATCATCCACGAGCTTCGAGGATTTACGGATTAATAATAGACTTTTCTGGACTTCACTGAACGGTTTGTGTAAAACTCATGTCTGCCTTTTATGTGTCTGGATTTATTGGGACTCAGACGTGACTGAATTCAAGAAAGAAACGAGATGGAGGACATTGGAAATTTCCGGAAATGTTCTTCACAAAGTTCTCTATAAATTTAAGTTTTGTTGAGTAAAATGTCTCAGCTTTGGTCTTAACGAGGGGCCTGGATGCACCGATATTTTTATAAACAGATATTTTATCCATCAGTTTCAAACCAGTTCTGTAGAACTGAACAAGGTCAGAGCAAGGACTACACCAGGTCTACTGCAGAACTAAACCAGGACTAAACCAGGTCTAAGCCTGGACACCACCAGGTTTATCCTAGGACAAAACTCGGACTAAGCTAGGGCTAAACCAGGAATAAACTAGGTCTAAACCAGAACTAAATCAAAACGAATCTAGGACTACAACAGGGCTAAACCAGGACGAAACAATTCTAAACCTGGACAAAACCAGGTTTATCCTTGGACAAAACTCTGACTAACCTGGGACTAAACCAGGAATAAACTAGGTCTAAACCAGGGCTAAACTAGGTCAAAACCAAAACTAATCTAGAACTACAACGGGGCTAAACCAGGACAAAACCAGGACAAAACAAGGTCTAAGCCTGGACACCACCAGGTTTATCCTAGGACAAAACTCTGAGCCGGGACTAAACCAGGGCTAAACTTGGTCTAAACCAAGACAAAACACGAACTAAACTAGGGCTAAACTAGGTCTAAGCTTTGACACCATAAGGTTTATCCTAGGACAAAACTCTGACTAAGCCGGGACTAAACCAGGGCTAAACCAGGGCTAAACCAAGACAAAACACGAACTAAACAAGGTCTAAACTAGGTCTAAGCCTGGACACCACCAGGTTTCTCCTGAGACAAAACTCTGACTAAGCTGGGACTAAACCAGAACTAAATAAAAAAACTAATCTAGGACTAAACGAGGGCTAAACCAGGACTAAACAACGTCTCAACTAGAACTAAACCAGGACTAACCCAGGTCCTGGTTCACAGCTGTCAGGAGTCTTCTGCACATGCTCAGTTCACACAGTTTGCCTCGTTTTGTCCACACGTCTTTGCTGTTTTTTTTTCGTTTTTTTTTCTTAATCTTCACCTCGGAAAACGTCAGGTTTGAGACGTGAAAACTCGTGGACAAAATAAAAACGTGTTTATAGAAGTATTGTTGCGTTTAACCAGGCCCTCGAGTTCCACAAAGCTTCTGTTGTTCAGTAAACGTTCGTATGTAGCATTGATCAGAGACGAGCTTCGAAATCGCGCTTTGAGAGTAAAATAAAAACCAAAATAATGGAGAGGTGAGTTTAGACGACGATAAATGTGAAATATGAGCATTTTTTAAAAAGCTTCTCACAAATTTCCACTAAAATCCCTTGAATTTCAAAGTCATGTCTGTGTTTTACTGACCTAACGTGTGCAGTTCCTCAGATATAACGATGTTTTTGTGTTTTTCTCCTTCACTCTGTATTTTCTGTATCAGAAACGGTTTGTCTTGTGTTTTACCTCTTCACTCTGCGCTCATTAAATAAATTACTATCATCACAGCTCTTCAGTTTTTTATATTTAAGGTGACACTACAGGTAAATATGACAAAAATGAAAGACGTCATTGCGAAACTTGACATCACTGCATCAGCGTGAGGGAAAATGTATCGCCACTTTTGTTTAATGATGCAAAAATTTGCACACATTTTACAATCAGTCATGTTTAAAAATGTTTTCTTGTAGTCTGCCAGTTTCCTAACAGGCTTCTCCATTTCTCTTACTGAGGCTGAAGGACACCTTTCCCAAAATTAGAAGAAAGATGTCTGTGAAGAACACAAATAAAAACCAAGCTGAAACTTTAAAAACTAAGTGTAGACTTATTTTGTTGTGACTGAGTTGGCCTGGATTACTGAGTCTTCACAGACAGCGGTACAGGTGCTACCCAATATTTTAGAATATCATATACAAGTTTTCTCTGATTCAATTCAAAAAGTCAAGCACATATTTACAGAGTCAGTACATTCAGAGTGAAACATTTCAAGAATTGTTTTATTATAACGATAATTACGGCTCACAGTTACAGAAAACCCAAAATTCAATCATTCACCAAGTTAGAATATTTCATGAGACCAATAAATTCAATGATTAAAACTAATGTTGGCGTTCTGAGAAGTATGGGCTTTATGTGTAAGGACTTCTTACTCGTTTTATTCTCCTTTTTGATCGTTTTTTTTTTGTCTCGGCTTGGTGTTTCTGTCCTGGAGGGGGTCAGCCTGTGGCACTGCTGAGCTGCGTCCTGTAGGGGGCACTGCTGAGCTGCGTCCTGTAGGGGGCACTGCTGAGCCGCGTCCTGTAGGGGGCACTGCTGAGCCGCGTCCTGTAGGGGGCACTGCTGAGCCGCGTCCTGTAGGGGGCACTGCTGAGCCGCGTCCTGTAGGGGGCACTGCTGAGCCGCGTCCTGTAGGGGGCACTGCTGAGCCGCGTCCTGTAGGCGGCACTGCTGAGCTGCGTCCTGTAGGGGGCACGTGGACAGTGTGTGGTGCTTTACACAGAGACACAGCTTCACTGAAATCACTTTGTTTGTCCAAAACAACAGTCCTGCTCACACATGGAGAGGGAGTTTGGTCAAAATTCTGTTTCTTTAAATATAGAAACTTAAACGTAGCTGCAAAAATCTAACATTTGTGAGCACTCAGTGTCTGATTACAGGGAAATGACTTCTGTTTCAGTTTCACACAGGAATCAAAGACACAGTATATGTTATATACTTATGGAAACTATAGATTTTCTTATTGTTCTTTTTTTTTATAAAGGAATAAAGCATAAGGACTGAGGACTCCTGTTTACAGTGAGGTTGGATCTGTCTCCCAGCAAACATCACAAAAGGAGAAATACGTCCTCTGTTTCTTTATCAGAGTAAACATATTTTCATTATTGTCAGCAGAGCTCAGTGACAGAGGTAAAGATGTCAGGATGAAGAATAAAACTCATGTTCCTGCTTCAGTTTGATGTCATGGTTATTTCTTACAGTAGACTACAGTGTAAAGAACACACCACTGCAGGTTTACATCACAGTAACCACAGACCTGGGTAAGATACTGCACAGTACTGCACAGTACTGCACAACACAGTACTGCACAGTACTGCACAGTACTGCACAGTACAGTACACAGCGTAAATGTACTTTCTATATTTGTGTACAAATATGTTGTCTGTGTTTTTGTCAGGTTTTAGGAAAACACCCACACTCAGTTCATTCATTTGTGTGACTATGAACCTAAACACTCGCTGCAGTAAATCAGTGAGAACTGCTGTAAATCAGTGAGAACTGCTGTAAATCAGTGAGAGCTGCAGTAAATCAGTGAGAGCTACAGTAAATCAGTGAGAGTTGCAGTAAATCAGTGAGAGTTGCAGTAAATTAGTGAGAGCTGCAGTAAATCAGTGAGAGCTACAGTAAATCAGTGAGAGTTGCAGTAAATCAGTGAGAGTTGCAGTAAATTAGTGAGAGCTACAGTAAATCAGTGAGAGCTGCAGTAAATCAGTGAGAGCTACAGTAAATCAGTGAGAACTGCTGTAAATCAGTGAGAACTGCTGTAAATCAGTGAGAGCTGCAGTAAATCAGTGAGAGCTGCAGTAAATCAGTGAGAGCTACAGTAAATCAGCAGCAATTGTTATATTTTTCTTTCACAAAATGTACATTATTTATTATTATTTTGCAGTTTATCTTCAGATGACTCGGTTGTAACCTGGAGAGCAACATGGCAAGTTTTGGTAAGCGATCCACAATGCTCTGGTTAGTTTGTCATGTGCTCATGTTAATGCATAATAGTACTACATCTGTGTAGTAGTTCACATCATAATACTGCCCATGTGTCCTTGGGCAAGACACTTTACCCACCTTGCCTGTGTGAAGGCACAGAATGGCAGCCAGGTCTCCGTCAGTCTGCCCCGGGCGCGGCCCTGTTCTACAGAGACCAGGGCGGCTCAGTTCTGCAGGATGTCGGCCTTGCAGGTCTCACGTGACACAAACTTTCCAATTTTTTCCATAATCAACTGAAAAGTTTTGTTAAATGATGTTTCCTCCTCCAAAAACATATTCTGTCAGCAAAACCTCTGAAATTTGTGAAAGAAATTGTGTTATTTTTTGGTATTTTAATGGTAATTATTTAAAAACCAAATGTCCTGTGGTGTGACTAAATATTTAACTAATTGCTGAGCGCGGAGGCGGGATATTGTTGTGTCAATTAACTTTATTTCAGCAAATATAAAACACACAGCAAGTTAAATTACATGATACTCAATAAAAAACAACACAACTGCCCATTTTAGCACAGTCTTAATTTATTATACACCTTTTAAGGCACTACAACCGTTGTTTTGAAGCCACTTTCACAGCTCTTCTGTGGCGTTTTCAGATGTTTTTGTGCACACTGTGGCTGTGTTTGGTCGCATACTTTAGTGAAATGTTCCTGTGTGTTTTATATTCGCTGAAATAAAGTGCGCCAGGTGACGGCTTTAGTTATTGACACAACAATATCCCGCATCCACACTCAGCGATTAGTTAAATATTTAACACACAAATGTTAAAACCCTTGTTTGAAGGATAAAACTGCGTTAGTCCATAGCAGTTTGGTGATTTTATTTTGTGATGTGTACAACATAAATATGTTTTTTGAAGCTGCCCTTGTCCAGCTGCTCGCTTACAAGCTGTGACCGGAAGTGGATCATTCCTTTAGCCGAATGCAGAAGTAGTTAGCGCATAACTATTATTATTTAATATTCTTTACATTCAACTTCAAAGTTGTGTCACACCACAGGACAAAAAAGGTGTTAGAGCTCCAAATGTCAGCCACCCACCTGCACATTCTGGTCAGTCCTGATGTTCCCTAACCCGGACCTAACACAGGGCTGACCCCGTCTGCTCCGGGGCAGCTGTGGCTACAGAAGTATGTCACCACGACCAGGAGCCACCGAGAGAGGAGAGAAGAATGAAAACTCAACATAAATCTAACCCATTCATGTTATTATAAAGGACATATGTTTAATGTCCCCTCCTTGAACCGCCACCTTACCGTGGTGGAGGGGTTTGAGGGCCCGAATGATCCTAGGAGCTATGTTGTCCGGGGCTTAATGCTCCTGGTAGGGTCTCCCATGGCAAACAGGTACTAGGTGACGGGCCAGACCAAGAGCGGTTCACAAAACCCTTATGACGACAATAAAAACGAGACCAGTTACGTCGCCCGGTATAGTGCAGCCGGGGCCCCACCCTGGAGCCAGGCCTGGGGTTGGGGCTCAATTGCGAGCGCCTGGTGGCCGGGTCTCTCCCCACGGGACCCGGCCGGGCCCAGCCCGAAAGGACGACGTGGGGCCATCCTCCCGTGGACCCACCACCCGCACCCCGAGGAACCGTAAGGGACCGTAAGGAGGATCGGGCAGTAGTCGAAGGCGGGGGCCTCGGCGTCCCGATCCCTGGACACAGAAACTGGCTCTGGGGACATGGAATGTCACCTCACTGGGGGGGAAGGAGCCTGAGCTTGTGCGGGAGGTTGAGCGTTACCGACTAGAGATAGTCGGGCTCACCTCCACACACAGTTTGGGCTCTGGAACCCAACTCCTTGAGAGGGGCTGGACTCTCTTCTACTCTGGCGTTGCCCGCGGTGAGAGGTGGCGGGCTGGTGTGGGCTTACTCATAGCTCCCCAGCTCAGCCGCCATGTGTTGGAGTTTTCCCCGGTAAACGAGAGGGTCGTGTCCCTGCGCCTTCGGGTTGGGGACAGGTCTCTCACGGTTGTTTCCGCCTATGGGCCGAACAGCAGTGTAGAGTACTCGGCCTTCTTGGAGTCCCTGGGAGGGGTGCTGGAAAGTGCTCCAACTGGGGACTCCGTCATTCTGCTGGGAGACTTCAACGCTCACGTGGGCAGTGACAGTGATACCTGGAGGGGTGTGATTGGGAGGAACGGCCTCCCCGATCTGAACCCGAGCGGTGTTTTGTTATTGGACTTCTGTGCTAGTCACGGATTGTCCATAACGAACACCATGTTCAAGCACAAGTGTGTCCATCAGTGCACGTGGCACCAGGGCACCCTAGGCCGGAGGTCGATGATTGACTTTGTTGTCGTGTCATCTGACCTTCGGCCGTGTGTCTTGGACACTCGGGTGAAGAGAGGGGCTGAGCTGTCAACTGATCACCACCTGGTGGTGAGTTGGATCCGCTGGCGGAGGAAGAGGCCGGACAGACTCGGCAAGCCCAAATGTATTGTGAGGGTCTGTTGGGAACGTCTGGCTGAGCCTCCTGTCAGAGGGGTCTTCAACTCCCACCTCCGGGAGAGCTTCAACCAGATCTCGGGGGAGGTTGGAGACATTGAGTCCGAGTGGACCATGTTCTCCACCTCTATTGTCAATGCGGCCGTTCGGAGCTGTGGCCGTAAGGTCTCTGGTGCCTGTCGTGGCGGCAACCCCCGAACCCGGTGGTGGACACCGGAAGTAAGGGATGCCGTCAGGCTGAAGAAGGAGTCCTATCGAGCCTGTCTGGCTTGTGGGACTCCTGAGGCAGCCGACGGGTACCAGCAGGCCAAGCGTGCTGTGGCCCGGGCGGTTGTGGAGGCAAAAACTCGGGTCTGGGAGGAGTTCGGGGAGGCCATGGAGGAGGACTATCGGTCGGCCTCAAAGAGATTCTGGCAAACCGTCCGCCGCCTCAGGAGGGGGAAGCAGTTCTTCACCAACACTGTTTACAGTGGAGGTGGGGAGCTGTTGACCTCGACTGGGGATGTTGTCGGGCGGTGGAAGGAATACTTTGAGGATCTCTTTAATCCCACCAACACGTCTTCCGTTGAGGAAGCAGAGGCTGGGGACTCAGAGGTGGACTCGTTCATCACCCAAGCTGAAGTCATCGAGGTGGTTAAAAAGCTCCTTGGTGGCAAGGCACCGGGTGTGGATGAGATTCGCCCTGAGTACCTCAAGTCTCTGGATGTTGTGGGGCTGTCGTGGCTGACACGTCTCTGCAACATCGCGTGGCGGTTGGGGACAGTGCCTCTGGACTGGCAGACCGGGGTGGTGGTCCCTCTTTTCAAGAAGGGGGACCGGAGGGTGTGTTCCAACTACAGGGGGATCACACTTCTCAGCCTCCCCGGGAAAGTCTATTCCAGGGTTCTGGAGAGGAGAATTCGGCCGATAGTCGAACCTCGGATCCAGGAGGAACAATGCGGTTTTCGTCCCGGTCGTGGAACAGTGGACCAGCTCTACACCCTCTATCGGGTGCTCGAGGGTTCATGGGAGTTCGCCCATCCAGTCCACATGTGCTTTGTGGACCTGGAGAAGGCGTTCGACCGTGTCCCACGTAGCGTCCTTTGGGGGGTGCTCTGGGAGTACGGGGTCCGAGGCCCTTTGCTAAGGGCTGTCCGGTCCCTGTATGACCGGAGCAGGAGTTTGGTTCGCATTGCCGGTTGTAAGTCGGACCTGTTCCCAGTGCATGTTGGACTCCGGCAGGGCTGCCCTTTGTTACCGGTTCTGTTCATTATTTTTATGGACAGAATTTCTAGGTGCAGCCAGGGGCCGGAGGGTGTCAGGTTTGGGGACCACAGGATTTCATCTCTGCTTTTTGCGGATGATGTTGCCTTGTTGGCTTCATCAAACCAGGACCTTCAGCATGTGCTGGGGCGGTTTGCAGCCGAGTGTGAAGCGGCTGGGATGAGAATCAGCACCTCCAAGTCCGAGGCCATGGTTCTCGACTGGAAAAGGGTGGTTTGTCCTCTCCAGGTTGGAGGAGAGTTCCTGCCTCAAGTGGAAGAGTTTAAGTATCTCGGGGTCTTGTTCACGAGTGAGGGAAGGATGGAGCGTGAGTCTGACAGGCGGATTGGTGCAGCGTCTGCAGTAATGCGGTCGTTGTATCGGTCTGTTGTGGTAAAGAAGGAGCTGAGTTGAAAGGCGAAGCTCTCGATTTACCGGTCGATCTACGTTCCTACTCTCACCTATGGTCATGAGCTTTGGGTCATGACTGAAAGGACAGGATCCCGGATACAAGCGGCCGAAATGAGTTTCCTCCGCAGGGTGGCTGGGCGCTCCCTTAGAGAGAGGGTGAGGAGCTCTGTCACCCGGGAGGAGCTCGGAATAGAGCCGCTGCTCCTCCACATCGAGAGGAGTCAGCTGAGGTGACTTGGACATCTGTTTCGGATGCCTCCTGGACGCCTCCCTGGGGAGGTGTTCATGTCCCACTGGGAGGAGGCCCCGGGGAAGACCTAGGACACGCTGAAGGGACTACGTCTCTCGGCCTGGGAACGTCTTGGGGTTCCTCCAGAGGAGCTGGAGGAAGTGTCCGGGGAGAGGGATGTCTGGGTGTCCCTGCTTAGACTGCCTCCTCCACGGGCTACATATGAATGATTATATACAAAAACATCCTACCTTTAAAGTATTATTTGTTTTTTGTTTGTTTCTCTTTCAGGTTTTAAAAAACACAACAAAAGCTTCCAAGGTTTACTGGCAAATAGTAAGTACACATTTATTTAAGTAAGCAGTGGAAAATTGTTTTAACTCTTCCCTTGGCACCGCATCTCGTTTTTCAAGTTAAGTGAGTGTTAAGTTAAGTTAAGTGTTCTGTCAGTAGGACGACCGTATGAACATAAAACATAAAACATAATGTGATGTTTTCCAGCTGTAAATAAAAGAGTGTTGCAGTAAAGTTAACCCAGTGTTGGTGCAAATACACAAAGACTGAGCCCATGCTTTCTGCAGCACAGTCATGTGGCCACAAAGGTGCCTCAAAGTCTCACTCACTCTCTCACTCACTCGCTTGGCCGGTTCACCCAGTCCGGCCCCTGTGGTGTTGCTCACAGATGCCTGGGTGGGACCTGAGCACAGACAGTGGTTGGATCAAAGTTCAGGGGCCAGGAGTCTAAGCAGTGATTCCTACACTTCCCTCTCCCTGAACACTTCCTGCAGCTCGTCCCTGTCCTCCTCTTGGGGAACACAGAGGAGTTCACTGGCTGAGAGACACTTGGCTACTCTTGATGTGGAGGAGCAGCAGCTCTACTCTGAGCTCCTTACCCTGCTTGTTTCTAAGATCTTGTCTTTTTGATCCTGACCCAGAGCAGCCTTCATTTGTCAAAGCTGCGTACAAATGGAGGTGGATTCTTGCATAAAATGAGTGTAAAATGATTTGCAGTTGAACTGCGTAACAAACCCAGGCCGAGCCTGAACCAGCGGTGAGGGTTAACCCTAACCCTAACCCTAACCCCAGCCCGGACTCAGTGTGGAGGAAGAGGCGGGGCCACACTCAGACCGCTCTGGCCTGGACCTAACTGAGCTCGGGCCAAGACCTGAGCGTGTTCTGTAAACACATGGCCAGCAACAGAACGTGTGCTCGTTTGTGTCTGGAAAGTGAGGAAAGCTTCTCTTTCTAAGTAAAGTGCAGGACTCTGCCCAGTCTTCCTCAGGATGAGCCGCTCCAACAAAACCCAAGGCCTGTAGTCCTGCCACCGCACCGCTACCACTGCCCTAACGCCAAAACAACAACAAACAAATCCCTAATCAAAAGAAAAGTGAAAACAGCACCAGGTCAAACAAAAAGCTAACGGCTAACACAAAACTGCTGCACAGGCCTGAGCTGCGGCCTGCAGCTCCACTGAGCCACGCAGAGCCCCCTTTTATAAGGAGGCTTTATTTTAACTATACATTAGACCAAAAAAAAGACAAAAGCAAGCAAAAATAGACGAAAAAAAGGTGGGCCAGCACCTAACAACCCCTCTGAAGGTTCTGCCAAACGTTCCCACCTCACAATGTGCTCGGGTCCAGCTTCTTCCTCCGCCACTGAATCCAACTCATCACCAGCTTGTACTCGACACTGACAGCCTTCAGTGTCTGGATGCACAGAATCCAATAACAACACCACTCAGCTTAAGAACGGTGAAAACACTCCTCCCAAAAACAACCCTTAAACAACGGTTCGCAGGGGCAGCAGTGTGAGATAACCACTCTGCCACTGGGCAGCTCACTCCCAGTTTGGAGAAGCAGACAGGAGCAGTGTAAGTGATAACAGGGCAGTGAATGTTTGGAACGACTAACTTAAGTTTCTCGTATGTTCCACAGAGAGGATTTTCATTTATAAGATTTTTTACTCTGTTGTTCATTTGTACAACCACAGAACTGAGCACTTCCCAGTAGCTGCTCCTCAGAGCTGCTGCAGTCTGAGCTGGATTCGTGACAAAGCTGATACTCCTGGGTCACATGGAGGAGGGAGGCGGCTGTAGCTGAGATTTGTTTATGTTACGAAATGATTCCCTTCTGTATTTCCTGGTGTCTCTGGAGGATCACAGCAGGTCGGTCGTTTCAACTTTTGTTTTCTAAGTTGAATAACTACATTTTTGAAAAGCAATGTTACACCAAAAATAGTTTAGGTTGGATTTTTTGTAAACAGTCTCCAGACCTGGATCTAACCTTTCTGAGGCTTACTATCAGCTACGTCTATAGTCAGTCGTATATCCATGCTAGCTTTCATTTAACTTTTATTAATAACCTTTAAGTTAGTTGTTTATTTATTTTACCTAAATAAATAAACCCTGTCTGTCTTTATAGATGTTTACAGTAAACATTTCATTGATCACATCGGTGTAGGCTTCAGTTTATTTAAGCTAACTTTACTTAATATTTAACCCACTGTTTTACAGAACCAAAGCTTGTTTTCTAAATTAAGCTACTTAGTATTTTTCATACTATATATTTTACTGATTTACTGGAATGTAGTTAGACCAACTATTGGCTACTATAGCCTAAAGGACAACTCACCCCTAAACCACTTTATTTTAGCTCATCTGTAGAAACAGGGCTTTAGTGATACATCTCACTGTTTATATCGCAACAAAAGTTTAAAAAGCAGTCATCTGGATTAGATTTTTCAAGTAGAAGACGTTTCACCTCTTATCCAAGAGGCTTTCTCAATTCTGAAATGAACTGGTAAGAGAGCTGGTTTATATTCTTCTAGGAAGGAGGAGTCCTGAAACTAAATTCTATTGGTCAATGTGACCATGAATAGCCTAGTGGTTTCGGGTCATTAGGAGTCCTTTGTCCTCAGCTGGAGTGAGAGTGATTAACCCTCCCCAGCCTCAGCTCCTTCAGATGTAAATGACCTGAGTGAAACTGGTTTGTTTTGTTTGGGTTTCAGGAGACTGTTGTAGACAGAAGGAAGGTTGTATCTGAGACCACCATTTCTGTTTAAAGAAGGTTTATCTTTTTTGACAAAGATTGCTTCTTTCACTCCTCGCTCAAACCATCCTTTCTCTCTGGCTAAGATTCGGACCTCACTGTCCTCAAAGGAGTGGTTTGTGGCCTTCAGGTGGAGGTGTACTGCAGATTCAGGTCCACTGGAGTTGGCCCTGCAGTGTTGGTATAACCGCTTGTGCAGAGGTTGTTTGGTTTCTCCAATGTACTGTTCATTACAGTTCTCACTGCAGTGGATGGAGAACACAACATTGCTCTGTTTGTAACTGGGAATTTTGTCCTTGGGGTGAACCAGTTTTTGTCTGAGAGTATTAACAGGTTTGAAATAAACCGGGATGTTGTGTTGGCTAAAAATCCTTTTAAGTTTCTCAGATAGGCCGGAGATGTACGGAATGACTACATTGCTCCTTTTTGGCTCTTGCTCCTGTTCTTTCCTGTCCTGTTTTCTTGTCATTCGGGATTTGGAGAAGAGGTTCCCACAAGCTCGGAGGGAAGGAGGAAAGAAGAGCTACATGTCCGCCAAGCCCTCAGAACCTGTGGATATCCCAACTGGGCCTTCTCCAAATCCCGAATGACAAGAAAACAGGACAGGAAAGAACAGGAGCAAGAGCCAAAAAGGAGCAATGTAGTCATTCCGTACATCTCCGGCCTATCTGAGAAACTTAAAAGGATTTTTAGCCAACACAACATCCCGGTTTATTTCAAACCTGTTAATACTCTCAGACAAAAACTGGTTCACCCCAAGGACAAAATTCCCAGTTACAAACAGAGCAATGTTGTGTACTCCATCCACTGCAGTGAGAACTGTAATGAACAGTACATTGGAGAAACCAAACAACCTCTGCACAAGCGGTTATACCAACACTGCAGGGCCAACTCCAGTGGACCTGAATCTGCAGTACACCTCCACCTGAAGGCCACAAACCACTCCTTTGAGGACAGTGAGGTCCGAATCTTAGCCAGAGAGAAAGGATGGTTTGAGCGAGGAGTGAAAGAAGCAATCTTTGTCAAAAAAGATAAACCTTCTTTAAACAGAAATGGTGGTCTCAGATACAACCTTCCTTCTGTCTACAACAGTCTCCTGAAACCCAAACAAAACAAACCAGTTTCACTCAGGTCATTTACATCTGAAGGAGCTGAGGCTGGGGAGGGTTAATCACTCTCACTCCAGCTGAGGACAAAGGACTCCTAATGACCCGAAACCACTAGGCTATTCATGGTCACATTGACCAATAGAATTTAGTTTCAGGACTCCTCCTTCCTAGAAGAATATAAACCAGCTCTCTTACCAGTTCATTTCAGAATTGAGAAAGCCTCTTGGATAAGAGGTGAAACGTCTTCTACTTGAAAAATCTAATCCAGATGACTGCTTTTTAAACTTTTGTTGCGATGCATTTACCCTGGACGAGTGAGAGTCTTCACAGACATCTCACTGTTTATAGTTGGATCTTTAACCGTTTTGTAAAAATAGGTTTAAATTCACATTTTGTGGTGAGAACAGAAGTGTGGTGTAGTATTTGACCTGTGTTACCTCGCCTCCCACAGCCCTGTGCTTCCTGCGCCCTCTCTCTCCCCTGCGCGCTCGCCCCAGTCCTGTAGTTGCCAGGTGTGGAGCGTTTCCCTAAAAACTTGTGAAAAACACAGGGCGTGGGTGCAGTTCAAGCACAGCTGCTACTGTTACACGTTTATATAAAACACAGCAGGCTCAGTTCACATTTCCAGGTGAATGTAAAGCGTATTAAACTTGCACCAGAACCAGTAAAGATAACTTTGGTCTTAGTAACGTTTTATAGTAGTTACAGATTACTAGTTACTCTTTTAAAAAGTAATATATTACTTTACTTAGTTACTGACTCATGAAAGTAACTTAGTTACTTTACTTTTGGATTACTTCCTAAATGAACCCAGTTGTAAACAGAAGAAGCCTACAGCCTCACTGTAGCCCTGACAGATGTTATTACATTCTTATTACATTCTTATTACATTCTTATTACATTCTTATTACATTCTTATTACAGGCGTTCAAGCAGAGTTTAGCTGCGTTCACTTCAGCAGCAGCAGCCTGACACAGCAAATACTGCTGTGTAAGTTCACCTCTGCTCCTGTGCAGCGTTCAAGTCCTGTGGACACAGTTTTATTTCACTACACTGAAGCTAAAATGCACTGTTGTTGGCGCCAAAGCGGTGCACGTCTCTCTATCCCCGCTGACAGCAGCAGCTGCACCCAACGCACGTGGAGAGGGATCAGCGTGGACAGGACGAGTGGCCGCAGAAAGAGGAGCAGAGAAAGAAACAGATGAAAATAAGTTAGGAAACGTATCAGCGCTGTTCCATTTAATGCATTTTCCTTCCTGTCCTTGTGGTAAACTGCAGGGAAATGAAACTGACTGTAGAGACTGTAACGAGAGGAACTAACTGGGTATTTTGTTAGTAACTGTAATATTACTGAGGGTTCAAAAGTAACGCGTTACCCGCTGTGTTACTGTAATCTGGTTACTGTAACTCAGTACTTTGTAACTCGTTACTCCCAACACTGGTTACATGACAGTATTTAACGTCCATGTTTGTGCTGAACGATAGAAGCAGAACTGAACTTGTGTGGAGTGTCTTCCATGTGGAGCTGCAGTGCGGTGTGACACACAGCTCCTGAGTCTGCCCCGGGACCACTCTCGCTGTGGAGGCGCTAATGAGCTCCTTCACATGAACATTCACACTGAGTGGAAGTGTCTGGGGAGAGGGAGTAGGGAGCCTGTCCCCCCCGTGTTACTGTGGGTTCTCCTGTTCCTCTCTCTGTCCAAACACACTGCAGGAGAACTGAGACTCGTGAATGAATGAGAGAGTGAATGGTTGTCTGTCTGGCCTCTGTCCAGGACGTACCCCGCCTCAGGCCCATAGTTGCTGGGATTGGCTCCAGTATCAGCAGCCTCTAATGAAAATTAACAGAAGATGAATGGATGAATAACACTGATGTTTTTTTTCCCTGTATCCTGTACTTTTTACTTTCTTTAAGGTTCAAACTGTAAATAGCTGCCTCCAGCAATGCAGTGATTATTAATTTATCAAGTTTTATCTGTGCTTAGAGTGGATAAGGAATAAGAAAGTACAATAATAAAAGTTCACACTACAGTTCATCCATCCATCTTCTTCCACTTTATCCGGGGCCGGGTCACGGGGACAGCAGTCCAAGCAGGGACACCCAGACATCCCTCTCCCCGGACACTTCCTCCCGCTCTCCTGGACGAACCCCAAGGCGTTCCCAGGCCGAGAGACGTAGTCCCTCCAGCGTGTCCTAGGTCATCCCGGGGCCTCCTCCCAGTGGGACATGAACACCTCCTCAGGGAGGCGACTGGAGGCCCGAGCCACCTCAACTGGCTCCTCTTGATGTGGAGGAGCAGCAGCTCTACTTCGAGCTCCTCCCGGGTCACCATCTCTAAGGGAGCGCCCAGCCGCCCTGCGGAGGAAACTCATTTCCTGTAGTACTGTAGTAATTGTATGTTGTCTTTCCAGCTTTGATGCGGACCTCACTTGTTCATCTGTAAAATCAGCTCCTCTCAGCTCGGTGCCGTTATGGGTCAAGGATGTTCGTCTTGTTGTGAGTCGTGATGTGTTTTCATGTCAGATTTAACTTTTATTCATGAATGTAATGAATTTATATTTTTGTTTTCTAAAGGTTGCTCACCTCCAACGCCTCAAACTGAACCTTACTATGGCAATGTGCAGTGTAAGTTTGATTCCTGATAAATCATTATGCATCCTCTTATTCAAGGACTATAAAACCCCATATTTCTCCTCACTCTATATCCAGCAGTTGTTGCTTAGACCGAGGATACCATCTTGACAATTTAGACAAAATAACACAATGTTTGTTCTTTGGATGAAAAGGGTTTTGTGTAAACAGTCTCTGACACTGCTGTCTCCTTTGAGTCACATGTGAATAAAGTTGAAAGGTTGTAGGCGCCTTTCCATTAGGACGGAACAGGGCGAGACGGGAGTGTTTCCACTTCCCAAAACGTTTCAAGGTTTTCCCAAAAAGCGGTCCTAACCGTTCTACTTTTGGGACTCCTCCCACGTCAAATCAGCCCAAGCATGCACTGCACAGCCAATAATATTATAAGTCTATAGCATATTCTGAAAAACAGGGAGATTGCTTTATTTTAAAATGACAAGATAATGCAGATACAGGTTGGATGTATTCCTTTATTGACTTTACACAACCAAGTGTCAGCTGCCAAAGATCTACGAGAGCAGCGCTAAATGATCACCCCTTTTTGAAGACTTAATCCAATGATTATGGTTTTACTCACATGCATAATAATGAATCCCTTTTCTAACCCTTGTTCTGTTGCTTTAATAAAGGAAGATTATGACTTTTTACATGATACAGATAAGGTCCAGCCAGTGTCAGGGGCAACTCTTATAAGATAAAACCATTCACTTTGACCTCTGTACTTTGAGACATAGATCCTCTGATCCACCTGTACGTGCACGTCTTTGGACATTTTTGAGTCCAGACTCAGCAAATAAACTCTGGTCTGAAATGGAGAGCTTCACCTGCTCATGTGTCTTTGGTGATGGTCTACCTGGGCTTATTTTACATGTTACCACTGAATACCTGCGAGACTAACCCTGCACAGTCAATCAAGTTGCTTTAGTTCAGTCTTTGAAACCTTTATGTCATTGCAGATTTTAATCAACTCTTTTTTTTTCAGTGTCAAGCACAACATACGGATACCCAGGTTAGTAAAATTGTCTTTTTAATACACAACTTCTGTCAGTTACACATAATGGACTGAAGGTGTCAGTTTACGCGAGTGTTACATTTGTGAGAATTCTCATAAACCAGGACCCAACCAGGACTAAACCAGGACAGTGCTAGAGCTGTGAGACTAGGGGCCTGATCTTGTGAGTGGTGTATGCAAGGCGCTGACAGACCCCCGCCAACGCGTGGTGCTGTACAGGTGAGCTGTGTTGGGAGGGGCCTGCTCTAAATCTGGGGCGTGGTGTGGAGCAGGAAAAATCCCTCAATGAGCAGTGTTTTTTAAATTATTATTGTTACAAGAAGAATAACAAGAAGATGAAAGGATGTGGCGTAGGTGACGTTGAGTAAAAGAGACACTAAAGTTCATATGAAACTCACCAGAAGCTGCAGGTTTTTTTGTTTTTTTCTTTTTCTTCTGCATAAAAGCATCTAATATCCAGCCCAGTTGGGTACGAGGCAAATATTCCCCATGGGCGAACTCTCCGTGCTGTGATGTAGGCTGTGAATCATGCCCTGTTCATCTGGATCATTAATGAAGGTGACAGAGACACGAGCAGGTGAAGACTGAATACACAGAGACAGGTAAAAACATGAAGTAACTGAGTTAATCCAGTGTGGTTTCTTGTTTCATTATCCCGTTTGTAAACACAAGCCAAAAGACAGATAAATGTGTGCAGTTTGTGTAAAATGTTTCTGTGTTTGGAGAAGGCCTAAAGCACAGCAGAGGCTGCTGTTTATTGTGGGTCACTATTACACAGAGCATTGGAAACATGGCATTAGAAAAAGGCATTATATACGAGAAAAAATATAGCAAATGGATGCTTTTTTAACTTAATAATACAGGCAATAAGAAATTGCAGTTCAGTATGCTGCCGTTTGTTGTTTTTAGATTTCTCCCTCTGTTCCGTCTTCATCTGCAAGCCTCTCTGTCGCCTTCATTAATGTCCATGAACAGGACAGGGTCCATACATCGAGGATGCATCCTTCTTTCATCCATGAGGAATATTTGTGTAGTACTGGATTGCACCCTGCTCTTCTGAACCCGTCTTTACCATAAGGAATAAGGATATTTTAAAAGCTGGATTTAGGCACAGATTGACTACATGAGCACTTCCTTGGATGTGGACGGCTCGCTGCTGTGATTCATGCTCCACACCACGCCCCACATTTAGAGCAGGCCGCCTCACAACACAGCTCACCTGTACAGCACCACGCCCACGCGTTGGCGGGGGTCTCTCTGCACCAAGATCAGACATCGGGCCCCAAGTGTTTTCAGCTCTGGAGAAGGGCAGTGCCTCAGCATACAGCAGCTGCTCAGGACAGTTGTGTTAGCGTAATAGCTTCCTTTAAGGCCTTGAGTACATAACCTTGTTCAACAGTTTGACATGTTTGTAATGGACTCTGTTTTGTTTCCTGCAGATGACCAGGAAGAATTACATTCAGGTACAATGTAAAACTGTTTTTTTCCCTGCTTTGTCACATTTGATCACACTCACAGTTTCTCACTAAAATCTGAGTGTGGTGGTGTCCTGTTTGAGCTCTCTCTGGGTCCAGGGTCTGTTTTTGGTTCTCATTGCACTGAAAAAAGTGAGTTTAACTGTTGTAGATGTAGCAAATAATTTAGCCATAACTTTAACAACAGAAGTCTAATTTCTCATATTACAAACAAAATGACAAAAATGAAATACAAAATTCAGTATCATTTGTTGAAATAATATTATTCAAATTATTTCCTCTACAAAAGAAATATCTTTTTTAGAAAATAAACTTGCTAGTGAATACAGACTTCAAGTCCAGATGACTGCCTTTGAACCTTTTGTTGTGATGCAATTCCCCTGGATGAGTGAGAGTCTTCACAGACATGAAAACAAGTGTTTGTTATGATTTTATTTTGTACCAATGGCTTTGAGAGAGAATAGAGAAAATTTGAGAGAAGCAGCTACATGAAATATGAACTAATGTGTGCACAGTAAATTGTCCAGAGTTAAATTAACACTGTCAGTGTTCATGTGTTCACTGATAGCACGGTGGCAGAGTGGTTAACACTCGCCTCACAGTAAGAAGGTCCCAGGTTCAATTCCTGGACCATGTGGGGCCTTTCTTTTTGAGTCCAGACTCAGCAAATAAACTCTGGTCTGAAATGGAGAGCTTCACCTGCTCATGTGTCTTTGGTGATGGTCTACCTGGGCTTATTTTACATGTTACCACTGAATACCTGCGAGACTAACCCTGCACAGTCAATCAAGTTGCTTTAGTTCAGTCTTTGAAACCTTTATGTCATTACAGATTTTAATCAACTTTTTTTTTTTCAGTGTCAAGCACAACATACGGATACCCAGGTTAGTAAAATTGTCTTTTTAATACACAACTTCTGTCAGTTACACATAATGGACTGAAGGTGTCAGTTTACGCGAGTGTTACATTTGTGAGAATTCTCATAAACCAGGACCCAACCAGGACTAAACCAGGACAGTGCTAGAGCTGTGAGACTAGGGGCCTGATCTTGTGAGTGGTGTATGCAAGGCGCTGACAGACCCCCGCCAACGCGTGGTGCTGTACAGGTGAGCTGTGTTGGGAGGGGCCTGCTCTAAATCTGGGGCGTGGTGTGGAGCAGGAAAAATCCCTCAATGAGCAGTGTTTTTTTAATTATTATTGTTACAAGAAGAATAACAAGAAGATGAAAGGATGCGGCGTAGGTGACGTTGAGTAAAAGAGACACTAAAGTTCATATGAAACTCACCAGAAGCTGCAAGGTTTTTTTGTTTTTTTCTTCTGCATAAAAGCATCTAATATCCAGCCCAGTTGGGTACGAGGCAAATATTCCCCATGGGCGAACTCTCCGTGCTGTGATGTAGGCTGTGAATCATGCCCTGTTCATCTGGATCATTAATGAAGGTGACAGAGACACGAGCAGGTGAAGACTGAATACACAGAGACAGGTAAAAACATGAAGTAACTGAGTTATTCCAGTGTGGTTTCTTGTTTCATTATCCCGTTTGTAAACACAAGCCAAAAGACAGATAAATGTGTGCAGTTTGTGTAAAATGTTTCTGTGTTTGGAGAAGGCCTAAAGCACAGCAGAGGCTGCTGTTTATTGTGGGTCACTATTACACAGAGCATTGGAAACATGGCATTAGAAAAAGGCATTATATACGAGAAAAAATATAGCAAATGAATGCTTTTTTAACTTAATAATACAGGCAATAAGAAATTGCAGTTCAGTATGCTGCCGTTTGTTGTTTTTAGATTTCTCCCTCTGTTCCGTCTTCATCTGCAAGCCTCTCTGTCGCCTTCATTAATGTCCATGAACAGGACAGGGTCCATACATCGAGGATGCATCCTTCTTTCATCCATGAGGAATATTTGTGTAGTACTGGATTGCACCCTGCTCTTCTGAACCCGTCTTTACCATAAGGAATAAGGATATTTTAAAAGCTGGATTTAGGCACAGATTGACTACATGAGCACTTCCTTGGATGTGGACGGCTCGCTGCTGTGATTCATGCTCCACACCACGCCCCACATTTAGAGCAGGCCGCCTCACAACACAGCTCACCTGTACAGCACCACGCCCACGCGTTGGCGGGGGTCTCTCTGCACCAAGATCAGACATCGGGCCCCAAGTGTTTTCAGCTCTGGAGAAGGACAGTGCCTCAGCATACAGCAGCTGCTCAGGACAGTTGTGTTAGCGTAATAGCTTCCTTTAAGGCCTTGAGTACATAACCTTGTTCAACAGTTTGACATGTTTGTAATGGACTCTGTTTTGTTTCCTGCAGATGACCAGGAAGAATTACATTCAGGTACAATGTTAAACTGTTTTTCCCCTGCTTTGTCACATTTGATCACACTCACAGTTTCTCACTAAAATCTGAGTGTGGTGGTGTCCTGTTTGAGCTCTCTCTGGGTCCAGGGTTGGTCAGACCTGTGTTCACTGCCAGTATGAGTGCACACTGAACCATGTAATACTGTAGAAAATAAACTTGCTAGTGAATACAGACTTCAAGTCCAGATGACTGCCTTTGAACCTTTTGTTGTGATGCAATTCCCCTGGATGAGTGAGAGTCTTCACAGACATGAAAACAAGTGTTTGTTATGATTTTATTTTGTACCAATGGCTTTGAGAGAGAATAGAGAAAATTTGAGAGAAGCAGCTACATGAAATATAAACTAATGTGTGCGCAGTAAATTGTCCAGAGTTAAATTAACACTGTCAGTGTTCATGTGTTCACTGACAGCTGAGTAAGAAGGTCCCGGGTTCAATTCTTTGACTGTATGGGGCCTTTCTGTGTGGAGTTTATATGTTCTCTCTGTGTCTGGGGCAGTATTTTTCAGTGTGTAGTCAGTGACTTTGACCCAAACACTGGGATCAGTAAATGAATGTGTTTTCTTCTCTCTGCAGGTGGGTGAAGGTCCAAGTATTTGATCAACACATGATGCATGACTCAACCAGGACATGATCACCCTTTTTCAAGAATTAACCAAATGATTATGGCTTTACTTTGGCCTAAATATACTTTTACATGCACATAATGAATCCTTTTGTAACTTTCTGAGTCTCTGAGGAAGGTAAGGTACAGCCAGTGTCAGAGCTAACCCTTAAAGGATAAAACCATTCACTCTCAGCTCCATTTAGAGCCACCCTCACCTGCTCAGGTGTATCTGTGGTGTCCATCTACCTGGGCTTATTTTACATGTTACTACTGACTAACCCTGCACTGTATCTCAAGTTGCTTTAGTCCAATCTTTAAAACCATTTACTAATTACAGATTTTACTTTTTTGTAGCACAACGGGGTATGAGCTATCCCCTGAGAAGTTAGTAAAATTGTCTTATTACTACATCAGTTTTGTCTGTCACTTACACATAATGGACTGTCCTCTGTTTTCTGCAGGTCCCAGTTTATGTGAGTATTACATTTGTAATACCAGGACTAAACCAGGACCAGACCAGGACTGGACCAGGACTAAACAACTGTTCTTAAAAAATGACAAACATGATTAAATTTTTAAATAATTACGAATAATATATTTGCAAATTATGATTTATTTGCAAAAAACTCTGTATGCAAGTCACAAATTAGGGATTTTGAATGTATGGATTGTGCATCATTACATTTTATTTCTGCATCAATTAGTTTTACTGAAACAAAAATAGCCCCATAGCAGTTGACTGAGTGAAGTGGGAGTAGATTAGCCACTTTTCTAGTCGATAACTAATAGGAGCTTGGTAATAAAGCACAGATGATTTTCTCACAGATTATTATTACATATAAAAGTTGGTTAAACTGTTACTGTAACCATCACATTTCCTGCTGTTCCTCAGTTACAGAGTGGAGAGACAGCATGAAGAGGCTCCCACCAAGCAGTAAGTTTATATTTTATACATCTGCATGACATTAAAGCTAAACGTTTCATAGTTTCTGTAGCTACTGCCTCAGTGGAACGCCACAGTGAACCTGTACCACTGAGATTTGGCTTTTTTTGATGCCAGATGCCCTTCCTGTCATAGCCAGCCACATACTGTCACTGGAGTAGTGTGTTGTCAGCAGTAGCTTGGTCGGTAGAGACGTTTGCCATTAACCCGAAGGTTGGCGGTTCAATTTCTGCTATCAGCAATATTAGTATTGCATACTATTGTTGTGTCCTTGGGCAAGACACTTCACCCAGTGACAGTGACAGTGTGATTGTGTGATTGGTGGTGGTCACAGGGGCAGAATGTGGCTACAGAAATATCTCACCACCACCGACTGAGCAGAGAAGGAAGAACGGACCTGACCATAAAGAAACTTAGTGTCTGGAAAAGCTGTGTATAAGGCTGATCCATTAGATCTGGGTGATATACAGTGAACAAACACAGCCAACAGCACGGTGGCTTAGTGTTTAACACTCTCACCTCACAGGAAGAAGGTCCAGGGTTTGACTCCCAGACCATGTCTGGGTGGGTTTTCTCTGGTTTCCCCCATCAACCTCAAAAAACATGAACATCAAACATTAGGCTAATCCTCCAGAAGGGTACACCTGGCCAGGATCCTGGCTCAGATCTGGAGAAGGGTCCCTGGGCGCTGACAGGTTGCCTCAGTGGCATTGAGGGATGGGTCAAATGCAGATAACAAATTTCCCTACAGGGATCAGTAAAGTCTGCCTTATCTTACCTTGGCCTGGCCACGCCTTTCACATCACAATAAATCTCACACATGAGGCCAGATTATTTCTAACCTGTGACTTTGTTTATGCACCAACATGATCTGCTTTTCCTCCAGTGTCGGAGCTGAGGCTGGTTCTTCTGGGGAACAGCTGGAGTCAGAGGAGCTCTGTGGGAAACCTCATCTTGAAGAAGAATGTGTTTGACCCTGAGACAGAACCACAACAGTCTGAGATACACAGAGAAGAGATAAATGATAAAAACCTGATCATCATCAACTCTCCAGAGCTGCTTCAGCCTGAGCTCTCTGCAGACAGACATGACAAGTTAATAACAGAGATCACAGAAGCCTCTGCTCCTGGTCCTCATGTGTTCCTGCTGGTTCTACAGCCTGAAGACTTCACTGAGCAACACAAAACCAGACTACAGTCAGTCCTGGAGGAGTTCAGTGAGCAGGCCTTTGACCATTCACTGGTGCTGATATCCACGCCCAGAGAAGAGACGCCAGGACTCATGGACAAATATATGAGTGATCCACATTTAAGAGACATGGTCCAGATGTGTAAATCCAGATGTGTGTGGCTTAAGGACCTTCAGCGTGCAGCGCTCATGAGACGTATCAGCCAAATAATGAATTAATCAAGAAGGCAATATGTGAGGGTCTGATTCTTCTGCCCTCAGCTCAGTGTACGGACGAGAGAAGGGATTTCTGGCTAAAACAGGAGCTGAATCTTTGGGATCCGTTCAAAAGACTGGCTCATTTTTGTATTTATGTAATTTTAAGAAACCAGTCATTTCATTCAGAAAATAAACACTGGGATGAGTGAAACATTATCATTTTAATAAAACACATTCTATTGGTAGGACATTATTATTGTATGAGGCATTAATGATAATAAAATTTGCATGTGTGGAGTAAATTTACTGATGGAGACGTAACAGACCTCAACAGTGACTGGCCACGCCCGGTTCCGGAAGTAAAATTCCCATTCATTTTTCCCATTGACTTTTAGAAAAATCTGTGAATTAAAAAACGGCTCGAGGGAGCCTCAGCTCTGTGTTAACTTGTGGCCATAAAACGATTCATTTTGCTATAAACAAGCCTCTGAAACTTGTCAAAAGGCAAAGTTACAAACACATTTGCCTGAATTTTTTAAGTTTTCGTTAATCTATATGACAGAAATTAATCGTGTTATCATCATGAGTTACCACAGAGCTGATTAGCCTCCGCTGAGCTTTTAAACTCTGAATATACGCATTTTTTAAAAAGTCTTTGGGAAAAATTAATGGGAAATTTACTTCCGGCACCAGAGGGGGGCACTGTTGCACTCTGTGTTGGATTATACTCTGATTGGCTGTGAGTTCAGAGTGGTCTTCTTCTACTGTTACTGTAAATGTTGCTGCACATTACAGTTTTCCAGCGGCTGAAGGTTCAGGTTAACCAAGCCAGCTCTGTAGTTTTAGTGTGTATTATAGCGTTGTATTTCTTTGGCAAATAAAGTATAATAATAAGTATAATAATACACCTCTGCAGAGTGAGACCACCATTTGGGATTTATTATGTGGAGCTTGTATTCTTCTTCTGCTTTTTCTTATGAGGTCAAAAGAGAGCTCGTTCATTTCAATACGAGAGTAAATAAAAGAAGAGCCGTTCAGAAGATTCAGATGTTTGTGAACGTCTCATGTCTGGTATGGAGCGAGCTAAAACATAAACGGCTCCAGCAGGACACTGATGAAGTCTTTGTGGTCTTTACTGAACACCACTTGTCACAAAACTTTAACAAACACAGAAAATACAGAACATAAGTAGGGAGAGCAGATTTTTAGACCTAAAAAACTGGGACACATATTTTTTCCACTAATCACGGTGCATTTGAACTCACCAAGGAACAAAAAAGCTTCTGGTACATGATGCTTTGGCTTAGGTTTTGAACTTAATTTTAGTGACAAACGTCTAAAGACAGATGTGTTTTTAGTTTCCTGTGCTTCTCTGTTGTTTAAAATGGGGATAATTGGGACATAAGAGTTTTTACAGAGCTGTCCTGGGACATGGGACTGTCCCGGTTAAATAGGGACATCTGAACACTCTATATTTCACGTAAAAGGTATTGTTAAAATGGTTAAAAGCAAAAATGAGTGAATACAGTTCATGGTACGTTAAGAACAGAGTAAAATGCAGTAAGTTAGGAGTAAAGTACACATAACTGAAAGTGAGTGTGTTACTTATGGTACAAAATAAGTTTGGTAAATTGGTGAAAAAGTATGACATGAGACTAAATTAAGGCCATACAGTCGTGCAGTTGGTGATGGTTTTAAAAGAGCTGTGTAGAGTATTCGTAAGGACTATCGATGTAATTTATACTCTTTTCTGTAATGTCTGTCGTTGTTGTTTATCTTATACCTTTTTATATAGACCAATTGTGAGTCTTAAATAAAGATCGATTACATCAGATACCAGGGACAGAATACTGATTTAATATGGAACAGTGTACGCAAGGAGAATCTTAACTTTTCTGTTATTTTCAGTGGAGCTTCTCTTTTGAAACATTTCTGCAAAGTACTCTCTAAAGCAGTGGTGTTTAGTTATTGCTTAGTCCTGCACCCTAAAAAATGCTGGGTTATTTTTTCAACCCAAACGCTGGGTTATGACTGTTGGGTCCTTTTTTTGGGTTATTTACAGAGAGTTGGGTAGTTTTGTTTGACCCAGCTGCTGTGTAGAGGTTGGGTTAATCAGACCCAGCGTCTTGGGTCAGATTCAAACTTCAGCCTCAGCAGTTACCTCCTGCGCTGAGAGAAACGTCAAATAAGAGGTATGTACACACTTTTTATCTAATTATTCTGTCATTATCATTTAGTTTACAGTTAACTGAATCTGGTTATGTAAAGTTTCCTCTGTCAACTTTCCTTCTGACCTAAGCAGTAGCCTGCTTCGCTTAGCTTAGCTTAGCTCAGAGCCTTTAGCTTAGCTTGCTTTTTAACTGAAAATGGTAACTGTTAACCAAGCAAAAACAATATCTGAATTATTTTCAGGATTTTAGAGGTGAATTGTGAAGTAATAAATTACAAAAGTTCTGTCACCTTTTGCGTCAGTTGCTTGTGGCTAACTGTTCATGAGCTAACTGTTCACGAGCTAACTGTTCACGAGCTAACTGCTCTTCAGTTAAAATGTCTCTGTTGTTTCAGGTCCACTCTGTGCTCTCCTCTTGGGCCTCTGAGCTAATATAATGTTACAGAAGCTTTACAGGTTAGCAGACAGTTTTACACTGATCAGAAATATTAAAATCCCTTTATATTTGCCTTTTGTATGGCAAATACAAAATACATTTGTGTCCCAATATTTGTCAAGGTAGAAAAAAACTGCCCTCTGAGCTCCACCAGTGCCACAAACTCATCTGAGAAGTGTCCTGCAGCAGAGAGGATTTCATTTGGCCTCACTGACCAAAATACAAGTAAGAAGATTTTTTAAATATATTTTAAAATGTAATATTAGGGCTGGGCACGTTAACGTATTAATTAATTAACTAAGCCAATAATTATTTTAATGCACGTTAACGCAAGTTATCGGTCAGTCGCGAAAGAGCCAGATCACAGAGCCGTGTTTTTGTCTGTTTATCTATTAATTAGGAATTAATTGTTTTTTTTCTCTCTTTCTCCTTTTCCCCCACAGTGGGACGTCCAGCCCCAGCTGAAGTCCACACCAGAGTCCTGCCTCCTGACTCTGGGACAAGGACCAGAGCAGCTCTCAAGCATCTGTCATTTAACAGAGTTACAGCGAGTGGAAAGTAAAGGAGGACTTTATGTGAGATATCTGATGGACTTTTTTACTGATGAGTTAATATTAAACGTCTGATGATGCTGTGATGTGTTAAATACAGAACACTTCTTTTTGTTTCATTGGCTTTGTGAAAATAAATGTTTTCTAACTGCATACTGTGGTGTTCATTATAAGCATTTAACTAATCATATGGGTCAAAATAACCCAGCAGAGGAGTTGAATATAAGTCCTGCACTCACAACTTTGATTTAAAACATTTTAAATAATTATTGTATACTTTATTTTAATGAATACAGAATTATTTGTTAACAAATAATTATAATTTATTAAAATCATAGCGCTGAAAAAAAAAAAACTAATTATTTTGCTTTAAGTGAACACAGTTTTAATATTAGTTTTGTCTGAGTGGCTACCCTTTACGTAAAAAACTATTCAAGTGTGTTGATAAAAAACAAAATTCACTGCGCGGGCTTTTGCTAACTGTATCCGGCTTCAGACCGGTCCAAACCAGCTTGGCAGTCTTCATGTGGCTTCGAGTCACCGACTGGCCTTGGACTTCGCTTCGCAGCCCAGGACAAGGTATGTGTCATATCTAAAGATTTATGTTGTACGATTTATCTAAGTCACCGTGTCGATATTTATTTTTGTCGCAACTCTCAGAAAATAAAACTAAAATTAAGTCCATAGTTGTGATTGAAATGGTGCTCTCAAGCTAGCGTGATGTTAGCACATTGTTCGCTGCGCATCGGTAAAATTTTTCGGAGGACTGGTAGTTTTATACAGCTCTATAGTATAATTTTCACCCGTTCGGGTCTGTTTTACATTATTTGACTCTGTATGTGGCTGTGAAAAGCCGCGCGGAGGGATCGGGGAGAGACCGGGACATAAGCCGAAGAAGAGAGGGCTCAGAGCGGACTGCCTTCACTCCAGCCTCCGCTCCCCGCTTGGCTGCTGGCGTAGCGTGAAGGACGGTGAAGTAATTCCACAGAGATCCAGTTATGCCACAAATCGTCCGCCTGCCAGAAACTGTCCCCTTTTCACTAACGTATTTTAAATCCGATTTCTCCACACGTTTTCGAGATATGATAAAATAACGACATGGTACTTTCTGTCACGTCTTGGCCAGCAGATCATTCACTTTGTAAGCTATGTTACACGTTAATTCTGTTAGAAAAACACGTAAATTTACGAGCTGCACATCTGTTGCTCACATCTGCTAAAACAGTGAATATGGACAATATATAACTAATAATTGGCACCCAGAAATTACCAGCACACGTAAATAAATTCATGTTACTAAAATTAACGTTATTTTAGGCAATTTACTCTTGTTTGATAACTTAATTGTAATAATGCTGCTCAATTATGGAAAAAATAGTCACGATTATTTGGGTCATAATTGAAATCACCGTTATTGTAAACGATTATTAATTTTGGTGAAGAACTATATTGCATTTTAATTTTTATCTTAACTGAAGAATCTAATTTGATATAGCTTTTTAACATCATCTCAAGCCATTAACAAACAATATCAAAATGAGATTATTTTTGTCTTAGTGTTTGACATAATTCAAAATTAGTATAGGCCTAATTAATTGTTTTTTCTCGATTATTTAGTTTTAGCAATTGAGAGGAGCAATAAATGAAATTGTAATTGAAATGTGATTAATTGCACAGCCCTACTATATAGTAATATTATCACAGAGGGATTAAAGAATCTTTTCTTATCCTATCCTAAACAAAAATATACCGTATTTGTTTGAAGGCGGTGTTTTTTTATTTATTTATTAAATAGATATTAGATCAACGCGATCAGTATGGGCAAAGCTAAAATAAGCCCAACCTTCAGAATGAACTCCACCTGGATGAATGAAAATATTCACTGGCATAATTAATTTTTATTAATCTTCAACAATTTATGTCTTTTGTCCTGATTTGTATTTCACAGACGCCAAAAGGACTGACTGAGAGTGGACAAAGATATGATACAGGTAATAAATCTATTTTATACTTCTCAATGAAAAAATAACTGGTCGCTATTTAGGCACAGGAGTGCTTTCCGATATGTGTGACTTATGTATTTTTCTGAATAATTTATCATTTTAACAGGGCAGAAATGAGTTGGCCTTGCAAGAACTGTGATAATATCTTGCCTACCCGACAAGTTATCATAAAACATTACAGATTGCACCATAGAACTCGTCTGTTGCCTTGTGTCTACTTACAGTGCCCATGCTCATTCAAAACATGGAATGGTTTACATACCCATTTATCACGCTACGTGGAAACATGTATACAAAGACCTCATGGCATGTCCCAAACCTTTAGCATACGAAGACAAGAAATAGTATCTCAAGGACCCAATGTTGCAACTCTTCTTGATCGATGGCCTGCGCTGTTTGAGACGCATCAGGTGTGTTTTACAGTAAATCTAAATATACTAAAATGTAATATTTTTTAAGTATTTATTTATATGGTGTTTTAATAAAAAATAAAACGTTTAGTTCTGAATTTTTAACCACTACTAAACATCTTCCATTACAGATTTGTCAAGAATTTCAGCGACTCACTGGAATAGCTCTGGAGCCAATGTTTATCTGAGAGTTGGACAAACACACAGCCAAGATGCTGTCACTATTCAACTCAAAAGGTGGAGCACTTGGTGAAAGGATGAAGCCTTTAATTATGGAGTTAGTTCAGGTATGTATTTATTAGGAAGCAAAGTTTAGTCTTAAACCATGATTTCTCCTGGGTCCCCAATGGTTTCCCTAGGTTTCCAGGCTTGGGAAGGGGAGTGATTGTGTTCATGTGTTTCTTTTAATGAACTCATGTTATTAAATATAATTATCATTATTATTATATCATAAAAAAAAATGTTTAGTCAGTCTTGTCTGTTTTCAGGACAGAACTGACTAAAGTCAGTTATTTTCTTTCTGTTATTAGAATCAAACTTCAACTGTCGAAAAGAGGAGGGACACCGTGCTAAGCTGCCTGATCGAATACATCGGGGAGAGCCAACAGGACATGATTTGTGATTACCAGGTACCATGATTTCATGCTCAGCACTCAGCTGCAGGTTGCGTTTTATTGTTGTTAAAACAATCACCAGTATTTTTGAGAATGCATTAAAAAGGAAATTATTATTTTTTTGACCGCATCCCATAGTTTGATACTAACTCACTCAACCGTCAGCAGTTGCAGCATGCCTGCAGTGGAACAACAATAACAAACAAACCACCGTGTCTCGCTGTGTGTGTTGAAACAACACAATTATTTACTTTTTATTTGAGATGTGTGCTTACCAATGACTTCAGATGCATGTACTTCAGTGGTGTGGCTGGATGTAGGTACCAGAAATGTCCAGGCTCACTAAAGTGTCTAAGATGGGCACATGCTGATAATGTCATGTATAATAAATTACAAATAGTATGGTTGTGAGAAGATATACAATTTAAAACCACATTCTATAGATAGACATTTTATTAATTAAACATAAAATAAGTGTTATATAATATTTTAAAAATTATCTACAGCTACCCTCTCCAGCAAAGCTAATCTACAGCAACACCACTTGGATGAATTGTTTTGGAGGAGCTATATTTAGATATTGAGGAATATTTGGCGTTTATAATGTAATGCTGTAAAAAATCTCGAGGAAAAAAAATAAAGTTGAACAGATAAGCCTAAAAAGTTCAGATGTGATCAAATGTTATATTAACCATTAAACATTAACATAACAAGTGTCTATCTGATATAACACGATTTTCATAAGTGAAAATTTTATTTTATAAAGATGTGGTGATGTGTTATATGTAAATATTAAAATGGATTTACACAGTATCATGTATTTTTAGATTTCACATTATATTAACTAATAATAATAAAAGTCCATGAGACTTCTAAATTTTGTCTGCAACGTAGTTTGTCCAAGTGGTGTTGCTGTAGTTTAGCTTTGCTGGGGAGGGTAGCTGAAGATAATTTTTAAAATATTATATATTACTTATCTTATGTTTATTGGTAAAATTGATATCTATAGACTGCATTTTTAAATTGTATATCAATTCACAACCGCAATATTTGTCATTTTATTATATGTGATGTTTTCAGGATATGCCCACCCTAGACCAGGACACTTGCCATGCCATTTTTAGTACCTACACCAGCACAGCAAAAGCCCCTCTTTATGTACACTTTATGCTGTCCTTGTACAGGTACAGGTTTTATCACATCAGTAAAACAGGAAATTAGGAGTAGCGTGTCATTTGATATGTTTAATTTCACTACATTTAGGCTAAATTGTTGGGTGTTTGTGTGAAAGCATTGCATATCATCTTTTCCTTGCCGTCTCAAATGACAGCAGTGCCAACCTAAACCCATATTTAAACTCTAAAACAAGTGGATGATCTAATATTATAATCTCTGATTAAAGATTTACCTTAAGAGACCTGCTTTTGTTCTTCAAAAAGATATTGCTATCACCTCCCTTAAGCCCCTAATAGTAAAACTTGTTACCTTGAAACATTAATCAGATTGTCAAGCTAAATATTATATTTGTCCTTTTAAACAGAACAGCGAGGACACAGAAGATCAGCTCAGCTCTTACCCAGTGTGCATCTACATGTGTCACCCAGACACATATGGGATTGTCGTTGACGGCCAGCCAATAATCAAAGGTTTGGCCACCTTGACCAAAGCATGCTGCTTACTGGTTGGTATAATCTATACACTAAACCTCAAATACCCAGCAAAATTGGTGTACACATTTGAGATATTCCAGAGACTTTTTATTGGGCTGAATCCTTTGCGCCCAAAACCTTCGACAAGATTCACAAATTTGGTGAAAAAGTTGTCTTAAATTCACTTAGATTTGCATTAGAAATATTTGCACTAGTTCCGTAGTTCACTTTTTGATAATGTTTACTGGGCTGTAATACAACAACATTCAATTATAAATATGTTGAATTGAATGGAATTGTATCAGTCTAATTTAGCAATAATGTTCTTCAATCATATTGAAAAAATGCGAATTGAAACATATCATTGAAAGCAAATGTCCCTACATTGTCAGGGTAGCCTTAAGGTATTAAAAGTATTAAAAAAGTATTAAATTTGATGTTGGCAAAATCAAGGCCTTAAAAATACTAAATTCCATGACCAGGTATTAAATTTTGTTCATCCATGTCTTAAATTGTCAAATTGTGACATCTAGGTTAAGTTTTTCAGTGTTGTACTTGTCAAAAATATATTTCAGAACAATACTTTGTAAGTAAAAACAGAGGAGTCTGTCTTTTTTTTGCGAGTTGGATGTAAATGTGGCAACAAATTCCATCAATACCACTGGCACTGGCTGGCATTTTACCTGTTCATATCTATTTTTCCTCAATGTTTTCTAATGTTTACCTATTTAAACAGTTTTCTCAATGAATACGTGCATGCGTGTTGTAATTAATCATAGTTTAACTGAAAGTTTAATAAACATTTGGAAACTTAATACGCTTGTTTTGGGTATTACATTTAAGTTGTTTTTCATCAATAAACTTAGTTAAGGATTGTTTAAATGTAAGTTGCATTTATCACAAAAATATTTTGTGATAACACAAAAATATGACTAAAATTATTAATCATAAAGTAATTTTGTATTCTGCTAAAGAAAAACAAATGAGAGGAAAATTAATAATTGTAAAGTAATTGTTTTGCTTTGTGAGAACACAAAAAATTAAGGAAAATGTATGATCATGAAGTAATAGTTTTGCTTTCTGTCAAAGTTATATTAATAATTTGTATTTACTTGATAAAGTGCTGAAGTTGACAGAACACAAAGAGAGATGGAACCACTTGCCACAATTTTTTTTCTTCTGATGAAAGCAACACTTTTTACAGGGTAGAACATATAACCCAGTCTGTGGGTTAAAATAATAACCCATATCATTGGGTCAAAATAACCCAGCGTTGTGTTATCTCAGTAGTTACCCAGCAGCTGGGTTCAAAACAACCCAATCTGGGTTATTTTTAACCCAGCATTTTTTAGTGTGTGGTTTAGTTCTAGTTTAGCCTTGGTTTAGTCCTGTTTTAGCCCTTTACAATGTTTTAGTAATACAAAAAAGACAAATCATGCTGTATGTAATTATTATATATTTTTATTGCATAGCAGCAGTTGTGCATAATTCAGTGCAAAGACATTTATCACTGAGGATTCCCACAAAAAAGCTGTAAAACCATAATCAGAAACACTAACTATTAAAATATTAAAATATAAAATGTTTAAGGCTTCATTTTAAACCACTTTAATCCTGGCACTTCCTCTCATTGGCCACGTCATTAGGTACACCTGAAACCAGCCAATCACAGCACAGCAGCGGCTCAGGAGAGACCTGAGACCTGAGGACCAGCCTGCTGAGGTCCAAACCCAGGACCAGAATGGAGAAGAAAGTCCTGGTGTTAGTCCCTGTTTTAGTTCTTGTTTAGCCCCGGTTTAGTCCTTGTTTTAATCTTTGCTTAGTCCTGGTTTAGTCTTGTTTAGTTCTGGTTTTAGTCTTTGTTTAGTCCTGGTTTAGTCTTGTTTAGTCCTGGTTTTAGTCTTTGTTTAGTCCTGGTTTAGTCTTGTTTAGTCCTGGTTTTAGTTTTTGTTTAGTCCTGGTTTAGTCCTTGCTTAGTCCTGGTTTTAGTTTTTGTTTAGCCCTGGTTTAGTCATTGTTTTAATCTTTGCTTTGTCCTGGTTTAGTCCTTGCTTAGTCCTGGTTTTAGTTTTTGTTTAGTCCTGGTTTTAATCCCTATTTTAGTCCTTGTTTAGTTCTGGGTTAGTCCTGATTTTAGTCCTGGTTTAGTCCTTGTTTAGTCCTGGTTTTAGTCTTTGTTTAGTCCTGGTTTTAGTCTTGTTTAGTCCTGGTTTTAGTTTTTGTTTAGTCCTGGTTTAGTCCTTGCTTAGTCCTGGTTTAGTCTGTTTTAGTCTTTGTTTAGTCCTGGTTTAGTCCTTGCTGGTTTAGTCTGTTTTAGTCTTGTTTAGTCCTGGTTTTAGTTTTTGTTTAGTCCTGGTTTAGTCCTTGTTTAGTCCTGGTTTTAGTTTTTGTTTAGCCCTGGCTTAGTCTTGGTTTTAGTCCCTGTTTTAGTCCTTGTTTAGTTCTGGGTTAGTCCTGGTTTTAGTTTTTGTTTACCCCCAGTTTAGTCCTTGTTTTAGTCCTTGTTTTAGTCCTTGATTTAGTCCTTGTTTAGTCCTGACACCTGAAGAGTTCAAACCAAGCATGAGAATGGTGAATAAAGTTTTGGTTTAGCCCTGGTTTAGTCCTGGTTTAGTCCGGTTTAGTCCTGGTTTAGCCCTGGTTTAGTCCTGCTAGACCTGGTTTAGACCTGGTTTAAATATGGCTTTAAAGGCATAAAAAGGTGTAAAAGATGTTAAAATACGAGTTATAAACGTGGTAGAAATAGGATACCAGGTGTTCCTAATAAAGCGGCCAGCGAGTTCGTATTCTCCATCAGAACACATCCACAAACGTAAACTAGAGAAAAATGGCAGCTTTGTCATAACACTGAGCCCTTTAAGATTTTTAATTGTGATTTAACTTATATTTTTCTTAATGTTAGGAGATTATGTCTAGAACTAGAAAATGAGCGAGGAACTAAGCAGCTTTTTATCTTAATTAAACAATTTCAGAGCCAGTGTGATGACTAAATGAGTTGTTGCAGGGTGAATAGAGCCCGCTGCAGCGCCCCCTGGTGTTCTCTTGGTGAAAAAACAGCCTTGTAAGAATGGGAGCAAGCAGTGGAGAAAACCAGAGTGCTGAGTTTTGACCATAGTGCTTTACTCCCAAATGTAGGGGGCGCTCCGGAGAGAAAAATGCGACCAAAATAACAAAGAAAAAAAAAAGCAAAACTACATAGTTCTGATTTAAAATGCATTGACGTGATTAACTACTAGGACAATCTGATAATGTTATAAGGGTATATGATTTGGTTATATGTAAACTATAGGCAGTAGAGAAATGAACCAATAGACCTGGTTAAGTCTTGGTTAAACTCTGTATTTCAGGTGAAAGTGATGAGATACTGAGGATAGGCCTGGACATCGTTGAAGATCACAAACATAGTGGGGTTTGGCATTTGGTCGGTGACGCTGTCGTAGAGATCGCTGGGGTTGCCCTTCGCTGGAGGAGTGATCATCCCACCCTGGCCCTGAGTGTAGTCCCCAACCAGGACTAAGGCCAGGTACAGGCGCTTGTGACCCTGAGCATCCGGTTTACAGTAGCCTCGAACGGAGTAGGCGGGGTCAACGGCGAAGTACGAACCTTTACCGTACATTGCAGCTGTGAAGAGAAAACAAATGTTGCAGAAGCTAACTCAATTTGATAACTGAATACAAAAGTACAGCAACATGGCACATCGGATATCGTCATCATAACTGCAAGAGTTGTAGTGGAAATTCATTCATTCCTGTGTTATCCTGCTGTTATTCTATTGTCTGAGCTGAGTGCTGTACAAGGACAACAGCATGTGTAGCAGCTGTAAGGCCAAAGCATGTTGTGTCTTAGTGCACACGAGGCTAGGGCATGGCTTCTTAGATAGGTTAGAACAAAAGTCTTCAGATATGCTTGTGACTCTGTGCTGTGTTCTCCTTGTGCACAAGTAAAATAAAGACAACTCGCTGATTGATCCACACACTGTCTCCTTGTCAAGTATCTCAATCTAAAATTTCTATTACAGAGTCTACAGAGAGACCTCCAGGAATCACAGGGACTCACTCCCAGGTCTCTGTGGTCATGTGGGCTGGGTGCACATCTTTTGCTGATGTAGCCTCTCGGTCAGGGACGACCTGAAGAAGGAGCGGGCTGTGAAACTCAGGCAGATCCTGAGGCAGATGGACAGATGTGGAGGCCAATACTTGGATAACTAACGGTCAGTCTCAAAGAGATTCGTCGTTTGGCGCATCAGGAGGGGGAGGCTGTGCTCAGGGGAGGGGGTGAGCTTTGAGGATTTTCTCAGTCACAGTCTGACAAAGCAGAGGCTGAGAGATCTTTCTAAAGCCATTGAGGTGATTAAACGCTACAACACACTGGAGGTAAATGAGACTCGCCTCAGGTGTCTCAAAATATTGTGTGGCCACTTCATAGAGGTCATGGATTGTACCTCTGGTTTCAGACTGAGGTGGCCCCTGATCATCACACCGTCCAGACGGAACAATGTAGTTCTTGTCATGGCCCACATTATACTCTATAAAGGCTATACTCATGGGAGTTTGCTAACAGCTGTCCAGTGCCTGCTGCAGCCGCTGACCGGGACAGGCCGGAGCAGAGCCAGGTTCACTGCAGTCAGACCTGGAGAATGTTTGTCCCTGACTCTGGTTGTCTTTATGGACAGAATTTCTAGGCGCAGCCAGAGAACAGAGGCAGTCCAGTTTGGGAACCGCAGGATCATCTCTGCTTTTTGCAGATGATGTTGTCCTGTTGGCTTCATATAATTAAACCAAGACCTTCAGTGTGCACTGGGACGGTGTGGAGCTGAGTGTGAAGCGCCTGGGATGAGAATCAGCTCCTCCAAGCTCTGCTATGGTCACAAGTGACTTGGCACTCTCTTAGAAGCTCTGTCACTGGAAGGTCTTGCGTGAGGGAAGTCTGTGCGTCTCATGCAGCTGCTCCGGTGAACAGGCCCTGGGTAAATGTGGTGAAAGGTGGATAGTTACCGTGAGTCCCTGCGTAGCTGCGGTTGAAACCATATTTGTTGATGAGGTCGATGGAGTTTGGGCCTGTTCCATGAAAAAGGACCTTCTCATTATTTTTTTGTTTGTTCTTAGTTTCTATCTCTTTCTTCTTCAGCTGATAGTTCTTCCACAGAGTCATGTTCTGCACTCGCTCGATCTGAAAGAAAAACAATATAACACTATTAACAATTATATTTTAGACTTGGTCCCTTGTTCTGTTCTTGTTTAGTCCTGGTTTAGTCCTGGTTTAGACCTGGTTTAGTCTTGGTTTAGTCCTGGTTTAATGAGTACGTACAGTGAGGATGTTGAGGTTCAGTCCATTCTGGCTCAGTACTTTCTCCACTTTTTTAAACTCTTTGGATCCAGACTTTAGTTGGACCAGTGTCAGCAGTTCGTCGCTCTTCATGTCGCTCCACTCTGACGGCAACGAAGCATCGTCTGAAACAGAAAATTGGATCAGGACATATTGGCAGACTGCAGTCAGCTGTTGTATCTTTGGACAGTAGTGGAGATATTGCTGCTGCAGACTCACCCTTACACTCTCTCCTCACCAGCTCCACAGTTTTGTGTCCGAAATCTGCGTCTGCTCTCATTCTCTGAGGGTCTGTGGTAAACGCTTTGTTGTTTATGGTGATCTTCGCGGTCTTATTTTGGGAAAAGGCTTCCTCCAGAGCAAAGTTAGTCATCAGATCAAATGGTATCTTGTCTCCGTTGTCTTGAACAAACTGCCACTCCACCAAACCACTCAAGTAAAATGCCTCTTTTCTCCGATTCTCAGCTCGCTCCACTTTACGGATGATGTCCCTAAAATTTATAAAACAAAACAATACTCTCCATTACCAAAGCAAGGGAATCAGACTGTCCTCCTAGCTTGCCAGGCTACAAGTAGATTCCTTCAGTCCCAACTACAGGTAACACTACTCCAAAAGTAACTGTGATAACTAGGGACCTGTTTGTAACAATACGATATGTATCAGTAAGAAATGTTTTGTTTCAAGTCAAGATCGACATTGGCTGATTTAGAATGACATGATTAATACGATTCACCTCCTTCACACCAATACAATCGATACAGCAACTTTTTACCACAAATCATAAAAGATGTTCAGCAGACAGAGAGCAAAGAAAAGTCAAATCTCACGTAATTTAAAATGTTAATGTGAAAACATGGTAAAAAATGTAAGTATTGATATTTCCGATATTATCAATATACACTACCAAGAAAATGATCTGATATGATACAAGGTAATGCGTAGCAATATAGTTGTATTGTAGGAATGAAAAATCGAGACATTGATATAGTAACTGCACCATTACATTCCTAGTGATAACAATTAAGTAAAATAAATTAATAATAATAATAATAATAATAATAATAATAATAATAATAATAAAACATTGTTTTGACATCTGACTCTGCAGAGGTCTCTGGTGTCCTGACCTGACGGCAGACTCAGCGGTGGACACGTCCCGGGTCAGCCCCTCCAGGTGAATGGTTGGTTCCTCCTCATTGTTCCGCTCCAGTCGTATTTGGACCGTGAGGTTCCTCTGCAGCTCCTTCAGTTTGTCCACGTCGGCCTGAGACATGTGGACCAGGACTGGGTCTGAGATGGTCCTCTGGGCCTGCTCCGTCAGGATCAGATCCTGGATTCGCCTCTTCGCCTGAGCTATGGCCTGTGGAGAATAAACATCTGAAATCTGTGTCTCACTCACTAATGTTCACACTCACAGGTGCACTCAGTGTCAGAGAAACTGGTTCCTGGATTTAACCCACAGCATGTCCAGTAGAAGAATCCTGCATGGATTTGGAAATTGGATACCACCTGAGGCTCCACCCTCCTCTGTCAGAGCGGGGTGAACCCGAGCACACAGGTCTATAAAGGGCACCGGTCTGCTCTTTTGGACCGATCAGTAACAAAGATCTGGCAATGAGGGTCGAGAGCTAAAATCATAGAACTGGAGTTAGGTTGAGGCCCTGGGACGAGAGTCAGTTTGGGAGTGCATGTGCTGTATGTAGGACATATTTAAATCACTTCTCAGTGCCCATGTCTGCGGCTGGAGAAGGCCCCAACCCTGTGTCAGGGCCAACACTAACCATCAGCGCAGCAGTGTAGGCTCAGGCAGAGAGAACAACTGCTTAGGCTGTGTAATTTCAACTTATGATCTTCTGTCATCTGATGATATAACAATAATTAAATCCAGACAATAAGTAAATGTCTTACCCTCTGGTTTTCTGCACAGAGCTGAAAGACGGTGGGCTCAAACTCCTGTCCCTCCAAAACCGGACCATCTTTGAGCGGACTGTCACTGCTCTGACCAAAGAACGATGTGATGGGGGAGAAAAAATCTGAAAACACATGAATAAGAATTTGCTTTTGTGGTTGAATCTTGACTCTTCCAGGGCTCAAAATTAACTTTTTTCATGGTAGCACCGGTGCTCTTAACATTGGAAGCTTAGGAGCACAACCAAAAATTTTGACAAAATGTATGAAAACACACATGTATATTTAACTGTTTAATTCATTGTTAATAACTACAATTTTGATTTTGACTTTACACACAGGGCTTAAAGTAACTTTAACATGTGGCAGTGGCTCTCCTAACTTGGACAGGCTCTTCAGGTTATTCTGGCCTGGAAAGATAACTCCAATTCCTTTTAATGTTTTAATGTAATTTATCACACCAGACTCCACTGCTGCAACATCAGAGCAAGTCTATCATTTACATTACATTTACACAGTGAACAGTGCCCTCATTAACCTACAGTCCTGCAGACTGAGGGGCCCTTGTGGACACCAGGGAAACTGCAGGTGAAAGTGTGGGTGAGAGTCACTGAGCTCAGCTCAAACACACAACAATCATTATAGAATAGCTGCTGATAGAGCATTAATACGCCGTATGTAATTAGGTTATATTTAGTATCCTTAGCGTTTTTTTTATCTTTACTGGTAAATATCTTTGATTACTGAACCTATTGACATGAAACAAAAACTGTAGGAAAGCTCAAGATCTTATCTGTCAGCATAAATTAACTGCATGTGTCTATAGTTTATGTAAAAAGGTTGCACAATAACCATATGTTGCAGTCGCACAGGGTGCTACCAAATATATTTTAAGGTCTTGGACTTAATTTTGGTCACATAAGTGACTAAAATGGTCGCAATTTCAAGCCCTGTCTTCCATCTGTCATCCCTCCTGGCCCATGACAGTGAAGGGGGAGTGTTCGTAACTTTCATTGTACCTTTGACCTTGTCCAGCATGCCCTTCTCCAGCGGCTGCCCCTCTCTGCTCTTCATGCTCTTATGAAACTCTGGGATCATCACTGTTTGGAAGATCAGGATCTTCACACTGTGAACGACCTTGGGCTGTTTCTTCCTGACAAAGTCCTCCACGGCCCCCACCATCGCATCAGCCACGAGAGACGGGTCTGCTCCTCCAGCTCCTGCAACAACATGCGCAGGACATTTAGAACATTTGCTTTTCAGGCTGCAAGACAAGCAACATTTTTGTGAATCATTGTTACCACACCACCTTTAGAGTATCCAAACTCAATCTGAAAGCACTGCACAAAACACAAATCCAAATGTGGCTGCTGTAGCTCAGATTTGGTACAGAAAAATATATTTTTTTCCTATCTTTTAGACAGAATCAGTAAGGTCTCAACTTATGGTACCCTAACCCTGATTGTAATGAAGACATGAATAAAAGTCCATCACTGACCTGTTCCTAAAGCGGGGAAAGCCACAGAACTGAGCTTGTTCCCCTCACAGACCTTCAGCACTGAGTAAACCACGTCTTTTATTTCAGAGGGGTTATTGGTTCCGACAATGTGGATGATCTGTTTACTGGGCAGCTGACCGGCCGATGTTATGATCATGGGTCTGGGCTGGTATCCCGGAGAACTCACTGTGAAGAAAATAAAAGAAAATTAATCATTGGGACTTTAAAATCAGCATAAAAACAAGAAGAAATGTCACACCGATGTTTGCGCATTCAAGTTGAACTGCAGATCCCGCGGCGTCTAAGATGGCCTTCGACACGCCTACAAAAAAAATAAGAAACAGATGAGAGAAAAAAGAAGTCACTGTCTTCAACACAAAGGATCATAACAGTAAAATCTGCTCGTGCTCAGCAGCAGAAGGCACACTGCAGATTCCACACCTCAAATGATTTAATCTGGACTTGAACTTGATTTAACTATGAAACAAATACTTTGGACTAACCCCCAAGTTCCACCGCATGCATGTTCTCCCACTGTCACCAACTGTCTCACCTGTGTTCAAGTTGAAGGTCTGATTGGTCGAGTTGATGATGGCATCACAGGCCTCTTTGGTGATGTCACCGGAGGAGACCTCGAGGGTCACATGACCCATCTGCATCACATGAACGCCGAGCGACGGAGAGGAGACCTGACTGAAGGAGGCTGAAACACAAGTCAGAGGTTATGATTTATTATCTGTTACAAACAAATACTGTCAGTAAGATCCTCAGATACAGGTGTGTCTCACCTGAGGGCTGCTGTGATTGGGCACTGGGTCGAACAGGTGACTCGTCAAACTCTGGTTCTGACTGGATGCTTCTCTGAGAGTTCTGACCTTTGAACTCTCTAGTAAAACACTGGGAAATGTAAAGGAACATTTCATTTTTGTCCTGTCCGGGATTTTTCATCACATCCATGAATTCTTTGTCTTTCTGTTAAAGTGTGTCTGTGTGGAGTACCTCGGCGGTCTCTGTGTCCGAGGGGTGCACCACCACACACACGGAGCTCAGATACCGGGGCCTGTGTTTCCGGCTGAAGGCGTGGACCTCTCTGAGCATGAGTCCGGACACCACCGCTCTGGGGAAGTTCAGGTTCCCCGTCCCGATCGCAGGGAAGGACAGGGACGACATCCGGAGCCTCTCTGCCTCCTCCAGACACGACCGGATTATACCCACCAGCATCTGAACAGAGCAGAGGTCAGGGGTCAGGGACAAGTGTCCAGACATGACCCTGAGGGGCCCTACTGTAATGTACATGATCCTGAGGGGCCCTACTGTAATGTACATGATCCTGAGGGGCCCTAGTGTAATGTACATGATCCTGAGGGGCCCCAGTGTAATGTACATGATCCTGAGGGGCCCCAGTGTAATGTACATGATCCTGAGGGGCCCTAGTGTAATGTACATGATCCTGAGGGGCCCTAGTGTAATGTACTTGATCCTAAGGGGCCCTAGTGTAATGTACATGATCCTGAGGGGCCTTAGTGTAATGTACATGATCCTGAGGGGCCCTAGTGTAATGCACATGATCCTGAGGGGCCCTAGTGTAATGTACATGATCCTGAGGGGCCCTAGTGTAATGTACATGATCCTGAGGGGCCCTAGTGTAATGTACATGATCCTGAGGGGCCCTACTGTAATGTACATGACCCTGAGGGGCCCTACTGTAATGTACATGATCCTATGAGTATTCATTGAGAAGAGGATGTGTGTTTTGTACTAACATCCTGTGCTGCTCCAGCGCCGCCGTCCCAGGGCGGACACACCGAGTGGAACACTTTCTGGCAGCGCAGGTTGAATCCTGCAGTGAACACCACTTCCCCGAACGGCAGCTTGTCCTGAGAGACAGCAGAGTACACCGCGGACTGGAGACCGGGCCCCGCGGCCTGCAGCAGCGCCTTGGACACCGCCCCCTGCTGGAGCCTCATGCTCTCTGCAATGGTGTTCACAATGATGTCCGTCTGACAAAAATGAACATCATAGAGGAGGGTGTCAACAAAAAATATACATGAAATATACATTTAAGCCTTTTTGTTTGGTTTTCTCTACAGTTTTTAGCCTGGTCAGCCAGTTCTGACCTTGCACAGTAAGCTGGATTGTCATGAAAGTGAGTTCACAAACTCACGAAATCAATCTTCTCCGGCTCTCACTGATTTGTTTGGGTCTGGGTCAAATGGTGTGGCAGTACGGCCGTGAGTGGGTAGGTTTTAGGTTTGCTGACAGCAACAAGCTCTTTTAGTGATACTTATCAACATGGTGACATGGAAAAACAGAATGTATGCTGCTGCACATTTACAAAAACAGCAAAAATCAACGTCTTTATTGTGTTGTTTTAGTGTTTTTTTTTTGTTTAGCTACGGAGCTGGCTCCTTTTCCAATAACCTTGAGGCATTTCAGATTGATATAACGTTAGCATTTCTGCAGTAACGTTATATCAGTCTGGCTTTTGCCAGATTAAGCCTGTTTCTCCAACTTTCTTTTTGAAAGCAGACATAACGACCGCAAAAAAAAAAAAAAAAAAAAAAACTTTTCTGCAAGTCTTTGTACAACTGGCTTCTGCTGCTGTCCCTGTTCAGAAATAAGGACAGAGTTCCTAATAATACAGCATTTTTATTAGCAATACAATACATTTTTTTATGGCAAAACTGGCAACAGTTCTTCATCAGCTCCATGTTTGTTTTAGATACAGGTCAGTGGCGCGTTTCTTAAGCCCTTCGTTTCTCTGCTTGGTTACTCCATCTGTGATTGTTCCAAACGTAGAAATGAAACTCAAGCAAAGGGAGACCAGACTAACTTCTGTGTAAACAGGAACACTGTTAGTCTGGCTGGCCAGGCTAGGAGTTTGTACCAAATACTGGTTTATTTTCTGCCTGTAATATGTACTACCAAAGTACTGGTAATACTGATTGGGGTGGAACTAAAAGTCACACGAGTGGTTTCTGAGGGGATGTTTTATTCCGTGGTACCCATAAGCATCTAATCTGAATAAGCGTGTTAGAGCCTATTGGTTGTTTTCAGATTCTAGGATGTGATGGTGTCACACTCTCAGATGAGGGGCAGGAGCAGTATTCCTGTATAAGCAATTTTCATAAGAAATATCCCAAAATAACATTCACAAATGTTGAACCTGATCATTTATATTAGTCACAAGGTCCCTAAACTCGCTGTATGTATCCTACCAGACCAAACAAATCTGCATATTAATAACAGACAGTTTGCCTGCCCCCCATCTCAATTAAATACCATAGGCCTACAGAAGGCTGTGATGTCCTGTGAAACCCAGAGATTGAGAAACAAGGCAAAATGCCCCATGGCATTACATTATATAGTGTCATAATTTTGAACACTTTGATATGATTTTTTTGATTGTTTAAATGTAATTGGTACAGTGTTAAAGGTCTGCTCCCTTTCTAGTCTAATAAGTATGCCCTTGCTGACGTCACACTCTCCATTTCTGCCTGTCCCATGTTAAAGAACTGATTGGTCAGATAGAATTGATAGAAATTATAATTATTATTTTTTAAAGAAGACAGCTTGAATAGTAAAGCTAGACCTATAGAGTAGAGTGCCATTACATCATATTGCCCTGTTTTATTTTGAAAGTCCAACACTCACAGTTTGGTCCTGGATGTTTCCTTTCACCAAACTGATCTTGAGTCCTTCTGCTGTGGTCTGCTCCAGCTTCTGCCTGCAGCCAATCAGAGCACAGCACAGTGATGATGTCATCATGTTTTCAAAATGCCCCATTTATCAGTAAAGTGTTAGTACTGCACCAGTTTACCCTCTGAGTCCTGGTTTGAGTCTTGGTCTGGTTTGGTTTTCTCTGTTCGGGGCTGGTTCTTCAAATTTAATCTCTTTTCTTACAGGTTCTATTTCTTCATAAATCACAGTTTCCCATCCTTCCAACGAGCCACTGAGAGAACAATAAGGTATAACAATTAAAATAACATTATAATCCTATGCTGTTAGGATTCAGTTACATGTCGCTGATGGCAAACGTTATTAAACCCATTCATTGTTCTATTCCAGCGGTTCTCAAACTGTGGTACAGGTCTGGAAGTACGCAGACTTCTTCTGGTGGTTCTCTGGAGTCTTTTGCACTTCAAGTCCTGATTTTAGTTTAATTTTGTTTTAGTCCTGCTCTGACTGAGGAATAAATTTGAAGTTTAGACCACTGCTTAGTCCTGGTTTGGCCTGGTTTAGACCTGATGTTATACTAAATAATAATGGATTATATTTATATTGTGCTTTTTAAATGAGTTCACTCCTCAGTCACTCTCAGTGGTGGTGAGAGTCTTCTGTAGCCACAGCTGCCCTGGGGCAGACTGATGGAGATGTGGCTGCACATTCATACAGGCAAGGTGGGTGAAGTGTATTCACTGTTGGTAGTGGGTTTCAAACCACAAACCTTTCAATGAGTGGGCAAACAGCTCTACCAATAGAGCCACTGCCACCCTTATTTAGTGTTAAAACCCTATTTCATCCCTCAGTTTACACCTTAACTTTGGTTCAGATTTAGTTTAGATGGGAAACACTAATATTTTCTGTGAGGTACTTGGTGTGAAAAGTTTTGAGAATCACTGTTTCCATTTTGGGTTCAGAAAACAAAAATCTGATTTTTTTATGTTGTCGCAGTGTGTTGTTGCCAAGCCAAAGGCTGAAGCTGTTGCTTTAGTGTTTAATTATGATAAAAGGTCCCATAGACATCTGAACTGCACAAACATAGGCAGAGTGCTCAGTGGAGCAGCAGTAGGTTAACGCATACTGCATTTGTACCCACCTTGTTATAAATGTGTTAGTGTGATTGTGTTTGGTGATGATTGTGGGTGCAGAGAGGCAGCCACATCTCCGTGGCTAGAAGTAGCTCACCACCAGCGAGTGTGACTGAGGAGTGAAGGAATAATGCACCTAATTATAAAGCGACTTTGACAGTCTAGACTGAGGCATAATCCTTATTATTACTGAGTAAAAGGGGAAATAGGTGGAGCTGCTGTGACTTGTGAGTTCAGCCTGAGACCAACACCTCTTAGTTCTGTTTCTCTGTCCTTCCCTTTTTTCTATTTATTTTTTTGTGAGCTGTGCTCTGTGTGAGCAGAAGCAAAAAGTGTCTCAGTAAGTTTTTGGGATGCTATAGAATGTTGCATGTATATATATTTTACAAACATTTTACATTACATTTATATTTTACGTTTTCCATAAATGTAATAAAAATGTGCCGTGCCTGTACTCACCCCACTGCCCCCGCTGCCTGCACACTCCTATCGTTCATCTCTGCAGCTGTTGGGTGAAGATCAGAGAACTCATTGTTCACGGCTGCAGTCAGGGCCTTCACTGTGCGGTCAGTATTATCCACCAACTGCACCTCTTTGAGCACCCCCTGCTGGTTCGCTGGATCATCGCAGTATTCTCTCACGGCTTGGGCGATCTTCTCTGCGCACAGCTCCAAGGGAAAACCAAAAACCCCTGAACTTATGGCGGGCAGCGCGACACTCGAGCAGCGCAACTTCTCTGCTTGGGACAGACTTTCTTTTACAACGAGATTTAGAAGAAAGTTTGCGAGTTTAGCCCCATTTTCTGAGTACCTTGGCCCAACGGCGTGAATTACGTTTTTACATGGAAGTCGGTACGATTTGGTGACAAACGTCTGCCCTGGGGATAGATTCCCGTTTTGCTTGATGAAACTGTCACTATCACTTTGCAGCTCTGGTCCCGCTGCCTTTAGGAGCGCTAACGCTAACCCACCAACGTGCTGCAGCCGCTCGTTAGCCGCATTTACAACTGCGTCAACCCTGAGCTTACACAGGTCTGCTTTCCTCACAGAAACCTCGATGCCGCTCGTTGTTTTAACCTTGACACTGCACACGCCATCCCCTACCTCTAATATTTCATAAGATTCATCTTCATCTGGGATTTCGGGACGCAGAATCACCGCGCAGTTAAACTCGGTCAAAATTGTTGACAGAAAAAGCGCCCCTGAGGTCTTGAAGAACTTCTTTGCTCCTGGCTTTTGTACCACGAGCGTGTCGGTGATGAGAGAGCGCGTGATTTGGAGGAAGAGCGTTTTTGCTTTTTGGACGTGAAGCCGAGGCCCAGAGATGGTGAACTTGGGTCTTTCTGGATCAAACTCTGCGCAGACTTGGTTGTCTTTGGCGATGCCGGTCCATTCCTCGTGCTTTTTCTTTTCGATGAACTGAACGACAGCGCATGACTCGACTTTGACCCTCTCCTGAACTCGTGAATAATCGTTGATGAAGTCACATAAAGACTGCGCGATTTCTTTCACCGGATTCAAAAAACCTGCGATCATAATCTGCTGCTGTTGAAGTTGGACTTGCACTGTTTGTTTATTCGAGGTGTTGTACGTCTCCATTAATTTTTTCATCAGGTCCGACCATTTTTTAAGTTTCAGAACTTCCTTGTCCTGAATGTTTAACACCTTAACTGTCAACACAGAATGCAGTTTCTTCTCGGCTTCATTGATAAAGCGATCTGAACTGCCTGTGAGAAAAATCCCTTTTGTTTCGATGCTGACAAACGCACAAATGCCCTGCGAGGTGAACAAATCCTGGGACAACTGATTTACATCGACTTTTTTTAGAAAATCTTTAAGCGAATCAGGTATATTCAGTGGTTTCCTCTCTAACGCCATGGTTCTCTCTAGAATCCAAGTTTTTAATTTGAAAACCTCGCCTTGCAGTCCAGACATAGTTAACACTCCTTTATCAAAAGCCATCATGATGTCAGGGGAGATGTCCTGCGCCGCCTTCTGTAACCCGCCCTGATTTAAAATGTGATACATGGCAGGACTGAGGGGCATTTTCTCCTCCACTCCGTTCATTTCTCTGTCGATTTGATTCACAGCTTTGAGTACGACTGCCTCCACTGGGGCTCTGATCTGTTTGATGGTTTCCATTGGTCCGGCCACAGTGAGAACGCCTTTAGTCTGGTCCAAAACCAGCTCTACCTTATCTTTCACAATTGTGCGCACCTCTTTTTCTGCCAGTCTCCACGCCGCACTGTTTACAGGACAATCAAACGCGACAAATTCGTTCATCTTTTCCCTAAACGCCTTCAGTGCAGTGCTTTCCCAACTTTCGACCTGATCTTTGGTGAGGTTTTTCTGACGTAGAAAGTTCGGTGAAGGGCTGAGTCTGACTTGGGGCTTGTCCAAATTGACGCAGCAGAAGTACGAGCTCATGTTACGGTTGATGGTGTCTGAGAGGTCTTTACTGTGCAGGTATCTCCAAACAGGAACCAGCAGGTTTTCAGTGAACGAGTCGGGCATTTTGAACTCAGGCCGGTCTTCGCCCATCAGAGCCACACCCAGAGATTTGTAATAGGGATAAACTTTAACAGGAGTGGATTTGATTGTGAGGTCTTTTTTGGAGCAAATGTCCTTCACCACTGTAAAGTGAAAAAAAAAAAAAAAGAGAGGACAGTGACAAAAACATTTAAATACAAAGTGTATGTAAGAAGAGATGATAAGAAGCTGAATGCTTTTTCCCGTTCCTACATTCTAACACCTGTCTGTTGCTCTCAGCTAATCACAGCCTGCCACCTTTGCCTCTCAACCCATCACCTCTGAAGCCATTCATATAAAGCGCTCTCTTTTCTGTCATCCATCTGTTTCAGTAGCCTGGTGAGTTAGTCCCTCCTACTTCCTTTTCTAAAACAGGCCACTCTGGTTCCTTATGCGCAGCAAACTGTTTCTCTCTGGTTGATCTGCAGCATGGCTTACAAAACAGAGCAAATTTATTAACTTCTCTGACTTAATTAGCAGCGTTTAGTCCCAACAATGCAATTTCCCCACTGAGGGACTAATAAAGGTTTTCTTATTCTTAGTGCTTTCCTTCGTCACCTTTTGTTTCTGCTAAAGTCCTTAATGTTGTTCAGTGCTCTGTTAATTTTTTTCTTGTTTTCCTGTTTCCATTTTAACAACAGTAAAGTCCCTCTGGCGTCCCACGTAACCACCACATTCAAACAAACCCACTTTTTCTTTCACAAGTCTTTGTACAACTGGCTTCTGCTGCTGTCCCCGTTCACAAATAAGGACAGAGCTGCTTAGAATATGCCGTATTCTGGTGTTTTATGGCAAACCGGCAAGAATCAGCCATGTTTGTTTTTACAGGTCAGCGGTGCTCTGCTTACGTCCCGCCCCTTGTTTCTCTGATTGGTTACTCCTGCCCATAGAAACGAAACTTATGCGAAGGGACGAGGCTAACTTCTTTGTATAAAACAGTAAAAGAGTTTGTCTGGCCCATCAGGCTACTGCTATGCTACTGTATTCCCCTCCACCCATTCCACCACAGCACAAAGATATTTGAATAATTTGTACAAACTTGTGTTGTTAAAGCTTAGCGGCAGGTTCATTGAGTGGCATTTGCTTATTGTAGCCAATATTCTATAACATTAGCAGTATAATTTACCTTTGGGGTCGGTGAAAGAGAGGACTGCAGCCTGCTCCTCTGGAATCATCTCAATGTCGTCTGGTGTGGCCCAGTTCTTCTCAAAATACAGATCCAACATGTCTGCAGAGGATTTAACACAACTTGAGTCGGACACTTTTGGCTAAAATTCTATTACTTTTTTATCTTCAACAAGTCATAAAATCGCTCATTTCATATCTTCATTAATGCAAATTGTATAAAATAAAAGTATATTTTCTTGTGTTTATAATGATATATTGGTTGGATAGTTTCTTTTACAAATATTTTATTGTGGCTGTATGAAATAGCGCTATCGTCCGAGGTTTAAGCTCGGCAGCGCTATGGCCCTGAGTCGGACACGCTCACCTTTCTGGCGTTTTTGGCCTTATTTGTTGGATTTTTTGCTTGTGATTGGCTCTATTTTAAGGCTGGGATATTTACGTTCACAAATTTTCACATCCGGTACCTTATTTCCGTCTTTCAAAATAAGATTGTAGGCTTAGCTAACGTTAGCTCTAGCTACAAAAACACTAAGATCACTGAAAGAACGTTGCCTGAATGTGACCTGAGTGTTCCCTGCGCATTTCCCTGTCAAAATTATTTTCATATCATGATTATTTTATAAACACTTAGCATAAATACACAAAAATTACCACAGAGGTAGAGCAATATGCAGAGTTTTGTTTATCTACCGTTAGCCAGTTAACGTCTTTACAAACGTCTGTTAGAAGACCGAAAAACAGCAAAAGGTGAGCGACTCAGGACACACATACTCTACTTTATCAACAACAAAACAGGAAAGCAGTGCGAGTCAAGTGAACGCTGTAATGGGAGTCAAAGATGGCCGCCTGCCCTTTAACACATTGTTGGGACTTTTTACATATTTACATTTTACAATCTATAGTCTCTAAAATAATCTCTTCAGTCTGTAACCTGCTAGGAACATGCCCAAGGCCCACTTTTAGGTCTGGACCCACCAGTTGAGAACACAGGCCTTTAAACACAAAGTAAAAGTGGGTCAAAGGGTTAGAATAAAACCTGTAAAAAGAACAAGATTAAACCAGGACTAAATGAGTTCTAAATCAGAACTAAATCATGGCAAAAGACAGACATGGACTAAACCAGAGGTGGAAGAAGTACTCAAAATCTGCACTTAAGAATCTATACTCTGCTTTTATTCATATTTTTAAACCAGTCTTGGTCTCCTCTAGAACAGAAGCACGTCTTTAAAAACATTATGAGACTAAAAGAGAAGGTTTTTACTGATGCCATAAAGAACTGTGCAGAGGGCAGCAGAGTGCAGGTTTGTTACTGTTACTTCTTGTCTGATGCCATTTTCCTCCCAAAGTAAAAATGTCTGTGAGGAATCAGTGGAAACAGAGCTGTGCACCGTTTTTTGGATAAATGACTGAGAGCAGACTGGATGTAGAGGGCTTGTTGTTGACTGGAGTGGGCGGGATTGTGGAACAGAGCGTTATGAGGCCTCAGAAACTCAGCTCCAGAGATTACAGGATCACTCAAACAGGCGTGAATGAAACAGAACACAACTCCACGTATGTTTTTGATGAGAGAACAACATTATAACATGGAAACAGAGAAGAGAGAGAGGAGACATTTTGCAGAACATACACACATAGTAAAAGCAACATATGTCTTTGAAAATGTGAATTTCTTTTAAAAAATTGTCCTAAATTTACATTTTTGAGTGAAGGTACCTACTGTAGTTGCTTTCCACCACTGGACTGAACTCATGTAAAGTATATCCCAGTAGTAAACCATAACTAAACCAAGCAGTAAGCCAGGATTATATCTAAGACTTAACCAGGACAACATTTCCATGTTTTACCCAGTGCCTTACTTTGAATAACTCTGCATAGAAAACATCGGCAGCCATCTTTGATCCTCTCCTGTTTAAGTATACAAGTTAGTTTTTTTTACCTTTGACCACAGTACGAGGGAGGTTCTCCACTCGGACGCTGGTCGCTGGCTCCAGGGGAGCCGCGCTCAGGCCTCGCTTCTGGAGTTTGGTGCTGCTCTGACTCACAGACATAAACTTCTCAGCATCTGAAAAAGAAACAATAACGCATTTTAAGTCGTAAGGTTGACATTCATCCAAGTGTGGTACTTTCACAAACTCTGAACAGAATTTAGTCTCTTAGCATGTTTGTATGTTCAGGCCTGATGCACTGGGCCTCTCTCTGATGGAGATGTGAGAAATACCACCGCCCTTATTCATCAAAGACACACAATACATAAGAGAAGAATCTGAAGTAAATGCTAAAATTCTCTCTCTGGGCTTTTTGCAGGACTTACAAACAGCCAAAAGTTGTGCCATTCACTTTGCCAAGGTTGCATTTTTTTGGAGACAAGCACAAAGGCGAACAAGAGAAATTAAACAAGTCTGAAAAATCCATGATTAGTGTGTGACTGTTTCATGTATTCATCTTATCCCATGAAAAACAAAACTTAAACCATAAGCAGTGTGTGAAATAGAGAGAACCCTCAGAGTCGTCACAGATAATCGTCTGCCTCCTTGTGGGCAGTGGTTTGTACTTTAGATTGGCAAAGGTTTTTACACCGGCTGTCCTTCCTCATGCAAACCTCCATTTATCCAGGCTTGAGACTGACACAAAGAGTGCACTGGCTTGTGACCCCTTGTGGCTGGATTAAATAGAGAAAACACATTTATTATTTTTTCAGGATAATAATGGTAATCTTTTTTCTTTTTTTTTTTTTATATTTTGTCTGCTTTCTTTCTTATTCGGAGTCACCACAGCAAACTAGTAGCAGTGATTTGGCAGGTTTTTTTTAAGCCGGATGCCCTTTCCCTCTCAACCAGCCACATCCTGTGACTGGAGGCAGCACCGCCGCTCACATAACGCGCTGTGCACCAGCTGCTGGAGGGGGATCTAAACTCTGCTGGTGTGACTGAATGACATTGTGTCTTTGTGCAGCTGTAGCTCACAGAACCCACAGAGATCTGCAGTCAACTTGTGCGGAGAGAGACGATTCTAAGATTTATGACAGTTTTTGTTTCGGGAATCTAGATGAAGGGATCACGGAGAAATCATTCAAGAGGCATAAATAAAAGGCGAGCATCTAATTAGCGGCGATGTCGGAAAAATCTGCTTGACTTTTTCAGATCGTATCTCTAGGCCTAATGTTTTACTCAAAAATGCTCAGAAAAGACATAGGCCGTACTTACAGAGTACAGACTGTTAAAGTGTGGGAGCGTGAAAGAGGATGCTGCTCCTGAAAATCTCAACAGTGCCAGAGAAAAGGCAGGGCATCACATGAGAGGTTCAGGGGCATTAGATTTTTATTTATTGAAAAAAATAATCCCAATCATAAACATAATGGCGAAAACATTTCTGTCTTGAAAATACACATATCATGAAAAGATAGTCAATAATAGCATAGGCTTCTCTACAGTGGCGTAATTTAATATTGTGGGGCCTCAGGGCAGGTTTTTTAAAATGGGCTCCAAAGTTATGAAAGGGGGGGGGGGGTCAGGACCCAAACAAACCGTACCTGTGTGGTCCCTGAAGGTGACCACAGCGGTCTGGCTCTCCCAGATAATCTCCAGCTCATATTCGCTCTCGTCCAGTCCCGACACGTTCTCCACCAGAACTCCCAGCAGGTCTCTGGAGGTCCCCTCAGAGACCGGGCCCAGGGCCACACTGCCGCTGGAGCCCACACCGGAGCTGCCACCGGAGCCTGCGACTGGGACACAGAGAGGAGAGGTCAGTGCAGCTGTCAGCTTAAAGGCGACCTAGCATGCTTTTTATCAGGTTGTTTGGAACTATTTTGGACACTTCTACATTAGTATTTCACATTTTATAACTAAAATAGATCAAAATGTTAAAAATGTGAGAAAAAATCTCTTTGGTTTTGTCAAAGGTGGGTCACAATAAACTGATCAGAGATAAAAGTGTGCCCAAAAACACAAGGTCGAAGTGTCGTTGGGGGAAGAGTTCTTGGGATACATCCTTTGGTTTTATTTTTAATGTAACCAGGAAAGTCCCTCTGAGATTACCAGTCTCTGTTACAGGGAAGGCCTGGCCTCATGGGGAACCTACTGTACATGGTTTTAGTGGCAGGGGAAACCTACGCAGGCACAGGAAGAACAACAACTCCACACAGGAAGCTCCCTCTTGCTGTGAGGCAGGAGTGCAAAGCCTTATGTCAGCCATTCCCAAAGTCCTGAGTGTCACAGCCCTCCTTAAATTTACCAAAATCCCACGCGGACCTCCAACAATACAACTTCCCTCCATCCCAAATTTTATTTTCATGTTTTTCTCCATATATTTCTATAAAAACATTACAAAAGACACTGACTATTGGCTAAAAAGTGTTTTAAAGTTATATTTTTAAACAAATACACTGTAAAAAATAAAATAAAACTTTCTATTCAAACTATTCTTTTGTTAAATGTAGTATATTTAGTTTTTATTATTATCAATAATACTTTTTCTGAACAGTGGAGTCAGTTGCTGTAAGATGAGCTGGAAAAAATAAAGATAGGGAGTAAAACTTAAAATTTCAAGTTTTTAGACGTATGAACGTTAAATTTGGTGAGTAAAAAAATATTAGTTGTTGAAAACTTGAGATTTTGAGTTGATCACCAAAACTCAAAAATCTTGATGGATCCTGTTGCCTTGAGTTTTTGCAGCATTGTTTTTTACAGTGCATTTCAAACTCAATTTCTTTTAATGTACCTAATATCGACAGCCTCTGGGGGGGCCCGGACCCCACTTTGGGAAGCACTGCCTTATGCCAATGAATAAGTCCTAAACCAGAACTAAACCAGGATCTGAGTCTGTACCTGGTCCTGACTGAGGAGCTTCATGTCCTTTAGGCTGCACTTCAATTTGCAGACTCTGTGGATCTGACAAAATACAACAAAACACGTTTAAATGTATAAACAACATCTCTGACTTTATAAAATTATGGGTTAAATGCTGATATAATATTTAGTTACACAAAAGTGAATGTTTTTTACCTAAAACGTTGGCTGTATTTGTTTGGATCTGAGGAAGAAAAATAAAAATATATAAAAATAAATATATATATTTGATGTATGTGTATATGTGTGTGTTTTTATGTTTTTGACAGCTCACAAAGTTTAATACAGTCAAAGGTAAAGCCCTAAACAGAGGTGGGTAGAATCACCAAAAATAGTAATAGTAACAATGTCAATAACTTATAATTAATAAATAAAGTCTTGGTGCAGTCTCTAGGTGTGTGTGAGGATATGAATGAACAAAACGTAGTCAAACAATAAAAGAGGTATAGACAATGATTAACAGCCAACAACTGCTAAAGAAAGAAAAAGAAAGAAACCACAGATATAGAAAAATATAAACACAGGTAACAGCAGTGGGATTAGTGATGATATATATTTATGTTCTTTTTTTCTCTGTCAGTGTGTCTCTAAGCGTCCAAGGCCAATAGTTGCTGGGATAAGCTCCACCTGCGACCTCTGAACGTGAATAAGTGGAAGAAGATTAATGAATAAACGAGAACGCGCTGGAATTTCTTTTTTTTTTTTTCTTTTTTTTTGCAATGACCCTGGACAGGCATTTTTACAGTTATAATGTATTATTGTCAATAAGAACGTTGAAGACAAATAAGTACCGTATTTTCTGGACTATAAGTCACACTTTTTTCCATCGTCTGGCTCGGGGTGTGACGTATACTCAGGTGTGACTTATATATTAAAATATTTCAGGTGTTGGTTAGAGGGCGCTCTAGGCTTGTGTACCAGCATCTGCTGCACCTGTACCACTGACAATTTAAAATGTAAACATTACCACTAACAACTTAGGCTATAAAGACAACTGAGAAAGAGCGGAATAATTGGAAATGGAACTGATGCTGAGTCTGACGACAGCCACGCAGAGGAGGAAGCGGCGCTTCGTCTACCTCCGGAGTTGGCGGAGTTGTTCAGAAGCGACACCGAGGATGAAGAATTTAAAGGATTTAGCGATTAGGAGTGAGATGGTGAGTTTGGTGAACTTGTTATATTATGTTCTTTATGCTATAGTTATGTGAATAACTGTTAATATATTACGTTGACATACGAGACACCTATTCAGTTCGTTGTTTATGCTTCATGTAGCTGAATAACCATCAATGTGCTACGTTAGCATAGCGCACACCTATTCAGCTGTTGTTCTCTATTCTATTATTACTATAACTTGCCTTTCAACATGAAATGTCTGTTCTTGGTGTCGGATTTTGTTAAATAAATTTCCCCCCAAAAATGCGACTTATAGTCCAGTGAGACTTATATACGTTTTTTTCTTCTTCATTATGCATTTTTTGGAGAGTGCCACTCCTGAGCGACTTATAGTCTGGAAAATACGTTATATTTAGCTTGTGGTGTATCGTCTCTTTATTCATGCTTTTTATGTTTCAGATTAGGCTTCAGCGTGAGTTTTTCTTCCTGATGAGTTACTATGGGTTCTAATGATGGGGACATTGGCAGCAGGAAGCCAGGCCTATAGTAGTTTACATTTATGAATAAAATCCCATTGGACAAAGCGTCTGGTGAGACTGACTGTAACGTAAACCCGCCCACATGCATGAGTTTTACTGTCAGGCCCTGTTAGTAGTACTTATACATTAGTAATGTAGTAGTAGTAACAGTATGAATACTAATGCAATGCTTTTTACTGGTGTTGTAGTCAAGACCGTACAAATCAAAACCAGGACCAGCCTGAGTCCAAAGCACCGAGACCAAGACAAGGCAGAGACTTTCAGGGTTCAGAGACTTTCCAGGACCGAGACTGAGACCAAAGCAAACCGAGGCCAGGTCGAGGCCAAACTCTGTGAACTAACATTAGGCAACGGGGGAAAGTATTTTTGAAAGTAGTTCAAATTAAGAAATGATAACTTTAATGATCTAAAGCACAAACAAAGTGAAAGATAGGGCTCTGTACTGTTCAGATTTTGTTGATACCAGATCCTAAACGATACCTGGTTTTCAATACCGGTGCGTGAGCAATGCTTTTTCTGATACCTATGATGAGCTAATTCATCTACAATCATAAAACACTATAATATTCTATAAAAGACACATTTTTGGAGCAAAATCCTTAGCTGTAAGATAAAAACAGTAGTTTGTATAATTTATTCTGTGTTATTTATTTAGTTCATGCAAAGGAACATTAAATGTCCCACTAGGGATTAAAACTTGGTATTGAATAAAATATTTTTTTTCAATACCAAAAAGGTATCGTTTAACAGTTCTCAGCCCTGGAGACAGATCATGTTCCTGGTTCTTCTGATGAGTAAAACTAATTACTCCAAAATTATGAAGAATTGTATTTTCTTGTTAAAAAAAAAAAACGAGTAAAACGGCAGCTGAGACAAGACCAAGACTGTAAAAAATGGTCTCAAGATGAAGACCACACTACTTTTTACCTTAACTCATGTATTAATATTGCATTTCTGCTCCCTTCACATGATTCTGTAGCAGTGTTTTGACTTGATTGTGAATACATGAGTTCTATTGCCTTCAGTTATGTGTCAGAGCAGGTTTCCAGCTCTAGGTGTGTCTCTGTGACAGATGTGACAGATGTTTATGTGAGTGTAGCTGTGGCTGATCCGGTCGGGCCAGGTCTCAGAAACTTTAACCTGCCACAGTCCAAATTCCACCTGAACTATCACAGGACGGTCACATGACTTACAGCACAGAGGAGGAAACGCTCCCCTCAGAGTTACAGCTGAGTACTTACTGACTACTGCGTCACACATACACATACAGGAATAAATACTATGGATACTATGATTAAACCCCAGAAATTAGCACTGAAGTAGTATTAGTAGTAGAGGTAGTGGTGGTGGTGGTAATAGTAATAGTATTGTGTTTAGCCTCTGTGGTGTTAGTAGTAGTAGTAGCAGTAGCAGCAGCAGTAGTAGTAGTAGTAGTAGTAGTAGTAGCAGTAGTAGTAGTAGTAGTAGTAGTAGTAGTAGTAGTAGTAGTAGTAGTAGTAGTAGTAGTATCCTCTCAGTTCTCACTCACAGCAGAGTTCAGTCTGAGCTGGAGTTGTATCGACCTCTGGTCCACGAGGATCTCATGGCTGGGTTTGGCCAGAACTCGGTCTCTCACTGAAAACACAGACTTCATTAGTTCAGAACTAAACCAGGTCTAAACCAGGTCCAAACCCAGGTCTAAACCAGGTCTAAACCAGGTCTAAACCAGGACTAAACCAGGTCTAAACCAGGACTAAACCAGGTCTAAACCAGGTCCAAACCCAGGTCTAAACCAGGTCTAAACCAGGTCTAAACCAGGACTAAACCAGGTCTAAACCAGGACTAAACCAGGTCTAAACCAGGTCCAAACCCAGGTCTAAACCAGGTCTAAACCCAGGTCTAAACCCAGGTCTAAACCAGGTCTAAACCAGGTCCAAACCCAGGTCTAAACTAGGTCTAAACCAGGACTAAACTAGGTCTAAACCAGGTCCAAACCAGGTCTAAACCAGGTCCAAACCAGGTCTAAACCAGGTCCAAACCAGGTCTAAACCCAGGTCTAAACCAGGTCTAAACCAGGTCCAAACCCAGGTCTAAACTAGGTCTAAACCAGGACTAAACCAGGTCTAAACCAGGTCTAAACCAGGTCTAAACCAGGTCCAAACCCAGGTCTAAACTAGGTCTAAACCAGGTCCAAACCAGGTCTAAACCAGGTCCAAACCAGGTCTAAACCAGGTCTAAACCAGGTCTAAACCAGGTCCAAACCCAGGTCTAAACCAGGTCCAAACCAGGTCTAAACCAGGTCTAAACCAGGTCTAAACCAGGTCTAAACCAGGTCCAAACCCAGGTCTAAACCAGGTCCAAACCCAGGTCTTGACAATCATGTGACAGAAAGAAGGTTGTGGGTTTGATGCTCTTGGAAAGATTTTGCAAAAACATTAAAAGTACTTTACACTCATTATGTTTTCCTTTTACAACAGAGAGCGCAGATTCTGAGAACTGGAGCTTAAGTTGAGCGGCGGTGTTAGCTCCTCCTCCCAAACTGGGACCAGGAGCTTTTTTTGACAGGATCCACACTTTTTTATGTCTTATTTATTGAATCAAAACAAAAGGTTTAGGAAGAAGTCATCTGGACTTGTTTTTTTTTAAAGTTGAACACTGCACATTTTCAATATTTGCATTAGATCAAATTACTTGAATTCAGATCATCAATCTTGAGTTGAGCAATTTTCACTAGATTAGATTTATTTAGTTATTAGGTAACTTATTACTAGATTATTTGCCTTGTTTCAAAGTATTTTTTCCCTGTTTCAAGCTATTTTTACTTATTTCAGCAAAAAAATTTGTCCACGGGGTAAGATAATTTTGCTCAAAATAAGTAAAAATTGCTTGAAACAGGAAAACTTTAAAACAAGGCAAATAATCTAGTAATAAGTTACCTAATAACTAAATAAATCTAACCTAGTTATTTTACTTAAATCAAAATTGATCATCTAAATTATTGCTCAAATCAAGATGAATAATCTGAATTCAAGTAATTTTTTCTAATGTAGATATTGATTTTTTGCAGTGAGGATGTTTCACCTTATTCCAAGAGGCTTTCTCATTTCTGAATTAAACTGATGAGCAGAGCTGGGTGCCATTCAGATTTTTTCGATACCAGTTCTTAAATGATCCCTGGTTTTCAATCCCAGCGCGATATTTTTTCTGATTCCTATGGTGAGCTAATCCATCTTCTACAATCATAAAACACAATAATATTCTATAAAAGACACATTTTTGGAGTAAAATTCTTAGCTGTGAGTTAAAACCCGTGGTGTGTATGATTTATTCTGTGTTTTTTATTTGATTCATGCAAAGGAACATTAAAGATCCAACTAGGGATTGAAACTTGGTATGAAAAACACATTTACAGTAACTTTTCCTTCAATACCACAGTGGTATGGTTTAACAGGACCCAGCCCTAAGGTGACCACCTCAAAAAGTACAAAAAGTGGGACAATTTGTGTGATTTAGTGCGACAAGGTGGGACATAATCTAACTCACCAACTCACTGAGACACAGGTTGCTTTGGTTTAACGTCTATAAAACATACAATGTGCTGTTTTTATCCAAAAAAAAACACATTTTGCAAAGTAATGTCTTTAAATAAAAAATCTAAACTCTCAGTCAGACCAACACAGCTCTGTCCTGACACACAGCAACACTCAGCGAGACGGGACACACAAATATTTATTCTACATTTTGCGCAAGAAATTCTGACCTGACCTTGTTCTTAACTTGAATCTCACTTTTATAAAATCCACTGAGCGCCAAAGAAAAAGAAGGACATTCTCTTAATCAGTGGGATGGTTGTGCACAGCCCTACTGCTCTGAGGGCGGAGTCACATTATTGATTACTTATTAATGTTACCTTTTACCAGAATTTTTAAAAACATATACTTTAAGATGATTTAAATTAAACACTAAAACACAATTAAATAAAAGCAGTAACTATACACGAGTTTTTCTTCCAGCTCAGTGTTGAGGAAACAAAAAAAAAACAACTGCATTTCAGAAGCCAACACTACAGGATGTACTCTTTACTTAGTGTAGACTACTTTACTTCCGTTTGAAGTAATAGTACTTTACTGCTCTGAAACAGGACTAAACCAGGCTAAACTATAAACAAACCAGGCTAAACTATAAACAAGCAGGACTAACCCAGACTGAACCGGGGCGAAAGTGAAACTACAGACATGAGTTGTTTTTCACAAATAAACTCGTTCGTTACAGTGTTTTGTGATAAAGAAACTCATTTGTGAAAGTTTTTGCATGGTTTTCGACGCACATTTAGTGAAAAACAAACAAACAAACCTTCGCGTGACGTGAAGTAAACCACTGCCCTCGCGGCCCCGTCCACGGGCTCCACGCGACACTCTCCTCCGTGGGACTTCTTTTCGCTCAGGAAATGTTTGAGCAGCTTGTTCTTCACGGTTCGGTTCTGCTCCGGGGCCCAGTCGCCCTCCACGACGATCGCGCTCTGCTCCATCCCGCGGACAGCTCTCTGTGCGCGGACACGAGCGGAGTGACGCACCGCTGAGCTGAGCGCACCAGGACGGGGCGCTTTCACTTTCGATTCCCTCCGCACGGCTCTGGAAATAGGAACTTAAATCTGACTCAGAGCAAAGGAGGGGCTTTAAATCCTCATCGGAAACCCCCGACCCTGGACCCTGGACCCTCTGCACTGTTTGTTTATGGACTAAAGTCGGATTTAGTTAAATATTGTTGTTGTAGAAGCCAGAACACAGAGAATAAACCTGTTGTGGCTGTGCCTGAGCAAAATGAATGTGCTTTTGAGAATAAAGGGGGCTCTGTATTCCCCACAGGAGGTAAAACGACTGTTACTTAAAATATGACTCAGGTACAGCTAAAAATAATCAACAAAATGAAATGTTTAAAATAGTATTGAATCAGAAGCCTACAGTGATAACAGATAAAGATTTTTAACAATTACAGCACAGTAAAATCTACTTCTACTGTAACCAGAGGTGGTAGAGTAGCCACATACTGTACTCAGGTAATACTTCTGTTATTTACTATTACTAAAGTAAAAGTAAAACAAGTATTTGGTGATAAACTCCTGTAGTACTGAGCAAGTGTTTGGATTAACGTCTGGTTTCTGTTTGACTTTTGATGTGGTCAGACAAAACATAAAACAAGAGACACTTCTGCTGTTTACAAACAATAAACAATAAACATCAGAGTCACAATGAAGTTCATTTTTATAAAAGAACAAAGTGTCAGCACAGAGGGGATGTACAGACAACAACTGTACTGCAGTGAGAGTACTCTTACTGCAGAATAATATCGTTCGAGTAGAAGTAAAAAGTATTTTGTGATAAACTCCACTAAGAAGTACCTTTTATTTAAAAAGTTACTGTGGAATGTTTTAAGTCTCGTCTTAAGACTCATTTTTATTCTCTGGCTTTTAACTCGACGTGAATTGTGTGGTCCTCTGTTGTCTTTTATTGTGTTTTATTGTTTTGTTTTTATTATTTAATTCTTGGCATTTATTTATTGTTATTTTATTGTATTACTTTTATTTGGTTTTACTGGTTCTTATTATTTAATGGGGACTGGTGGAGCTGAATGGAGTCATTTATTGTTATTTAGTGTTCACTGTAAAAAAAAAATCTGTAAATTTTACGGTAAAAAATTGGCAGCTGTGGTTGCCAGAATTCTACTGTAAAAACTACAAGAGGCCTGTATTTCATTTTACAGTATAATTTTATCACAAATGTTGTTTTTACAGTTTTTGACTTGAGTTTTTATTATTATTTACTGCAAAATAAAGTTATTATCTTTCAAAAAAATAGATTAATGTATATTTTAGTTTGTGACTTACGTTTTAATCAACATTTACTGTAAAATTTAAAGTTATTATCTTTTGAAAATGTGTTAAACTGTAATAAACACAGGACTCATTTTTTTTAACAGTGCTATACTGTGTACATTACAAAAAAGAAAACAAAAAAATACAATTTTGCCTTATTTTTAATATTACAGTTAATTACCGTAACCAAAACAGTATTTTACCGATATATCAACTACGGTCTTTTACTGTTGAGATTTTACAGATTTTTACCATGAAATCTACAGATATTTTTTACAGTGTTCGATGTGCAGCACTTTGGAAACTGTTTTGTTTGTAAAATGTGCTGTACAAATAAAGTGGATTGGTTTGTTTAAATAAATTAAATGTAACTTATTACCTCTGCTTGTAACCTATTTGTCTTTCTTTATTTATAAAGGGACAATGCATTTTAATGAACACATACATGTAAATAAGCAGGATTATAGTAATTTCCATCTCCAGGACAAAGCCAGATGCACAACACATACAAGGTAAACTTCTGGTACTAACAGCCTACTACTACTACTACTACTACTACTACTACAACTACACACTGCTGTCCCCTGACTTAGTGTGCATGTTTCCACCAAGGCCAGAATAGACATTTTATTCATTACAGAATTGAACATGAGATTTTAAACCAATTTTTAAATATTAAAGTATATATCTTATATTAAATGTAAGTAAAGTTCTGAAGTAAAAGTGTCACTCACATTATCCATCCATCCATCCATCCATCTTCTTCCGCTTTATCCGGGGCCGGGTCGCGGAGGCAGCAGTCTAAGCAGAGATGCCCAGACTTCCCTCTCCACAGACACTTCCTCCAGCTCTGCCGGGGGCACCCCAAGGCGTTCCCAGGCCGAGAGACGTAGTCCCTCCAGCGTGTCCTAGGTCTTCCCCGGGGCCTCCTCCCGGTGGGACATGAACACCTCCCCAGGGAGGCGACCAGGAGGCATCAGGAACAGATGCCCGAGCCACCTCAGCTGATTCCTCTCGATGTGGAGGAGCAGCGGCTCTACTCCGAGCTCCTCCCGGGTGACAGAGCTCCTCACCCTATCTCTAAGGGTGCGCCCAGCCACCCTGCGGAGGAAACTCATTTCGGCCGCTTGTATCCGGGATCTTGTCCTTTCAGTCATGACCCATAGCTCATGACCATAGGTGAGAGTAGGAACGTAGATCGATGGTAAATCGAGAGCTTCGCCTTTCGGCTCAGCTCCTTCTTTACCACAACAGACCGATACAACGACCGCATTACTGCAGACGCTGCACCGATCCGCCTGTCAATCTCACGCTCCATCCTTCCCTCACTCGTGAACAAGACCCCGAGATACTTACACTCCTCCACTTGAGGCAGGAACTCCCCCAACCTGGACTCACATTATATACAGTATTTATATACAGTCATTGGTCACCCATCTGTGTCTGCAGCTGCTGGAGTACATAGAGTTTTGTTTTTTCCTCTTGAAAAAGTAGAGTGTTAGAAATTTAAATGAATTAAACCTAAATAAATGAGCATCAGTAAAGTACTCCTACCTGACTTTATAATAATAATGCATTAGTTTGATACAGCGCTTCTTTGTAGACACTTCTCAGTCACGCTCTGTGATGGTGAGATACTTTTATAGCCACAGTCACACTGACACATTCACACAGGCGAGATGGCTGAAGCGTCTTGCCCAAGGACACAACGGCAGCATGCACAGCCGGCAGTGGGGATTGAACCACAGAAGGTCACTAACGGCTGAGCTACTGCTGCCCCAGAAAAAATGACACGGAGACTGCAGCCTCACTTCCCAACCAGGAAGTTGGGGGTTCAATCCCAGCCACTTCCCTTTCTGTGTGGTTCTGTGGGCGAATCCTCTCAGCGTCCAAACACAAGCACCCGCAGAAGTGATACATCAAAACTGACCAAGACAGTGAATATTTCTCTGTGATAATTGATTATCCAGCCTGAAATGCATAAAATGTTACGTACATAAAACTTCATGTTTAAAATAGTCTGCAGTATATTTCTCCTCACAGTTTGTTAACTGAAGGCACATCATTATGAAACGATTCCTTTAATGCATTCATAAAATACTTTTTAATCTTTTTGATTCATGTTACGAGGAAGGATGCGTGCGCAGCATCCCCAGCCCTACACACACATAATAAGTAGCACAAATGCGCCACCTAGTGCCCGGGTGCTTATACCTGCCTTTCAACTGTTCAACTTAAACCTACACATAATTTTATAACAATGAATTTGACAAACAAGAACAAGTGCTTGTAGTAGATGTATGAATCCAGGAAATTTAAATTGTGGTAAATAAAACGTATTATTATTATTATTATTATTATTATTATTATTATTATTATTATTATTATTATTATTATTATTATTATTTTATTAAATTGAGCCACAAGACTGCTTTTTTTTTTCTTTTTTTTTTTTAAGACAAGTGCTTGTAGTAGATGTATGAATCCAGGAAATTTAAATTGTGGTAAATAAAACGTATTATTATTATTATTATTATTATTATTATTATTATTATTTTATTAAATTGAGCCACAAGACTGCTTTTTTTTTTTTTTTAAGACAATATCTGTAAAACTAGCATGTCACAGAATACTCTCACTAATTTAAATGACTGGGAAACTTAAATCTTAAAATGTATTTATTTATTTTGTAGTTCTGTTTTATTTTGTTTTGTAAAAAGATTCTCAACTTACCTTTTTCTCTCAACTTTTAAATATCTTTTCATATTTTAGATGTTTTATTGTGAAGGCGCAGAGGTCAGAGGTCAGAGGTGGTTACCATAGCAACAGCTCGGTCCTTCTGCCGCGGACTCCAGCTAAGGTAAAATAACTCCTGCTTTTCTTTGACTTATTCAGGAGTAAAGTGAATAAAGCGAGCCCAGGTGTGTTCTCCGCCACATAAGAAGTTTAAACTCGTGTTGTGGCGTTTGTTCGTCCTCACTGTGCAGTATTTTAGAGTTTGCTCCACTTTACATTTCTTTGTAAAGTCCGTTAGCTTCAGTGGCGCCAAGGAAAACTGGGCTTTAAGGAAAATGGCGGCCGTTTAGAGGCTTCTAGTGGTTTCTTTTACATAACATTATCAGGAAAGTCAAGAATAAAGCTGTCACAAAGCTACTTTAACAATGTTTCTCAACCAGGGTCGCCCCTAGGTCCTAAAAGTATGAGTTAAAACGATATTAAATGTGATGTAACTCAAATCAAGGCAGTTAATGACAGGTGACGTCACACGTGTGTATTTTGGGTCGTTGTCGCTCTCCCTACGCGGTTGGAATGGGTCAGAGCCTAATTGACTCGTGCACACAAAAAGATTCACAGTCCACAAAACAAAATGTATAAACAAAATTACCATTTATTTATTTATCTTTGGTTTAAACAAACAATGAAAAGGAAATCCACCGCTCACCCAGCACGGTCAAAAAACTGTTTTCCCTTTGCCACTCCAACAACCTGACTCTGGGACCTGCTGCCTTTTATAGCTGGTGTTGCGGTGACACCTAGTGGTGAAACGCAGTTATAAATAAAATAAAATAAAAGTCAATATGGCTCTCACAAAGACTGTGAATGGTCTCAGCTCTGAAAGCTCCAGATCTCCCTCAGTCAGTTTCTAATCTCTCAGTTACTGTTTACTGCAGCACTGTGCACTGTGGACTGAACGTTTGGACACTGAAGCTATTTTTCCGATGCTTTTAATCCTGTGATGTTGTTGTATTTGTAGGTAAAAAAAAGTTTCATAAACTCTACGGAGTATGGGCTTCTGTAATAAACTGATGCTAATGACTAGGCTGTTTATAGATACATTAAAAACATTATGTTGTATTAATAAATACTTTACTTCACTCGATCAAAACGCTCTGGATTAATGCAGCTGCTTTAAGATGGAGGCTAATTCAGATGTAAGAAGCTACATTAAGATACTTTAGCTATTTAAGTATCAGACTATTGATATATATGACCTAGTAATGGCCCACAGAATACAGCGTGAACTGTGTAAACATCTTATTATGAAAGTGTGTCAATCTGTAAAAACACTCATGTCCCAGTTGTCCCCATTTTAGTCAATAGAAAAGCACAGGAAACTAAAAACACATTTGTCCAAAGATGTTTGTCATTAAAATGATAAATTTTAATTACATTTTTATTATTTTTTATTTGTAAATTTACATTCAAATTCAAATTTAAGCCCAAGCGTCATGTACTGTAATGACAGGACAGAAAATTGTGTGGACTTTGTAAGTTTTTTTTTAATCACTTGATGAGTTCAATTGCACTGTGATTAGTGAAAAAAATATGTGTCCCAGTTTTTGGGTCTAAAAATCTGGTCACCCCACCTAAAAGTATTAAATTGTATATGCAGGTATTCAGTTTTGTTCATCTAGGTCTTAAATTGTCAAATCGGGAGATCTAAGTCAAGTTTATCAATGTACTTTTCAAAAAATATATTTCAAATCAGTACTTTGTAAGTAACAACAGAGAAGTCTGTCTTTTTTGAGAGTTGGATGTGAATTTGGAATCAGTAGTGGTTTTACAAATATGTTAAAGTCACTCAAATGTTCCCTTATTTAGTAAGTTTTTGAAAGCTAAGTCTGCTGTTTATGTGGCTGTGTAGTGTGGCAGGCATATTTGTTTGAAAAAACATCCTCGCAAAATAAAATAAATGCATTTATGATTCTGTTTTGAGATTTTTAATGCAGAACTGGTGTGATTTCCCCTTTATTACACCTTTAAAACAAAACCAATGAGTTTCAGAAAATAAAACAGATATTTTATTAGTAAAATTTATACAGATTTTAGTTTTTTTGCCAGCAATCTTGGCATTTAATTTTATTCCAAGTGACATTAGAAAGTATTACAACGGTCTTAAATTTCATGAGAAAATCCTGGAGCTGCCCTGTCTAAATTTGTACGTCTGAACAATAATGTGGAACTTCTCCTGACAGATACTTTAGGTTTTTACATACTTGATAAATTATAAACCCACCAATAATCACTGTCTGTTTCCAGAGGTTTGCTGTGGAAAACGTGCTGTGAACCGCACAGATGTTGATATTGCGCCTCCTGCTGTTATCAAGACAAAAGTTCAGGTATTGTACAACTTCTTACACAAAGCCACAGTTCTTACAGAGATGAAAGACTATGGCAATATTATTTGGGCAGAATAAGAGGAGAGACACTAACAAACTCTAAACTAAGAGTGAAATACAAACATTAATGCCTGACTCATCGAGCAGTATACCACATGTTTTTTGAAAAGTCTTAAAAGCATATGTGAAGATTCTCACTGATCCAAGCTGAATCACAACAAAAGGTTAAAAAGACGTTATCTGAACTTGTTTTTTCATTAAAAGGGTATCAAGTGTAGATGCAATAAAGCGAAAAGGGAAAGGTAATCTGTTAAATAATAAATGTATTATGAAAATATTATATATATAATATATATATATATATATATATATATATATATATATATATATATATATATATATATATATATATATATATATATATATATATATATATATATATATATAATATAATAAATATTACTATTTTGCAAATAACATAAAAATGTCCTAACATGATTTTTTTTACTATCTGCTTTTGACTTTTTTTTTCCTCAGGGGTTGCCACAGTGCACAGCTGCCTAATGTTCAGGGATTTACATTTTTATTTGACGTTTCCTGACAAAATTCTTTCAATAATCTGTGCTTTGGACCGGCACAATGAGTACACTGGCCTGTGACGCCACTGGCCATGTTAGGGCTGACAGCCTTTAGTCGCTTAGTATTATTTATAAATACTGGTCTAATTTATTACTTGATAACTTTAATTTTTTATTTTATTTAAGATAGCATAGATGATTGTTAGATAATACATTTTACAGCCATCTTTTCTAAATGTTTTATCACCTAATTAATGCAGAATCAGTTGTTTGACTGTAACATATCCATGGGTCCATTTTGGTTGATTAATTGCTGACTGGGCGTGACTTTGATCGACTACAGCCCTACTTTCTTCTAATCTTTATGGTATAATTTTGTTTTGTCTCGCCCGGTTCTGTTGCTTTGTTTACCATGTCTTAAGTTTAATTAAAATGTCCACAGTTACTTAGTCATCTTCCCTGGACATAGAGCTGTGGTGTTTGTTAGTAACACAATCATGTAAATTCTTTTAAGACAAATTATTTCCCATTGCGGTACCTTTTATATTTGACAAAAAGATTATACAATTTTTTATTTTATTGGGCAAATATTGTAAGCGATTTGTTGGATTGTTAATGATTAGGTTGAGCTTTTTTGGCCGACACTGATAGCCAGGCCCTTGCTGGGGTCCGGGGCAATAAAGCTTCATATGGGCCTATTATAATAGAAAATATAAGACGAGGGAGCATTTGTGGGCCCCTCTGACCCTGAGGCCCAGGACAACAGGCCCCTTTGCCCCCCTCTGTGGACGGGCCTGCTGATAGCTATAATGATGTTTGATAAGTCAGCAAAAGTTTAGCTGGTAACAGAGACGGTGGAGTCAAAAATTACTGTCAGTACCTTTTTTTGTTTTTTTTGGTTAGGGGTTGCAAGAGTGAAAGGTCTGCCTCCGTATGCTGACATACTGCGGTAATCCTCTTCGTATTTGGGACCGGCACAGGGAGTAACCCTGAACGTTACCAGTTGTGCCTAGATTTTGTGAGTATGGGCAAGGCAAGTTTATTTGCATAGCACAATTCATATGCAAAAAAAAAAAAGACAAGTTAAAGTACATAGACAAGAAATTCTATTAAAATAGTAAAGTCAAATTTAAAAAATAATTAGAAAGAATCAGTTTAAAATTAAATTAAAAGAGAAGAGTGCATTTGTTTTTAAGCTTAGGACAGTATTACTGCAGTTTCTGACCTGATGCCCATTCTCTTTGTTCATAAATAATATTGATATTAACTGTAGGAGACGCAGATGCACTGTGTGTGTGTTTGTGTGTGTGTGTGTGTGTGTGTGTGTGTGTGTGTGTGTGTGTGTGTGTTTGTGTGAGTGTGTGTGTGAGTGTGTAAAGGCGAGGGTCACCTGGCCTCAGGTGTGTATGGGCGGAGGTTTGTAAAGGAGTGCACTTCCCTCTGACACGGAGGAGGAGAGAGGAAGGGTTGTGTAGCCACTGCTGCTCTGGTTGTTGTGTTTTTTGTCATTTCTGTGTTCAGTTCATCAGTATCCATGCCTTCTGACTCTCTGCCAGTATAACTGCATGCTGTTTTTCATAAACTACCATAAACGCCTCATGGATCCAGCGTCTCTGTTAAAGGCCTTTTACTGTTGCGTCACAAATCTATGTACGCAGGGTTCCAGCGGGGCATTAAATTGCATTAAAAGGCATTAAATTTGAATCCAATAGGCATTAAAAATGTTAATTTAGTTGTTTGTTTTTTTATCGCTGACATTATTAGTTTTATTTATGAATATAGATATGTATATATAAATAATAATTTACCATTTATATAGTCTACAGTAGCCTGATATAAATGGGTGGAACAAATATGCTTCCAGGAAGACCAAATTACCCAAACACCAGATGTTTAACTTCAACTTCAACATAGTTCAAGAACAGCTAACAAGAGCAAGTGCCACAAGTGCATTTCTAAGCAATTTATCCGAGTTATGGCCTCAGAAATAAAAGATGCCCTCACTCGCTGGGTTCTTATCCGGGGCATTCTCAGTCTCAGTCCAGAGGGGAGTAAATTAAAAAGTGGGTGGTCTGGACATTCCTTTATCAGCTTTACAGATAACCCTTCAACTCTAGATGTCCTGCAGCTGAGAGGCTGAACACCAGTGATTTTACCTGAGACTGTGACCAACCTCGCCAAACTATTTTTGCTGGACACAGAAAGAGCACCAAACCAAGACACAATACAGAACGTAAGGACTGATTCAATAAAAGACTGATAAAATAAAGTCATTAAAACATTATTGACATTAAAAAAATTTATTTTCCTTAAAAAGAAAAAGTCTTTGCTGCACTTTTTTACAGACACCATCTGTGTTAGGTTTAAAACGGAGACCACTGTCAGTAATTGTCCCCAAGTAAATACATTCAGAGACAATTTTAACCTCCTTTCCTTGAATCACACTTTGTGTGCCACTGGATGGCGACTTACGAAAGTCAATAATCATGTCCTTGGTCTAGGACACATTAATAGCCAAATAGAAACGTTCACATCATTCAATAAAATCATCAACCACAGGACCATGACTACTTTCACTATTAGTTGAAAGACTCACAGTGACAGTATCATCTGCAAATTTGACAAAGTGTCTGTTGTCATAGGCACTTCTGCAGTCATTAGTGTACAAGATAAAAAGCAACAGAGATAAAACACAGCCCTGTGGGGATCCAGTGGAAGAGAACCTTTTGGAAGACATGACACCATTTACTTTAAGACACTGTGACCTGAGTGACAAGAAATCCACTCTCCAGCCAACAAGATTAAAAGCCAAATTAAAATATGAATTTTTTTTCTGCCAATAGGTAGGGCTGGATAGTGTTACCTTTCAACATTAGCATCATGAAATATATTTAACACAACTTTTACACACATTTTGTTAATTTAAGCTGCCATGATTGTGCGTTTGTGGCGTTAAAAAAAAAGGCATTAAAAAGTATTAAAGAAAGGAACCCTGGTACAGGACCCAATCTCAGCCTCTCAGCGGCCGTTTAAAGGGATTCCTTTGGAAGCCGCAATAGTCACAGTAACAAAGGCTGGCAAAGCACTGTTATTACACCATTACAACTTTAGCAACATCTGCAGTACATCCAGTATGTATCTGTATATGCTATGTGTAAGACAGAAGTCAAGGTTAAAATTATATTGGGAAAGTGTGGAGTGTTACTACTATTTCAATGTGAATCAAACAGCTACAACAACAAAACTGATATTTTCATTAAAGGTAAGGAAATTAAACAAAACCATAACAAAATATTAACATTAATAAAATTATGTGCATTTATTTTAGTGTCACTGAACATTCATCATTTGTTGAATGATGAATGTTGAACCAAATTAGATGCAAACACACACCATGTAAGGATTAAAATTACCGGTGGGATTTGATAAAAAAAAAATAAAATAGAATTAATTAGAGGCTTTTTCAAATAGCAATGTTTATATTCCAGAAATATATTATGTGAGCTTATGTTATGCTCACCAACAAAGACAACAAAGATATGGGGCCACAAATCTGTTGACTGGAAGACAGAATCCTCAGTTAGGGAAAATGGCAGTAAAATAGCACATAGAAAATAAAATTGTATGTTGTGCAAATAAAAGCCTCGATGATAACCTTAAATTAATTTAATAAATCTGAGTGGGTGTAGAAAACTTGTCAAAACTTCCACTGTTAGGAAATTACAGATCCATGCATTTACAGTCAAAGATGTTTTTAGTAACATGAGTTGAATACATTTCTGTCATTGAGAGATCACAGAATGACACATTTGTTCCTGTATTGCATTTTTAGTGTTTGGACTTCTTCCTCGTGTTTTTTCTTCAGTTGGTCCATTTCTTCTCTCAGATGTTCCTCTTTGGTTGAGGACAGATGTTTCTCCAGCTCAGAGTGTCGTCCATACTTCTCCTCTGCCTCCTCCAGTTGACGCCTGTGTTTTCTCTTCAGTTCCAGCAGTTCCTCCATGTGTTTGTCGACCAGAGCTGAGAAGTCTTTGGTGTATTTTAGTTTAAATTCATTAAACTCTTCAGCTTGTTTTCTGGCCTCTTCCTCGTACTTTCTTTTCATATCATCCATTTTTCTCTTGTAGACCTCCTCCAGTTCTTTTCTCTCCTTTTCCTCCTGCTCTCGTCTGATCCGATCCTCCACCCTCCGTTTATTTTCATATTTTTCTCGTTCTTCTTCATATTCTTTTTGGAGTTGTCTGAGTTTTCTTTGCTCTTCTTGTCGTCTCTCTTCCTCTTGACATTCTCGTTTTTCCCATGAGTCCTTTTTCTCCTTTTCCCAGGCCTCCTTTTTAACTTTCATCTGTTTTATGCTTATTTCAAGTTTCTTGTTGATTGTTTGTTTTGACTTTGACTCGCATCTAATTTTTTCTTCTAAAGCCTCAACTGTTTCCTTCCACTGCTGACGTTCTTTCTCTTCCTGCTCCTTCCTCTTCCTGTCCTCCTCTTCTCTCTGTTTTTGTTCAGAGCTCCTCAGCTCTCGCTCCTTGTTGATCTTGTCCTCCAGTTTGTTAAGTTCTCTTCTTCTCCTCTTGTCAATCTGAGCTCTCTCTTCTCTCATTCGTTTTTCCAAAGCTTGTATTTCTTGTTTGTGTTTGATCTGAAGCTCCTCCTCCTTCCTCCTCATCTCCTCCTCCTTCTCCTGCAGCAGTCTCTCCATCTCTTTCTTTATGGCCGCCTCAGCCTCTTGGAACATCTCAGTGGTGTAGCAGCTCTCTCCGTTTTCTAACACCATTTTGTTGGACATAGCCAGCAGTTGTTGAACTTGTGAGCGGTCACTTTTCTCTCTATTATTAAAAACCTGGTACCTCCCTCCACAGTCTCGAATAATTTTCTTCAAACTGTCGTCGCTGTCTTCGATGTAACTTTCAATGGACTCCTTAAGGTCGTCACCTCTGGTGAATATAACAATGATGAAGTTTTCAGATTTCTTCCCAAAGTAGTTTTTGATCAGCTCCACTGAGTCTTTTTCCTCTTGTGTAAATCGTCCGATCTGCAGCACCAATAAGAAGACGTGAGGCCCAGGAGACAGCATTGTGATGCATTTTATAAGCTCCTCTTGAATATAATCATTTGTCAGAGTTGTATCAAATAAACCAGGAGTGTCGACGACCACAACTTTCTGTCCATCTACTTTTCCTTCTGTTTTCTCACAGAATTTTGTGACAGATTTGGAACTGGCAGTAGATTTAAAACATTCTTCACCCAGAATTGTGTTTGCTGTGGCACTTTTACCGTTGCCCGTTTTCCCAATTACAACTATCCTTAGAGACTCTCTGTTGTTCTCTGGGGCTACATCTGTTTCCTGTTTAACTTTAACATTCTGTTGCTCCAGAAGCTTCTTCATTACACTGTGTAATAGCGTTTCTTTAGTGAAACATGTGGCTCCCTCAACTCTCTTCTTCTCCACAGTGGTCAGTATCTGAGAGACCTGCTGCTGCCCCCTGGTGTTGAATATAAGATATTTTCCTCCACAGCTCTGACAGAGCTCCTGGATGTCTCTGTCTCTCTGAACAAAGTTAACCACAGCTGGAGCAGTGGGGTCTGAGTCCACAGTGAACAGAATCATAGTGAAGGGATGGACTCGAGAGCTGAATGTGTCCTGGATGGTCTTTAACTCTGCCTTGTCTTCGTCGGTGAGGGGACCCACCGGTAGAACCAGGATGAAGGCATGGACACCCTCAGGATCACAGAGGGAGATGCAGCTGAGGCACTGCTGCATCACTGCCTCCAGAGGTTTTCCAGACAGAGCCGGCAGCTCCACCAGAGACACCCAACGCCCACACACCTCTCCCTGATGTTTAACACACTGCCCTGGGCTGCTGGCTGCAGGACGCTCTGTTCTCCCTAAAATGGACTCAACTGCTGAGGTCTTCCCTGCTCCTCTCCTCCCACACAGAACCAGGTTCAGAGATGGTTTCTTTTGTTCAGTGAGTGTCAGGAAGGATTCCTTGTTTTTATGTACAATAGTCTTTATGGAGTCCATCAAAAGTTTGTGATTTTGTTCAAACATGTTATAGTATCTTCCATGACAATCACAAACCAGCTCCTTAACACATTGGGTCATCTTGAGATCATGTGTGAGGACAACCATGGAGTGTTTAAAGACATCTGGACCAAACAGACTCAGGATGAACTTCAGAGTTTGTCTGTTGTTCTCAGTGAAATCTGAAGGCTTCACTAACAGCAGCAGGACATTTGGTCCTGGTGAACACAGAGACACACATCTCTTCATTTCTTCTCTCACTGCCTCCACAGACAGACTGAACAGGTCTGGGGTTATTATTGTTGTTGGTTGCCTTTCTTTCCAAATATCAGATGTAGTAACAGTGTGTTTTAAGACCGGTTTAATACCGGTTAAAAAGTTACAAAGCTTTGTCTTTTTGGCATCACTTTTTCCTAACAGCACGATCCTGAGAGCAGAGTCTGTGGAAAAATGAGTGAAAACACAATTAGACTAAAGGCTTTTTCTGCACCACTGTTTCCCACAGTTGTAGGCAGAGCTGCTGGCAGTTACACCTTTTTATGTCACTTTGTATTGTCAGTGTTGATATAAAGAAAATGTTAATTACCATGTAAATTGGCATAGTTTATTAGCATTTGGTGCTACAAACTTGTTACAACTAGTAAATACCCAGAGCACTTGAATGCACCATTAGCCTGACTGAAGTTTGATTGCTTTGCTGTAAGCTTTCAATTAAAACTGAAAATTTTAATTGTGACACTAAATTGAGCTCTGAAAATTGTCAGAGTATATTCTTCAAGTATTTGTACTGACTATCAATTCAATTCAATCACTTTATTTATCCCCAAGGGGCAATTAAAAGGCACAGACAGTAGCAAGTAAAAGCACTGGAAAACAGTAATTCAGCACACATGCACACCCACACATACAGGCACATTGCATATAGATGACTGAAATCTAAGTTGTCAGAATAATGGGTTGGGGTCAGGGCGGGGTTAAAGTTAAGGAGCTGGGCTACAGTAGGGACAAGGATAGCCCTCCTCCTCTGTGTCCTACTGCCAACACTGTGCAGTCTACGTCCAGACGGCAGCCACTCAAACACAGAATGCAGTCACGACCAATTTTGGAGACTAGCAGAGTAAATCATGCAATATAGAAAATTCTAAAACACTGCACATACCTGGAGACAAAGAACTGTTTGTTAACATGTTGAGTCCTGCAAAAATGTATCATTATTATTTAGATACAGGAAATATAGTATACTGATCTTGATCGTTATAAATCAATTTTTACTGCTGTTACCTTTTTTAACTGCCGTAAGAATGCCAAGTGGGCCTTCTTTCTCTTTGGTCTGATGATGAGCAGCTGGTGACGGTGCTGCATCCTCAAACACTTCATAATTAACATGTTTTCCATTATTCTCTTTAACTATCTGGGCAATTTTTGTCAAGAGCTCTTCAAGCATTTCTGAGTTTACGTCTTGTTCAAGGTTCTTCATCCACTGATATCTGTATTTGCACTTTCTGATCAGATCTTTCAGATGTGGAGAATTCACATAAACCTCCATGACACTTGTCTCTTTTGGTGGTGATATCAGCACCAGTGAATGGTCAAAGGCCTGGTCACTGAACCTCTCCAGGACTGACTGTAGTCTGGTTTTGTGTTGCTCAGTGAAGTCTTCAGGCTGTAGAACCAGCAGGAACACATGAGGACCAGGGGCAGAGTCTTCTGCGATCTTTGTTATTAACTCTGTCAGTCTGTCTGCAGTGAGGTCAGGCTGAAGCAGGTCTGGAGAGTTGATGACAGATATTTTCTTATCTTGGAGAGGTCCACTTTTTATCACCGAGCATTGGTGTTCTCTTGTAGCAAGTTCATTCTTCTCTAAGAGTTTCCTCATAAAATCCCTCTGAATCCGTCTGTTCCACATAAGGACCACTCTTACCTCAGAAACTGCAATTAAAATCACACACACATATAAAACAATTCTGTAGCCATTATGAGTACAGTTTTTTATCCAACTTCCTATGCCTATTCTGGACTGGGTTGCAGGTCCAGTAGTTCATGCAAAGATGCCTTCCCAGCTCCTTCAGACATATTCCTTAACAGGTTCTAGGTCCTAGGTAAACAGCTGTAGGCCCTCTGCTAACAGCTGTCCAGTCTTTGTAAGACTGGAGCAGAAGCCTGGTCACAGCAGTAAGTCAGACCTGTTCATTATAGATCTTGGACTGCCCTGTGTCACAGATTTGTTCTTTATATTTATGGACATAATTTCTAGGCTAGGGCCAGGGTAAATTTAAGTTCATAGGATCATCAAAGAACAAGATCTTGTGTTTCCTCCTAACCCTGAGGGAACTTGAGTAGAGCTCTCTTCCTCTGACACAGAGCAGCTGAGGCTGATCTGTGTCAGATCTGTGTCCTGGACCCTCCCTGAAGGTGTTCATGTCCCACTAGGAGGAGGTCTAATGGTACGTTCACACCGAACACGAATGAGGCGTCTGGCGCGAGTGATTTACATGTAAAGTCTATGTAAAGGTGTGTTCAGACGCACATAAAAGTCCTGTGGTGCAAATGACATGAATTGAGCCTTTGATGTCTGAGTCCTGCAAACAGGCGAAGAAGCAAAACAATGAATGAAGTGAACAACGCAAATTTGCAGGGAGCTAATCAAGGCTGTTAGCGTGAACCTGGAGCTATAAGCTACATTCTACAGCAGCTTCTATTTTTATAAAGACAGGAACCAAAAGGATCTATTCCCAAAACAGCCCTGATAGAAAACAGTATAAAAATAAATGGTTTATTTAGGCTTTGTGTGATTTTGCCAGTACTGTGGTTTTACTGTATTATACAGTATTATACTGTATTATACTGTATATGTGTAATTTGATATGAGCCTTAGACAGAGGCTTGCGCTGATCATTGTGGCAACAAGAAAACAAATAAACCAAACACTGAAATGTGCTTGTTATATTAGCAGTTACTGTACTCTCCAAAACAACTGAAAATAGAGCTGTGACTGACTATACCCCACTAAAACCACTAGAGAGAGCTAATGTACAAGAAATAACTCCGGCCTCTCAGCACTGTCACTGAGGTTAATGCTTCTGTTCAGTAGTGTCCTGGGGAGAAGTCCTCGCAGCCACACGGGACACAGGTGAGCAAACCGAGACTCAGGTGGGAGTAGCTCTAGTGCCCATGTCCCTCATATGACCCAAATGAAGCAAGTGAATTCAGAATGTTCAAGAGTCCAACTAAACCCGAATGGGGTGAATTTGGCGCCAGATTCATGTCCTGTGTGAACGTACCATAAGACCAGACTAGAAGGACCATGTCTCTGGAGCTGGGAACACCTCAGTATTCCCAGGAGGAGCTGGAGGAAGTGTCTGGGGCATGGGTCACTTTAATTAAAGAGCTTCCAGATGGTCGGATACTTTAAATGGCTGTGCTTTTGGACCATAAGCAAACCCAAACTTACAGTGGCTTGCAAAAGTATTCATACCCCTCAGCATTTTTACTACAGTAAATAAGTAGATAAGGTTGGCCTGACTGCAATTAATGTGATAATGCCACAAAACACAATTTAATTCATCATTGCAACATGTAAAAGAAAAGGAACCACACCAAACCTGCCTAAAGAGGAACATCTAAAACTCACAAACCAGGCAAAGAGTGCATTCATCAGAGAGGCAACAATAAGACCAAAGGTGACCCTGAAAGAAAGAGGGGGCCAGAAAAAAGCCATTGCTTAAAAAAATTAATAGGAAAACATATTTTGTGTTTGCTAAAAGGCACGTGGGAGACTCCCCAAACACGAGAAGGTCCTCTGTCCAGATACAATTAAAATGAGCCATCAATGAAAGATACTCTGTGTAGCACAAACCTGGCCCCTGACTGTGGCCCCTGACTGTGGCCCCTCTCTAAAGTGAAGCCTGGTGATGGCAGTGTCCTGCTGTGGGGATATTTGTCATTGGTAGGGACTGGAACACTGCTCAGAGCTGAAGGAATGAAGGATTGAGCTAAACACAGGATAATTTTTGAAGAAAATGATTCAAACTGTGCTGCACAATGCTTCCAACCTGAAGGAGCATGAGCTATTTTTAGTGATTTTATGAACCAAGCTCATAAACACTTATCCTAGAAGACTTGGACCTGGAAGTCCTTCAGAAGGTGGTTCTACAAAGCACTGATTTCGCGAGATGAATACTTTTGCACACTCATGTTTTCTGTTTTTCTGTCATATTTCTGATTTGCTTCACAATAAAACATATTTTGCATATTCATAGTTGTCATGTGATGTCAAGTGCAAGCCACTGTAGCTGTGGATGACTCCCAATAATCAACAATTTCAGTATTAAACTGAGATGTATAATGGATTGCTTTCAATACCAGGCGGGTTTGAAAAAATACTGTAACTTAAATGCTTTGGAGCTTTCCAATATTCACAGGTACACACTCTAATGCTGTAGTGTTGCAGATGCAAATTAGTAAAAAAATGTCTCATAGTTAGTGTTACAGAAAACTAACTCACAGTTAATTAGGAACTTAAAGCTGTTTCTCCTTCGAGAAACTCCTGAAAAAGACAAAAATTCACTATGAGCCATAGACTTAAGACAGAGAATAATAAAAGTCAAAATGTTTGTCTAAATATTTTTCGATTTTTTCAGTTTTGGGTTTTTCCGTAGAGAATGTAAAACTCACATCAATAATCAAATAAATTGATAGGACTCACCAGATGCTGCAGTCTGCATGATGTCTTCTGGAAAATTCACATTTGAACTGAAAAAAGAAACAATGTCAAGCTATGGATCAGTCATTCAGGTTAACTCTTTCAAATACCACACATCTTTTTGACCTTTAAGCCTCATAGTAACTCTTTTTGTTGTTGTTGTGCCTGAAATTGAGTTTCTATTTCAGAAATAACCTACATTTCTCTTTTTATGCGAGGAAGAGACTTGTTGCTGCTAAATTCCTTCCAGTGCTGGACTGTGAAGACTTTTATATAAACATCCCCCAGTGCAGGTGCTGCGTATGGTTCGTGCATATCACACTGGTACAGACTTCTCGGTCTGCTCCCGCTGTACCGGTTTGTTTATCTTCAGCAGAAGTCTGTTGGACCTCTTGCTTTATGCTCTCAGGACGTCGATGCACTGACTGTACTCAGTGTCAGGACAAAGAGTGGCAAAATGTCTTTCATTTCATTCGTTTTTGTATAAAATGGCTTTGAGTTGTGTTGTTGGTGCCTCCTGGCGAGGACGACGTTGAAAAATATATCAATGGGACTTTTCTGGTTAAAAAATGGTTACATTCAATATTAAATAAATAAAAACTTGGAGGGATTTAAGGTAAGGGTTATGTACAGTATATTTATGAAGCACGAATACTTGCTGTTGTTAATTAAATACTGATAATTATTCCTAAACTTAAATACTGTTGATTATGGGTCATATATTACACAGCCCACAACAGCAGAGCCACATGTGACTCAGGGAGGATCACCAGCACCCGCTCTGACAGAAAAGAGAAGTGAAATAGAATCAGAAACTATAGATGCACGTGAGTTCATTTTCCCACAGTTATAACTTAATGAGATTTTTCATTCATTACAATACATTTATATAAAAATACAAAATGTCAAGTCAGTATTAAGTACTGTCTCAATTTTTTGGATAGATTTTTATTAACAAATTAACCTGAAGATGGAACAAATGTGGAGTGTCTGCATATGTCCAGTACTAACAACTTCAGTTTCCTTAAAACTCCTCTCAGTGCAAGTGTGTTCTGTAGAAGGGTTTTACAGTTATTTATTTTGAAACATGACTGCTTTTTTTCTGTTCCTCATTCACAGATGGCTCTTTTTTTATTATTATTCACTGTCTGTCAGATTTTGGAATAGTACAAATATTTAAAGAAGTGAAACCTCCCATTACCCACAAAGGATTTTCCTGTACACGACAATGTAGCAAAGATCTGCTTACAGGGCACAACAGTGAAGGCTCTTTCATGCATTAAAATTATTATAAATACCCTCCAAAAACACATTTCTTTATTATTTTATTCATTAGTTGTTGCTTTATATCAGTGGTTCCCAAAGTGGGGTCCGGGGCCCCCTGGGGGTCCGCGAAGGTACTACAGGGGGGCCCCCAGAGGCTGTCTATATTTCAATTTCAATTTGAATTTATTTATTTTTTATTATTATTATTATTATTTTTATTATTATTATTATAATTTCAGATACATGGTTTTGGTTCATAAAAACAAATAAAACATACAAAAATATAAAAATTCTATGAAAATATTAATTACCTAAAAACATTAAGTACATAAAAAACATTTGAAATGATTTACAGTTGTATACTTGTTTTAAAATATTACATTAAAACAACTTTTAATCAATAGTCAGTGTTTTTGTAATGTTTTTATAAAAAAACAACAAAAAAAAAAAACATATGGAGAAAAACATAGCAGAGTCTTTTGAATAGAGGGAAGTTTTATTGTTGGGGGTCCGCAAGGGATTTTTGGAAATTTAGGGAGGGCCATGACAGTCCTGACTTTGGGAATGGCTGCTTTATATATTGGAAGGTTCAAGTAATGTCACCTCACGTTCATTCACAGAAACCTTTTTAACTCATACAGCTCTACAGTTTTAAAGTCAAATCACAAGTTGGAATAGCAAAAGTAACAGCTCCTTTCTTTATAAAATATGTAGTATAAACAATTTCCCTCCTAATTTGTTTGTGTAAGTGAAATGATTTAGAGTGACTTCCCGTGTAGAGCCATATTAAGTCAGACCACAATGCCACTAAACATTTAACAGACATTTCCACTGTTACTGACATTTAACACCCATATGGCCTACATTAAGGTTTAAACACATGTATTTACCATAGTTTTAGATTATTATTAATTATTAAATTAAAGTTACTCACCAGCTGAAACATTCAGTGTGCTGGCACTTCTAAAATGAAAGCAAAATAACAAGACTTCTCCTTTTTGAAAGACAGAATTCTGTATTTTCACGATGCCATGAAGTGTGTAGTGCTGTTTACCATGAGACGATAAACCATGAAACTGTGTGGATTATGTAAACCAGTTACAAAAGTTATGCAAATAGTATGTTCATGGTATATTTTTTGCATTTGGAAAATAATTATTTGTTTATTTGAGAAGTCAACTCTTTAATTTCACATTCATTATCATAGAACGGACATTCCCAAAGTCAAGAGTGTTGAGGCCCCCTTAATCCCCCAAAATCCCTCGCAGACCCTCAACAATAAAACTCCACTCTATTCAAAAGACTATATCATGTTTTTCTCTATAAAGTTATATTAAAAAGGATCCAAAAAATGCTGACTGTTGGCTAAAAATTGTAGTAAAATAGAAATAATATTTTAAACAAGAATCTAACTGTACTTCATTTCAAACTCAATTTCTTTTAAATGTACTTATTATAGACAGCCTCTGGGGGGCCCACTGCAGTAGTACATTTGTGGCCCCCCAGGAGGAACCACTGATGTAAGACATAAAAAATGCAAAAAGTCTGTAACTTTTTTTTTTTTTTTTTTTTTTTCAGAATTTGCAGCAAAAGCAGCTCACTTCATTTTAAAAGCCTCTTATTTTCCCACAAACTGCTGCTAAGGCCCAAACAGAAGAAGTGTAAACTGTTGATTTTTTTTTACCAGCAGGTGGCACTAAAGGTTACACCAAATTTCTTTATAAACGTCAGAGAACATTTATAACACGAAGTGGGGGTGTAACTTGTTTTATTTGAGCTTAAAAATACTCACTGAAAGAAATAAGCTCTGAGCAACATTTCTTCAGTTTAATCATAACATTCACTGTAAAAAAAAAGAGTAAATGGTGAAAGTTCTGGGAGACTTTATTCTTCTGCGGCGGATTTGTCGACACCTGCAAAAACAGAACAGAGCATTAAAAACAACCAGGAGAACAAAGTGTGGGTAGCTCTGAGTGCAAGGCATCATGGGAGTTGTAGTTTCATTTCCACTCAAGCACTTGCTTATTGGTGTTTTTACTAGAATTTGAATAAGTTTGCCACTGCACAAGTTTTTTGGTCAAATGCAGCAGAGTTGAAAGAAGCCTGTGTGTAAAGGGAACTAACTACTTATCTTACATAAAAAAAACTACCAAAACCACAAGTCAGCATACAATGGCCACCATTTCCTGGTTTCAAAATACTTTATGAGTAATGAGTCAAAAAGAGCCCAAACTATTAAAACATTTTTTATTACAACAATTTACATTTTCTGTGAATGGTTAGAAAAGCACAATACTTGTCTTTAAAAGAAAATACTTAATTTAATCGCTGGCCTGTTCTATAATCTCTAGATCACTTGTCTCTGAACTGGAAAAACCAGTCCAGTGTCTTTCATTGGCTTGGGTGTTTCCTTGTTTTGTTTTTATTTCTAAAATTAGCAAAGGCATTAAAGGCATTGCCCAGTATTTAGTAATGCACTCTCATTTATCTGAACAAAGCACAGGAATACATGAACTGTGCCATAAGTAAAATATTGTCATAATATGACTTGAAGTCCCATTTGACATTAACTTAAACTATATTATTATTGCTATATTGGAATAAAATAAGAGCCCACTGCAGTTCCTTCTTCTCTCGGCCTCTCTCTGAGTCTGACAACTATTTTAGGCCAGTGTCTGTTAAACTGCTTCTCACACCTCACTCTGCTTTATGAACTTACAGACCACCAGGCAAAGCTAATAGAGTGGTCTAAAGTGACCCAACATCAATGTCAAAAACTGGTGGAGAGCATGATGCAGGAAAGCTGTGGTTACACATCAGGGTTTTTCACCAAACACTGATTTAGTTTCTTTAGTCACAACATTATCACCATTTTGTTTAAAAGTGGATCTTTGAATTATCCTAGTTCTCCAAAAATGCTTAATTTCTATTATTTTAATGTAATTTCCTTTAAAGGTCTGCTCTAAAGCAGCGGGTCTCAAACTGTGGTACAGGTAACACTGATGGTACACAGACCTAGTGGTACTCAGGAGTCTTGCAGTAGTAAATATTGGACTGTTTAAGTTCTGGTTTTAGTCCTGGTTTAGACCTGGTTTCAGTCTGGTTTAGTGCTGGTTTTAGTCTGGTTTAGTCCTTTTTTGGTCTGGTTTAGTGCCGGTTATGTCCTGGTTTTAGTCTGGTTTAGTGCTGGTTTTGGCCTAGTTAAGTACTGGTTATGTCCTTGTTTAGTCCTGGTTTTGTCCTGCTTTTGGTGTGGTTTAGTGCTGGTTTTGGTCTGGTTTAGTCCTGGTTTTAGTCTGGTTTAGTCCTGGTTTTGGTCTGGTTTAGTCCTGGTTTTAGTCTGGTTTAGTCCTTTTTTGGTCTGGTTTAGTGCCGGTTATGTCCTGGTTTTAGTCTGGTTTAGTGCTGGTTTTGGCCTAGTTAAGTACTGGTTATGTCCTTGTTTAGTCCTGGTTTTGTCCTGCTTTTGGTCTGGTTTAGTCCTGGTTTTAGTCTGGTTTAGTCCTGGTTTTAGTCTGGTTTAGTGCTGGTTTTAGTCTGGTTTAGTGCTGGTTATGTCCTGGTTCAGTCTCTCTCAGGCTCCTTGCACAACAAGTTTAAATCAAAGCCTGTACTGGCCAAATATTTTGCACCCTTTAGACTTTTCTAACAATATTGTGTGCAGGTCTTAGAGATTTGCATATCAAAATTGTTCATATTGTGGCGATGATTCCTTTACAAAGCACCCTCAGTGTTGGATACGTACAGTCGGGTTTGGTCGGAGCAGGAGGAGGCGGAGGAGGCGGAGGGGGCGGAGGGGGCGTGGCACAGCTGTAGGACACCTCCAGGTATCGGGTCTCTTCTTTACACGGATACTCTCCAAACACGTACTCAGTGACCGGGACGCTACAGGACCTTCTGCCTGCGCACCTGGAGAGACAGACACAGGCCTGAGACACAGAGAGAGGCGGAAACTCTGAGCTTCACTGGAAAACCAAAGAACTGAGGAGGACTTTAGGAGGAGAGCCAGGTCTCTGTCAGAGTCCAGGGAGAGGATGTGGAGAGAGATCAGTCTGAGGGCAGCGAGTGGACGACTGAGCTTACTGTTAATAACATGACACAAGTAGAACTGAAAAAGTATTTGGTTATAAACTCCTGTAGTACTGAGTAACCGTTTGGAGTAACACCTAATTTCTGTTTTAGTTTTGATGTGATCAGACAAACATAACATAAGACAATTTTGCTGTTTCCAAACAAAAAACAAAAAAGAAAAAAAAAAGTACATCTTTATAAGAGAATAAAATACAGCACAAGAAACACACTCACTTTTTCACAACATAAACCAACACAGAGACGCGTTGTATAGACGTGGGTAGAGTCGCCAACAACTAAACAACAGGAAATCCATAGAAAGTTATATTAAAGTTAATCTGATGTAATTTGTATTTTCATCAAAAAACTTTATCAAAAGTGGATCGTTCACTTCGGACTTCCTCTTGGATTTTATAATTTCCCTTAATATCAGATACAGTATGTGACACACTAGGGCTGCATGATATTACAAAAATATGCTGTAACTATGTTTAATGTTGCGATAACGATATAATGGAGTTCTTCAGTTCAAGCAAGTCTATTTATTTTTCGACAAATGTTTATTTCACATTTGTCAGAATTGAGTAAGAATTAAAATCTTACAAGGACTAAAAATTAAGACTAAATCAAGTCCTTTTAATGTTTTCATGTGGCGCCAGGGCAGTTTCATTGATAGGACAGTAATTCTCACAGAGTAAATCTTGTTTTACACTTACTGTGCTTGCTGATAAACTTACGACACACTACTGTTATTCCACACTTTCTCTCTCAGTGAAAGTATTTTGTTCTTACAGATCCTCGACCACCATCTCTGCCCAGGGGAAGGTGCAGTAAGTGTCCGGGCCGTCGTCGGGCTGAGCCTTGCCCTCTCCGCATCGAGTCCCGACGCCCACTTTGTACAAGATGTGCTCCAGCTTTATCTTACTGCCCGCTTCTGAAACACACACAGACCGAGACACACAGCAGCTGAGATTTCATCTGCATCATATCAGGTACGTTACTGACAAATGGAGGGGTGTGACAGAACTTTGAAGTAAAATATATATAAAAAATGTATTAAAAGTACAAATATTAACTTTTCTGTCACACTGCAGGACAGGACATTGACTACAATTTGGCTATTTTGAATCCTTGATATAAATTACATCTACTGTTCTAACAAAAGAAATATATTCCTGTCAACCCTAAAAAAATATTTGTAACATTCATAATTCTATTCAGAAAAATGCAGCTGTCACACTGCAGGACACTGAACATGTTAGTAGTCTCAAGGAAACTAAGGATTTTGCTGAAGTTAATAATAAAATACCAGTTCCTTTTGAGCTTCAGCTTAACTCCAGAGGTCTGCTCTGTAAATGACAGGGGGTTTTGTTGCAGCTGCCTGTTTTAAAAACCCGATCTTTCGTGTCACGCCGCAGGACACCTTTTTCATTACAAGATGGAAACCTGTTTAAAACCATTATTGTAGGATTCATGTGCAGTTAAAAGTGTTTGCGGTGTTGTAAAAATATTTAACGTAAAGCCAACAACTTCATGAATCATCCCAGACACGAGTGAAAGAGCATTAAATAACACACAACTTCAGTCTGTAACTACAAAGGATGTGTTGCTGATAGAATTTTGGAAGTGAAAGATATTTGCTCAAACATATTCAACTGATTACAAAAAGTATTGTTGTCACATCAGGTACCCTATTATAGCTCTATAACTGTTTTATTGCTATAGTTTTGTCATTTTGTTTTCAGCATAAATCACCTCTTACACCTGACTTTGTCCTAATTTCACTTTATTTTAAAAAGTCTTAATTTACTGTCCATTAGGGGTGTAACGATACGTTTTTGCAACTATACGATATGTATCGATTAGATGTTTCGATACGATTCAACACCTTTGTATCAATAATCGATACAGCAACTTTTTGCCAAAAATCATAAAAGTTTACTCACAAATGTAGCACTGCGGCCGGGGTTGATTATGTCCAGCAGACAGAGAGTGAAGAAAAGTTGAATATAACATTTTATTTAATTAAAAACACAAAATTTATCTCCAAAAAGCCATATCTGGTTTTATTTTAACATACAAATTTCTAATTTCGATATTTCCGATATTATCGATCGATACTTCATGTGTATCGATATTCACTTCCTAGAAAACGATATGATTCAATACAAGGTCATGTGTATCGATGTAGCTGTATCATAGGAAAAAAAATCGATACTGTTACTGTATTGTTACACCCCTACTGTCCATTTTATTTTCCAAAATATAATGGAATATAATGATATATAAAATAATAACATGAACAATTTCCATAAACAATTTCTTGCTTCAAACTCGAATACAATCAGTTCACAAATCCACATTTATTAAAACAACAGAATAATATAAACATAAAGACTTCCTTCTTTCATGAAAAAAAAAGGTAATAGTTCATAATACATTTAAGACTTATTATATTTAATGAATGTGAAAGTGTCAGAGCTTTTTAGTTGCATAATATCTTATTAACAATTTAAAAAACAAAAGAAAAATCTCACAATATGAATTAGTTAATTTCTCTTACCACAGGCCATCTCAGCGGTGTCATTGTGGCAGGCGTAGACCACCTCTCCTTCTGTCAACACAAACAAACCAAACCAAACCAAACATCAGAACTTTAACAACACTTTTCACTACGGCTGGACGATATGGAGAAAACATGCGATACTCGATAACTATGTTGAAAATTGCGATAACGATATTATTGCGATATTTGAAAATAGAGCCTACTTTTCGAACATAGTAAGTTAAATTCACTACATTTCACAAAAATGTAAGTTCCTGTATTTACAAGTCAAAACAGCGACAAAATCAAAACTTAACACAGACTAAACCAGGAATAAAACAAGGCTAAGCTGTGACTAAATTAATTAAATTACCACTAAAACTGGACTTTTTAAACATTTTTATTTAGTCACAACACATGTTCTTTTAAGGCTCTGCTGGAAAATGATTCTTCAGTGTAAATCTCTGTCAGATGGAAGACCACAGCGTTATTGCGATATATTTAGATTCTTGTGATACAGATATTGCATTTGCTGATATTGCGATAACGATAATTTTGCGATATATTGTGCAGCCCTACTTTTCATCACTACTTTTCCATGATAAAAGTCACAAAGCCTCAGTTTTCTCCGGCTGCAGTCAGTTCTGAGGTGGTCCTGGTCTAGTCCTGCCTCAGTCCTTGTTGTAGTCCTGCTTTAAGTCCTGGTTTTAAGTCTTGATCTAGTCCTGCCTTCATCCTTGGTTTAGGTCTTGAGCTAGTCCTGCCTTGGTCCATGGTTTAGGTTTTGAGCTAGTCCTGCCTTGGTCCATGGTTTAGGTTTTGATCTAGTCTTGCTTTAGTCCTGGTTTTAGGCCACAATCTAGTCCTGCTTTAGTCCTGGGTTGAGGTCTTGATCTAGTCCTGCCTTCGTCCTTGGTTTAGGTCTTGATCTAGTCCTGCTTTGGACCTGGATTTAGCCAAGATCAGATAAAGCAAACAGAACAAAATAAACTTAAAAAAACAGAGCTTTAATATGATTTAGAGAGTAAAATTTATATTTCTTTTCAAAAATGAAAAGATGATAAACGTGAGCCAGTTGTTAGTTATAAAATACACTCACCAGCAGCGCGGGTCAGATACCAGGCTGCAGCCAGCACTGAAACACACAGACAACACCTTCAGTTTAACACATAATACAAATTATTACTGTGCACATAACAAAGCCACTGACTCCAAATAAAAGCAGTTTTCTACGATGGTTATATAAAAATTTAACTTTTAAGCAGACATAATTTATTTTAAATCTTTCATGTTCAAGTGTGATACTTCAAATTAAAATGAATTCCTTTAATCAAAACCCAAATATTAATGCATTAAAAAGTAAGTATTGGGCCTTGGTGACACAGAACTTCAGATTTTTTCTAATTCCTCTGTCAGTCTTAAACTCTGCTGCTCCTGTGGGAGCTGAGATACTCACAGCCGAACGCGAGGATCCTCACTGGGACCATGCTGTTGCTCTGTGCGCTGTCCGTTACTGAGCGTTTTCTCTGGACGTCCCGTATTTAAAGGTAGAGTCAGACATGCCGACGCCTGTCCCGCCGCTGAGGCATGTGGGGCCTCTGTCCCAGATGTGACGGACCTTTAAAAACCCCTCTGTGAGCCCCAGGAGCCGGCTGTAAACCCCGGAGCAGTCCTCGCACACACCTCCAGCTCGTTAACGACAAAACATCTGCCACAAATCTGCTTAACATACATTAGGTACACTTCAAATATTTGTAATCACGGAAGAATATAATTACTGTAAAGTCAAAAATAAAATCTATTTGCCCATCTATGCATTCATTTAGTACATTATAACCTTTTAACAACTTTTTTAGTAATAGTTTAATTGTAATAGTATGAAACTATAAAAATATGAGTGAAGTTTAATTATACGCAGCACAGGGGCAGGAATATTTTATACAATGTGCCCACAGCAACACCTATTAAACAGGATTGTCCAGTAACTGGGCTTCTATGAGATCGGCCAGGTCAGAGGAGCACCCAGACCTCGCCTCCACAGTCAGTTCCTCCTGCTCTTCAAGGGCAATACTGGGGCCATCCAGAGACACAGTCCCTCTGTCATGCTGCAAGGGCCTTCTCTTTGGGGAGGAGTAACTCTGCTCCTTACTGTATCTCTAATGGAGCACCCAGCTGCTTTTCAGTCCTGTCAGCATGGCCGGCGGAGGCAACAAAAATTATAAATGGAGGCAAACTCAAATCTACAAAACCATGGCTTTAGCTTTATTTCATGTTTTTTTTCCTGGCACACACCCACACAAATCACAACTCATCCCCTTAAATAACCCACCTGCACAGGGAACAAAAGAAGGACTCAACCAACAACAGGAGAAACATCACAAACAAAACCTATACATATTTACAAAAACAAGCCCTTTAAACCACAACTGAAATCCAAAAATAAAGTATTTACACAAAACATAGGTAAACATAATCCTTAAGCAAATCAATAATCAAAATAAAGACAATAAGAGTATAACCAATACCCAAACTCCCCTCTAATTAGTAAATGGTTTCTTCCACCCATTCAAAAGGGAGACAACAAGCCTTAGCCTCCATTTGGCTCAGGAACACCACATGTAAGTATGTCAATGCTACCCTCTACAAATCAATAAACTAATATTTTAAAATGTGACTGTGTGTTTTATTAACATTAAAAGCTACAATTACCATCAAGATTAAAACTACCATTAAACACATTCAATGACACTAAACATAGTAATGGAGGGCATCTCCATTACAAGTCCTGACCCAGAGCCGATGATGACCACTGTTGAGAGTAAGAATGTGGGTTTAGAGCTGAACATGTTACTGCAGCTGGTCTGTCTCCTGAGACTTTTTGTCCACCATTGTTGCCCTGCTGCAGAGGAGTTTACTGACCGCCCTGTAGTGACTTTGGCTTGAGTGATGAACAAGTCATTTCTGTGTCCCTAATTCCTTGACTTAACATTTGGATTCAGCAAACTGAGCTTCAACCAGATAGAGAAGAAGCTGTGCACCTTTATAATAAAAAGCCTCCTTGAAGCTGTGGCCATGAGGTCTCTGCTGCCCTTTGACAACCAAAGTAACAAATGCTGTGAAGCAGAGAGACCCTATGAGCCTGACTGTGGGCCTGGGGCAGGACCAGGCCACGCAGACTGCAGCCTGGGCACTTGGTGGGGTTCTGGGAGGAGTTTGGTGAGGTACTGGAGAAGAAGTATGAATCCATCTTCTCAGTGCTTCAGGATAACCCAAGTTCTTCTGTCCGGTAGGTAATTTTGCTCTCTTACTGTTTCTGTAAATTGTCCAGTTCATAAATGTCCAGGGTGTACCCCACCTCAGGCCCAAAGTAGCTGGGACCTGAGGCACCAGGTCAGTAGATAAGCGGTAGAAGATCAGTGACCACACACTTAAATGTTTTAAATCTGAAGTGCTGGTATTGCCCTGCCATATAGAGCCGTCTGTTTTAGCCTTTGTGATGTTGCTCATTCCTGCTTCTCTAAACTTCTAAATTCTCAATTTTTACATCTGTTTCTGTTGCTTTGTGTTAAGTATTTTAATAACAATATTAGTGTGTTCTTACATGGCAACGTTGTTGTTGGTGTTTTGATAATTACAGTGTGTGAGGGCCCAGCAGAGAGTGAAAGGGCCCGAACATGCATCAGCAGCTTTCTGCAGAGGTCCAGGTGGCCCCTGAGTCTCGTAAATTCCTCAGAGCCACAGTGAGCCATAACTCACCAGGAACCAGTGCTGTTCTGGGCTGCACTGACAACAGCCTCCTGCACACGTGGAACCATCACAGGTACGCCACGCTCAGGGCTGTTTTCACTAATCAACACCTCACCAATCTCACCAACCACAGCAGTAGCTTTAGAAACACAATAAAACTGTACTAAAAAATTAGTACAACACTGGATGGAAATAAATCATTTGACACTGCAAAAACTTATTGAAACAATGCCAAAGCGAATGTGTGCTGTAATCAAAACTAAAGGTGGTCCAACAAAATATTAAAGCGTGTGTTTTTTTTTTGTTTTTTTTTTTTGGTAAGGCAGTGTATTACTATTACTTGTATGGAAGTAAAATGTCTATTACAATAAATATGTACAATTCATTCAAAAAGTAACTGGAGTAACTTTAACTCATTACTACCCTCCTCTGATCACTGATAATCCCATGATTAACTGTTTAATAACCCTCATTATGACCAAGAATAAGAGACATTTATAAGGTAAGGTTCACTGATTTCATAGTTGACCTCTATACTCTGCTCACTCTTATTTCTATCTGCTGCCTACTGCTTATATTTGGCAGACATCCCTAAATCCTGCCACTCCCTTCTCTATCTAAGCTATAGAACTTTGACCTAAGCCTTACCTTTGGAATCAAATTGTCATTAATGAAATACAATCTTGTCGTATCATGTCATATCTTTCCTGCCTGGACCCAATACTCATCTCTTTACTTACTTGAATTATGTCGATTCACCATTCACCTTCAATGAGCTGTGCAGAACAGAAGAAATAAGGTAGGATTTACCCAATTTGTTATTGTTTTAAATAACTATAAATGTCTAAACCAAAGTAATTCGAGATGACGTACAAGTACTTGTCAAGCAGAACACTTCTCATTGTCAGGGTATTTTGTTATGCTTTTTTCATATTCACTGATGTATTTGGGGTGAAAGAAAAGTAAACAGTGCACATACAAACATTTGATTTGTTCCACACTATGCTATGGCCAGGAACTCACAGCTGCTAATTCTAGGGCCACATATTAAAATTCAAAAGGAAATTCTAAAATAATACTTCAAGGAACAGTGGATGGATCTAGGAAAAGGCAGGTGGAAGGCAGAGGAAAAAGTAAGTAGTAACAAGAGATTGGAAGCAACGGAGGGAAATCCTTGGATGTCCCCTGCTGATTAGGAGACACATGACACTATGACCCGTCACTTTCATTCATTCACTTTCATTCATTCACTTTCATTCATTCATTCGTTGTCTTCTGCTTATTCCTGTTAGGTGTTGCGGGTACTGGAGCCAAACCCAGTACCTTTGGGCCTTAGGCGGGGTACACCCTGGACAGTGGCCAGTTAGTCTCAGGGCTGACACAGAGAAAAACACAGACAGACAACCGTTTACTCTGGATTACACTTATTTGTAAAAAAAAAACTACATAAAAAGTGATAAAATGTTTTACTACAGGGTTTTTATTACTATATTTTTATAGTGACTAATAAAGGTTGGTAAGTGTTGGACTCTGAAAGACTTTATTGCATTAAATTTAAGTTTAAGTCATTTTTTATTTAACACTTGTTAAAACGGTGAAAGCTAGAAACAGGTATGATAAATAAAGCATAGTTATTTAATCTATTCACCTCTCATTTGTATTTAGAACATCATAAGCAAAATGTTACAGAAGTGAGAGAGAGGAAAACACCAACACTTGTGAGAAACTGGCTCTGTAATTTTTAATTTAGATTTATTGTATTGCTAATGTTTACCTTAACTATTATTGTATATCTTTTCTTTCTAAATTCTTGCAACAAAAGATGAATCTAAATGCAATATGATCTCTAAATAACAAATGCACCGGGTCATAAGGTCATAAAGTGAGGTAAAAAATAATAAACGAGTTATTAAAGAGAGACTTAGTAAGTGTATTGTGCAGAAATATATTTTTTATGTAGAAAGAGCAAAACTTTAATATGTATTTCTAATTTGCAATGTGTTTTCTACAACAGTTCATCAGCGATATATTCAATGCTGTGGTTAACCCAATATGGCTTCAAGATATGGTGAGTGACATTCTCCCACAGTTTACAATAATGCTGGGGAGGGTTAATGTTACAAATTTTTATAAGCTATAGCATAACAAAAATGGTCCAAATTCTTCATAGAAAAAGTATTAAGATGCCAAGTTAATGTACCTTATTGTATATCATACAATAATAATATTTAAGGTAGTTTGTTGTTTCCAGGCAAAAAGAATTGTATACAGTACATTTACATATTGTTAAAATAATGTCATACAGACTTGTATTACTATTATTTCTACACTTTCTTATCTTGAAAAAAGTGACTCCCCATTAATGAAGTGGTGCGTGCCCCCATCTTTCATGTGCAGGACTATCAGAGGTTTAACATGGAGCCAAAAATGGTGCAGATTAAAAAGGACATTAACCCTTCTGTGCCCTTGGAAAACACTATCCTTTCATTATTTTAGTGAATGAAAACATCCAGGGGTGTAAAAATATAGCAGATGAATATTTTCTTTAACTTTTTTTGCACATATCTGTTAATCTATCTCAGTTCTGCTCAAAACTACTAAATTTGCTGTTTGTTCACAGTTTAATTTGTGTAAATCATACATGAAACAGCCCCCCCCCCCACCACACACATACTCAAAAATACACACATAGGGTTAGGGTTAACCCATGATTTTATAGTGTCATGGCAGTGCAATCAAAAAATATTGTTATAATGGAAGTCAATGGGGACAAAAACGTCCAGAGGGGTACGAGAGGAAGAAAATATTAAAATCTGGTGCTACACAAAAACAAAAAAATCATCAAAGTCAGTGTTGTTACTAATGTTTGACATGTCCAAGACTGTGATAAAAGGTAAAAACAAAGTCACCAAAAAATCATTAATCATCATTAATCATGAATCATTTCTCAAATACAGTGGAAGTTATGGTCAAAAGTGAAGTGTGAAAGTGAAAAATTACCCCTAGAGGCTGAAAACGTCCCCAAGGGTACATAAGGGTTAATAGCATCTCAAAAAATTAGTGGCTCTCACAAAAATTCTCCAGCCTCGTAAATGTGGCTTAAAAAGCATTAAGAAAAAAGGTACTATCATTGTGTTTTTGTCACATTGTTCAACATTCATGGTTAACTGTAGTACATTTCTCACTGCAGGTACAGATAGGACCCTTAGGAGGCGCCGGAAGAGTTATGAACTCCTGCCACCTTACCGTAAGTCAGACAGTTGATTTCACAGATTTTCTGAGGTCAGTCTTGTTGACTTGTTGTGTTGTACGGTTGGTTTGGATGGGGTTCGGGTCTGGGTTGGCCTTATTCTGTGATGTGGTGATTAGCCGTTAGGGTCTTGCGTGGCTGTTAATAATTATCTGCATAAACTGAAGCTATGCTAACTTTGTGACTGCCATGCATTGTGATTCTGAAGTAATGACCATAAAGTCATAACTTCTTTATAGTCTGGAAACACACCTTTAACAGCCTACTGACAATACTTTACTGACATCAGTTTCCTTGTTTAGTCATTCTGCTGTTTAGCACCAAAACATGAGGCACTTTTGCTCTTGTCAACATTATAATAAATAAAACCTTTTTTTTTTTTTTCTTTTCAGTGTTGGAGTTGAGGGTTGTTATGTTGGGCAACAGCTGGAGTGAGAGAAGCTCAGTGGGAAACTTCATCTTGGAAAACAATCAAGCTTTTAACATTGAAGAAGAATCTGATCGTTGTGTTACAGTCAGTGAAAAAGTGCAGAACAAAGAAATATCTGTCATCAACTCTCCAGACCTGCTTCAGCCTGAGCTCTCTGCAGACAGACTGACAGAGTTAATAACAGAGATGGCAGAAGCCTCTGCCCCTGGTCCTCATGTGTTCCTGCTGGTTCTACAGCCTGAAGACTTCACTGAGCGACACAAAACCAGACTACAGTCAGTCCTGAGGAAGTTCAGTGAGCAGGCCTTTGACCATTCACTGGTGCTGATATCACCTCCCAAACAACCAGACTCACATGTGGCAGAAAAGTACTTGCAAAAAATTATAAAAAAATGTGGAGGGAGATTCCAGCATTCAAAAAACCTCCCTCTTTCTGAATTGTTAAGAAGCTTTGGTCAGATTGTCCAAGAGAAAAATGGAGAACATGTAAAGTGTGAGTGGGCAGTAGCGTCTTCACAATATGTCCAACAGACACCAGAGGAGACGACATCCTTCACGTTAGATCTTTTTAACAAAACAAGTGAGAAAATACTCTTTCAAATTTAACTTTTGTTCCTACTGGATTACACAAACTCAGTGCTCATAATGTGTAATAACAGATTACTGATCAATGTTGTGAAACATCGATTGAATTAATTTTAATTGAATTGGCTTCTTATATTATTTTGCATGTTGTCTTTCAGAACCTCCAATTAAGATATTGCTGTTGGGGAAGAGTGAAGACAGAAAGTCAAGACTTGGTAATTTTATTTTAGGATACGAAGGATTTAATCTTCAGAAGCAATTGATAGCCAAGCACTGTGTTGCCGCCTATGGGGAATGGAAAGGAATATCCCTTACAGTTGTGAAAACCCCAGACATGACCACTTTACCTGAAGACAGTCTGAAAGAAGAGGTGACCACATGGATACAATTTTGCTTACCTGGACCAAATGCATTGTTGCTAGTAAAACCGTCTTCGTTTACTGAAAAAAATAGACAAATGTTGATGTCAATTCTTGATTTGCTGGGTCACAGTGCATTTAAACACTCTATTGTCGTCAGAAAAAAGCATGGAAGTGAAACAAACTTAATTGAGCAAGAACTACTAAAGAAATGTAGTGGTAGACAGTACAGCATGGTGGAACATGACCGTATCCTGTTAATGAAGATGATTGAGACCATGGTTTTTGAAAGAGGGTCTTTCTTAACCATCACTGAACAAAAGAAACCATCTCTGAACCTGGTTCTGTGTGGGAGGAGAGGAGCAGAGAAGACCTCAGCAGCTGAGTCCATTTTAGGGAGAACAGAGCGTCCTGCAGCCAGCAGCCCAGAGCAGTGTGTTAAACATCAGGGAGAGGTGTGTGGGCGTTGGGTGTCTCTGGTGGAGCTGCCGGCTCTGTCTGGAAAACCTCTGGAGGCAGTGATGCAGCAGTGCCTCAGCTGCATCTCCCTCTGTGGTCCTGAGGGCGTCCATGCCTTCATCCTGGTTCTGCCGGTGGGTCCCCTCACCAACGAAGACAAGGCAGAGTTAAAGACCATCCAGGACACATTCAGCTTTCTGATCCATGACCACATCTTTATCCTCTGCACTGTTGAGACAGATCCCTCAAACCCAGTTGTGGAAAACTTTATAAAAGACAACAGAGACATCCATAAACTCCGTGAAACGTACAGAGATAGATTTGTTGTTTTTAACAAGAAAAAAAAGCATCACTTTGAGATGCAGAGAATTGTTGAGAGTCCATCCTGCAACTATACACTGGAAACATTCGCATGTGTCATGATGAGTCAAAATGTGCAGAAAGACAGACAGATTTCAACTTTAGAGTCTGAGCTTAAAGATCTAAAGAGAAAAATGGAAAAAGACTTTGGTAAGTACACTTTTATATTTTTAATAAATCTACAAAACATTACAATTTAGAAAATTTAGGGTTTCCACTGATTTTCCTGCTAGCAGCATGACAGGAAGTAAAGATCGAAGCAGATCAATGAAAATTGGGAAGAAAAAAAGTATCACACGTATGAACAGTTTTGATGTCTACTCGCATCTTATGACATCAGTCTGACAGTCTGAGTTGTTTACAGTGGTGTAGTCTACATTTTTGTTGTGGGTATACTGTAATGATTTCCCAGCGCCTCATATAAACCTGCGCTAGTGTTGTTTAATAATATGTTGTTTTTTGGGAATGTATATTTTATTGTATACATACATTATTTAGCCAAATAGGAGGAATCTAGTTTTAAATCAATTGCTCTACTAAGGAAAAAAAACAACAACAACACACAGATCAACTAACTGCACTACACCAAGACCCAGGCCCAGTGGACCTATGGGTAAAGGATTTTATACTAAACCATGCAGCATTCAGAAGTGCTAAAGAAGCCGACCTGGCCTGCTTTGCTATGGTACAAGCAAAATAAAGATATATAATGTACTTTATAGTTTGTTAATAACTATTATGCTACACAAATTAAATTATTTTTTGAATCAACTGAAAAACTAGGCACTGGACAGTGTCCTGGGACCACTCAGTCTCAACAAAATGCTAAATGTATCTCTTATTTACTTCAATTCCTAAAACCGGTCAAACAATCTTAATACATACAGCAGGCTAACTAAGTCTATAAAGTATCACATTTGCAAAGTCATACATGTGCTGTACCTACAAAAAACAAATACTTTCAACAAAAGAACTGTCACTATGTATCTACTGCTTACCTTGTCCTGAGTCAGATTTACACACTGTCACTGTTGATGTTGGGCTCCTTTAGCATCTTCTGCTGTAGCTGTATTTGTCTTTAATACTCTACATTCTTTACTCCCAGCCTTCTGCCTTAGTTTCCTCCTCTGTTACCTGACAAAATATTCAGTTTAATTAACAGAGTGAAAATGTTTGGTCAGTGACCTGTCTCAGTAGAGAGATGATAATGCTAATTTGATAAATTAGCCTACTTACATTTTAGCTCAGTGCTAACTCCTCTGTGACCTCCTCTCCTGCTGTAGCTCATACTCCTCTGGTCTCCGTGTCCAACTCCTGGTGTATTGTATTTTTATAAAGATCTACAGCTGTGTTATTGTCTTTTGCTGATGTCATTGGTTTTCTGTCTGAATCTGGCGCTGCTGAAGCGCGTTCACAACACACGCGTTCATGAACAGGAGACAACCAATGAGAGCACGGGGGGGGTGGGACAAGCGTCAGAGGAGCCAATGAGAGTGTGGGGGAGGCGGGACAAGCGTCGGAGGAGCCAATGAGAGTGTGGGAGGCGGGACAAGCGTCAGAGGAGCCAATGAGAAACGAGTTAGTCTTCCACAGAGCTCCATTTGCTGCGCTGCTGCTGTGATGGGAACAGGAGGAGAGAGGCTGTAAAGAGTTAGCGCTGGGCTCTGTAAACAGAGACAAAAGTACCTAGAAGATAATGATTGTTATGTATCCATGCACAATTTGAAGTGGTCATATGGAAATTCTGCATATTCCTAGTGGGTATACGGCGTGTACCTGCGTATCACGTATACTGCACTACTGGTTGTATACATTTGAGTTTGGATAGTTTTTAGGTTTATTGATTATGTGAATAGTTACACCATTCAACCCTAAAGAGACAGAAGTTACACACGAGTTACAAAAGTAAAACCAATAATGTCTCATGTTTTTCAGATAATGCTAATCAGAGTCCCCATTGTCTGAGGATTGTGCTGATTGGAAAAACTGGCTCTGGAAAGAGTTCTTCAGGAAACACCATCCTGGGAAAAGAAGCTTTTAAATCTGACTGTAGCCAAAGATCAGTCACCAAAGTTTGTCAGAAAGCAGAGGCTGAGGTTGATGGACGCCATGTCACTGTGGTGGACACTCCTGGTCTGTTTGATACAAACATGACACAAGACCAAGTTAACAATGAAATGCTGAGCTGCATCAGTCTTTTGGCTCCTGGACCACACGTCTTTCTGCTGATTTTAGAGGTTGGTCGTCTCACAGATGAGGAGAAAGAAACACTGAAACTTATACAAAAGTTCTTTGGGACTAATTCACAGATGTTCACTGTCATTCTTTTCACAAGAGGAGATTCTCTTCAACATAGAAAGATGTCTATAGATAAGTACATTGAAACAAGTTGTGATGACTCGTTCAAGAAGTTGGTTTCTGACTGTGACGGGCGCTACCATGTGTTTAACAACTTTGATCATCAAAATCACATTCAAGTGACTGAGCTTATCACTAAAATTGAAAAAATGGTGAGGAGAAATGGAGGCAGTTGCTACACTTCTGATATGTTTCAGGAAGCAGAGCAAGCAATACAAGAGCAGGCCGACAAGCTGCTGAAGGAAGAGGAAAAAGAGATGATGCAGGAAATTGAGCAGCTGAAAAAATATTACTCTAGCTCCAGGGGAGAGGACGGTAATAAAATGCTTGAAGAAATGAATGAAAAAGTTGCAGAAATACAGATAAAATATAAAGCTGAGACCAGAAAACAAGCAGAGGAGATAAATGCATTCAAACAGAAATACAAAATGAACTTTGGAGGTCTGCTAGAACAACATAAAGAAGACGTGAAAAGACTTGAGATTCAAATGCAGGAGTCAGAGAAACAGCACGACAAAGAGTTCAAAGGCCTTCATGAACTGGCCTGTCACACTGAAGCACTGCTAAAGGAGGAGCTCAGACAAAAAGATCAGGCCAAGATCAGAGAGTTGGAGGACTTAAAGAAAAGACACGAAGAGGAAATGCAAGTTTATAAAGATAAATACAAAAACAAATGCACGATCCTCTGACAACTTGAGTTTAGAAGGAAACTTTTACAACCCAATAGTTATTAGTGAGAAAGCATCGACCTCTATAGCTATAAAGTTATGATACTGAGTAGAAGGGATTCATGATTAACACTGGAGTAAATAATTTACAGACCTGGGTACAACGTGTCAGAAAGGAACATAATAAATCAGATAAATGTGTCCTTAATGCACTCCTTCTGTTGTAGCTTTAAAGAAAGATGTAAGGTCTACAGAGCAGTATGTTGCAAAATCAAAGAAACATGTATTTTTCATTTGTGATTGTAAGAAATTGCCTCACGAAAAGAGACAGGTCTGTTTTTTGTTCATTTTTAATTCCATATTGAATTTAATAACCTAGTCACGCAAATACTGCAGGTGTGTCAATGTAATATTTAGTGTTTTCAATTATTCCAGTTTTCTTCTTTAGTTATAAATGTTGGTGATCACCATTATAACCATGTGTAATTTATTTTTGGGGTAATTTTGTATATTTAAGTAACTTTTAACACGGTGACAAATGTTTATGTTATGTTGAATTTGTAGCCTGTGATGACTTTAATACCTTCACAAACCAAATTTCTATAGCTCCGTTACCTCAAAGAGAAAATGATAACACTAAAGAAATAACAAATAATAATAAGCAAAGAACTGTACAAGAAAACATTTGGTAACACTTTCTATGAACTCGCTGTTCATAAGACGCTATACATACATTTATAAAGCATTCATAAGGCTTTATAATTATTGACATAAGTTAACATAAATATGTAAAGATACTCATAACTACACTTATATGGCATTATAATGTTTCGTTATAGGCCTTTACAACTGAAGGTGACACAGTGTATTATAAAGCGTCTTTGTCCTCATGAGACCAGCAGTGTTGAGGTCAGTATTATAAGGCTTCATAACAGAATCCATGAATAGACCCAAAGCAGCCATCCATGTCCATGTCTTATTCATATATTTTTTGTCAATGGTTATTTTACTGCTCATACGCACTAATTAAGAGATACAAGCACCCATTGCATAGGCTAGGTAAAGTGAGATTAACTTATAATTACTCATAAAAACTCATAGGGCACCATTACAAACAGTAAGTAAAGTGGGGTTTCCCCTCATACATAAGCACTAATGCAGAGACACTTTACCTGAGCCTAATACTGACCTCAACACTGCTGGTCTCATGAGGACAAAGACGCTTTATAATACACTGTGTCACCTTCAGTTGTAAAGGCCTATAACGAAACATTATAATGCCATATAAGTGTAGTTATGAGTATCTATACATGTTTATGTTAACTTATGTCAATAATTATAAAGCCTTATGAATGCTTTATAATGCTTTATGAATGTGTTTATAGCATCTTATGAACAGTGAGTTCATAGAAAGTGTTACCAAACATTCAATGAACTCACAGATGTAGTTCAATAAAATAAATGACATACTGTTTATCAAAGATTTTTTTGTTCCTACTTTGGTTGTTATTACATTATGCACCTTTTCTGTTTTAATCTAATGAAGCTGCTTACTCAGTAAATGTGGTGAAATGTTGCTTATTTATCAAACTTCATACCACTGAGTGCAGTGTGAAGTTTTTATTGTGTTCAGGCCTGTTTAGCAAATTAGCGATGCATAATCAGTTGTAACCTATTTTGAGTTACAGTTAAGGTAAACCTTTTGTCTACTCATTAGTGCTCATTTGTTTGATTTGATTACAGGCCACACTTCCAATCAACATCTGTATAATAAAAAGTCCTCTAATTGTTCAGTAAAGCCCAAACCATAAAGACATCCCCGCTCTCTGGACCCCCATTCTCTGACAGGAATCTTTCCACACTGCTACTGCCTAAACCAATACAAAATTTCTATAGTGGGCTATAGTGTCTCCATTTCATTAACAGCACTTCAGAATGCGCTGTGGTTAAAATGCAGTGACATTGGACGCTCAGGAACTACAAAAGGGTGGTCTATTAGACCAAGTGGACCACCAGAACCACCCTTCTCTGCAGGGCATCTATACTGTAGTAAACATTGTAGGCTAAGAGCTAAGCAGATCCAAAAACAGCCCCGTCAGTCTAGGAGCTTCCTGCTGCCTTTATGCCTGCGTTTCTGCTGAGGACACACAACTTTGTTGAGAAAAAAAAAAATCTTTACCCCTTCCTTTGCCTTACATCTGGAAGCTTGCATTGATGAGCAATGTATTTATCCCAAAACAAGGGCTATCATCTAATTCTTAAAGTTAAAACAGAAAATATGTTTGGAGTATTGTATGAAATATTTTGTTTTTGGCTACAAGTGCAAAAATAAATTTACTGTGCATTGTACTGTACTTGACTATAACTGCGCATGAGACGAAGTTTTTCTTTTCATTCGTCCATGTGTGTCTGTGATTGGCTGTGGGAGTGGGGACATTGTTACACTTGCTGAGCAGGTTTATTTTTTACTTCTGCTTCTGGGACATGCGGATTAAAAATTCAGTCGGTGAGTAACAAAAGTTTTTGCGTTTAGCAAGAAATGAACAAATACTGCTTCTGAATGCAATAGCTGTACTGATGTAGATATAATTAAACTGTATATTTCAACTTTGTACCAACTTGTAGTAGTAATATAAGCATAGGTGGGTAGAGCCGCCAAAAACTGTAAAACTCAATTAAGAGTACTGTTATTTCAAAATAATATTACTCAAGAAGTTAAAAGTAAGTTATGATATAGTAAATAACAATAATAATAATGATGATAATAAAGTAAATGTAAGTCATTACTGCCCCCCTTTGAGTATAAATATTGTAGATATGTAAAAAGTTGCTTATGTCAAACTGGAATGAGATTATATTTTGATTTATTTGTGATGTTAGCGTGGCATGGTAAAGTGCATCACTACTTCACAACATTTTCACAAAATACCATAGCTATAACCAGGAAGGAGAAATGAATTTAACAAGGGCCTATAAACAGTAAATGTTTAGGTATAATACTATTTATAACATTTTAAAATATTTCTAATTTCAAACATTTTCAAAGACACATACAAAATAAGGTTCACAAAAAAAAAGTTTTATAAACCACGTCACAGCATTATTTTTTTTAACAGTTCTCTTCAGAAGTGATACTCCCTACAGTGTGACATCATGGCAACATCTGAACCCGGTAAGTCTAATCTATTGCTAAAGGAATTTAAACAATTCAAAACCAAGGCACCAGAAAAAAACAGTAAGTAGAAAATATGTTGCAACAGTGGTTTTGATACTTCCTCTCCAGCCTGTGCGGTAGTTCCTCATGTGGCAAGACAACATACAGTTGGGAGGTGTTTGTTCAGGAGAAAATGCCGCAGTCAGTTGTCAGGAAATTAAATAGGAATGCTGATACTGACCTTTACTGGAGATCATTTTTAACACAAAAGGAAAACTAAACCAGATTATGTATAGATCTATTGCTTACAGAAGCCCTGAAGGGCAAGCGCAAAAATCGTTTTGGGGGGTACCCCCACTGATGCACTATTTTTGAAGTACAATTTTTTCCCCCCCTCTGGTTAATGACCCCTGAAAGGCAAGGGCATTTTTTTTCTTTCTGTTTAAGTCATTCTCTCTCTCTTCTAGTGATTTTTTTTTTTTTTTTTTTTTTTTTGCGTTATGACCCCTGAGAGGAAAGCACAACTGCAGTGTTTTCAGTGTAATTTTCATTTTGGCCACTAAACTACTTTCACCAAATACATAACTGATGTTTTATTGTTTAGCTCAATTAGTTATCTGTTGGTTTAGAAACTGGTGGACTGGGGATCATTCCTGGGAGGGTCATATTTTAAATGTAATATTGGTCCCTCATAGAAAACATGGCCCAAATCCATCATACTTTTGAATAAATTCATTATATTAAAATAATTACTATAATAATAATAAACATTGTAAAATACAAATACTGATAAAATATAGATGAAATATTATTAATCTGTTCACTAAACTACTGACAATAAGCTCTATGTTGCCAACATGTCAGCTCTTCTCCTGACTTTCTGTGGAGTTTTCTGGAGCCTGCTGTCACAGCCCAGTGTGCTGAGACTGAAGGAACATAGACATAGCAAACACACATAGGGACTGGGGCTCCACTGGGTATTGAGGAACTGAACAGTTACACACAAAAAAGTTAATGCCCAGTTAGATTTATGCTTTGGTCTATGTAAAGAAACAGCTCATGTTTAAAATGAGAGTTGTTATAATAAACTATGTTTTCTCTCAAATCTTGGAGAGAAGTAAAAACATGAATTGTGCTCATATTTTTTTCTAAAATGTAGGAGCTGAATTATATATTAAATAATCTGAAATGCACCAGAAGACAGAAGAAATTATATATATTTTGTTTAAAATTTCCTGGGGGAGGACTCCAGACCACCCAAGCCTTACATAGTCCCATACAAAAGAATAGTCTGCTACAGATACAGGAGGTACCCAATTTTGGGAGCAACACAAATAAGACCTTATATTAAGGCTATTAATATTTATGTTACATAAGTAGCAATTTGACAAATGCATATCCTTTTTTTGTAGTTGTGGGGCGGGGTGGGGGTGCAATCTAAAATTTTGCCTAGGGCACTAATAGAACCAGAGCCAATAAAGACGTGCGTGTAAAAGTGAAATGTGTATATATTTGTCCATAGTTGTGCATAAAATACATTTTGTAAATTATTGTACAAGAGAATATGATTACAAAAATTATAACATTATATATTTGCAAATATGAAATATTTTTTTAATGATCACAACTTATAATTTTACGCTTGGTATTGCTCTCTTGAGAATACGAAACACAGCCGTGATGGAACTGTCAAAAATACGTCACTGCTCACAGACATTATGCATCGAGCAAACAGTCATGGATTACTCAAACTGGCACGGCTGCTCTTCGCTCAGTCCCTTTTAAAACTGCCGTCTGAAAACTTTACACAACGTACAGTGATTTTCAGAAGAATATTCACCAACAAAACGTTCCAAACTTGCTAAAGGATATCATTTCTTCATTGAAGCATACCTGGATTGTGAAGGTAAGAGCTTTGTTATGTAGCTAGCTAGCGTTAGCAACACAGCTATGTGATAGAGCTGCACAATTAAACAGTGTTAGATCATGTCACGATCTGAACTTATCTGAATATTTGACAATCTGCTTATCAGGAAACATCACTGGATAGTACTACAGTATATTTTTTTTTGTAAAGCTCTGTGCTCAAACACTGACACAGGCAGTCTGCTGTGTGGTCAGTGACTTGTTCTGACTGAGGGATAGACTTTCACAGAAATACTCCTGTTCGTGTTTACGTTAACCCCTGATTATAATGTTTAACTTATGATGAAGGATCAGAGACAGTGAAACTATATGTCTCGTTCTGTGGAGTAAACTGGGCTCAGACCACACTAAATGAGTCACTAATGGAAAGAAAGTAATAATAAAAAAGTGTGTCCTTGTAGATAAAAAAAATATGGTGGAATGCACGGTGGCAGAGCGGTTAGCGTTCTCGCCTCCCAGCAAGGAGGTTGTGGGTTCGAGCACCGGGCCGACCAAACACACCATCACCATGGCCCCTGTCCAGGGTGTACCCCGCCTACGGCCCAAAGTTACTGGGATAGGCTCCAGTCACCCGCGACCCCTAACGGGAATAAGCGGTAGAAAATGAATGAATGAATGGTGGAATGCATTGCTATTACAAATGTGTATTTTTCCATTTGCTGTCTATAGTTAAAATAAAAACAATGTAGCACCACTGCGGCTCTGCTCTATAATAAAACAGAAGTTTGAAAATAATCCCTGCCAATCACTGCAAGTATTTTTTTACAATCTTGACCACTATGTTTTTCTTTCTGAAGGACAATTCCAGCTGCAATCAGAAGACGGCCCTGCTGCGATGAAGACTGGTGATGATCCTGTGCAACTTTACAAACACAGTTTTTTACCTAAACTATGAACTATAAGAAGTGTGCACTGTTAATTGCCAGATATTTTATTTTCAGTACACTTGTTCTTGAAAATAAAAACATAAATATAATAAAAATATGTTTAGGTCAGTTTATTGACAGCATTTTAGAAATACATGGTTTAAGATATATATTAAATGTAGCATGTACTGGGACAGACAACCCTATCAACAGTTTATAATCAGGAGATCAGTTTTCTGTGATAACAAAAGCAAGACAGAGACATTACAACTTTACAACATTGTGACTTCACTTTTGTGTGTCTTATGAGCTCTGTCACATTTAAGCTCTGTCACATTTATAATCAGTGTAACAGATAAAGTGGAAGTGCAGATAATGATGTCTTCCAGGACCACATCGCCTCTGGTGCTTCAGCTGCAGAAAGTTCCTAAAATACAGTCAATACCATAATTTATTTAGATCTTTATTATCTCATGATAATGTTTATCTGTCCAATTACTTTTGAGCCCCTGAAAAAGAGGCAGCTACACATTAAACTCATTGGATCAATCCAGATCCAACAATGTCTGCAAAAGTTACAGGAGTTTTTGTTTTCCAAAATGGTCTCCTTGTGGCCTCCTGAGCTCGTCACCACCACACCCTAAGACTTTTGAAAAGTCTTTTAACAACTTGATGAGCATGGCGCCTGTGTGTGGCCACGCCGCTGCTCGGCTTGTGGTTTGTAGATTATCTGTTGCCTTTTTAACAGTTTATACTGTCTTCTCAGCCCTGGCTCCTAGTGATGGTGCTTATGCAATCCTTACTTATGACCGCAGATGTCTATTTGACATTAAGGATTCAATGGAGAGCCGCTTTTATGACTGGGGCGGCTACAGAAATGCTTTCGCCCCACCGTTTGTGTGCTCCATCAACTCCCCAGGAATATTTGCTGCTGTCGAAAATCCCGGGTAATCCAAAGAAAAGAGCACGGTGAAGAAGAGGCTGTAGAGCTGGCACCCAGGCCAACTTGGTATGGGCCTTGTGGCCAGCTGGCTTCACCCGTCAGAACCGGAGCTACAGGTGGTTGCAACCGATCCCCCTGCTGCAGCAGGACATGCCTGAAGGCACACTTCCGCGTCCCCCTCTCCGAGCCCCAGAGCTGCGAAAACGGAATCGATTGCATGGACTACCGGGACCATCGTGGACTTCCCTGTTTACCTTCGCAGATCAACGCTCTGACCGGCTGGCACAGCTGGACGTCATGTGACTGTGGGAGGTGGTTGCAACAAATTCCGCCGCACGCTGCGGATCTGAACGGGACTACGTCATCATCCAGTTGTATTGGATTATTAAATGCTCGCTCTATCACAAACAAATCTTTCACTCTCAACGAGTTGTTCACTGGAAAGAAACTAGCACTTTTTATTCCTCACGGAAACGTGGCAGAAGGACGGAGAGTTCATTCATTTAAATGAGCTTTGCCCTGTTGGCTGCTCCGCTGTTGGAAAGCCCCGCCCCTGTTGCCACGGCGGTGGTCTTGCTGCTGTGTACCAAGACAGCTACACATGCAGAATGATTGACAGTGTTCAATTCTCCTCGTATGAATCACTAATGCTTAAAGTTAGCTCCTCTGACACATTCTATTGCTTGCTGATTTATCGTCCCCCAGGCCCTGCTGGTGTTTTTTTTAATTACTTTTATGAACTTTTATCATCTATAATAAAACTGGAAAAAGTTTTAATACTTGGAGATTTTAATCTTCCTGTGGATGTGGACACTTCCAACCCAGCAGGGGAACTTTTAAGTATGACAGAACTATTTGATCTCAGACAACATGTATTAGGCCCCACGCACATAAAGGGCCATACACTGGACCTGGTATTCTCTCTTGGCCTGCATGTTGATAATGTCTGTGTAGAGGATGTTCACCTGCGTGATCATGATTGTATCTTTTTTACTGTGAATGTTCCCCATGTACCAAAACCAACGCCTTTTAAGGTTCAGAGGAGGATTATTACAGAAACCACAGCTGATGATTTCTGTGCTCTGTTTGATCCATGTTCTCAAAGAAACTGTGATGATGTGAACCATCTCTTGTCATGGTTCAACACCCAGTGTGGCTCTATTCTAGATAATGTGGCTCCTCTTAAATTAAAAAAAAGTTTCTTGTGAGACCCCTTGCCCCTGGATAAATGAAGATGTGCAGAAACTCAGGAGAGTCTGTCGTAAAACAGAGCGACTTTGGAACAAATCAAAGCTTGAGGTTCACCGAATATACCTCAAGGATCTGTTTTTTCCCGTAACAGAATGATAGATGAGGAGAGATCAAAATATTTTTCCCAGTTGATTGCCTCCAATAAGAAAAATCCTAAGGTGCTATTTGACACCATAAACCTTATTGTGTCTCCTGCTGTCACTGTAATTCCAACATTTGGCAAGGCAGATAGCAATAACTTTTTGCACATTTTTACTAACAAAGTCAGAGACATTAAAGCTAATGTTGAAGCATCATTCAACAGAAACTGCACTACTCAAAGTGTCGTGTGATATTTTGACGTCTGCTGATTCAGGGAAATGCACTGTCCTAGTTTTGCTAGATCTCTCCTCTGCCTTTGACGCAGGTGGCCATATTATTATGATTAACAGGCTGAGGGATCAAATTGGAATGTCTTGTTCTGTGCTAAATTGGTTCTCCTCATATCTGACAGGAAGAAGTTTCACAGTATCTGTCAATCAGGATCTGTCTGAGGCCACTGATCTCCTATGTGGGGTACCACAGGGATCTGTACTTGGCCCTCTTTTATTTCTTTTGTATGTTCTACCTCTTGGCCAGATTATTCAGCAGTTTGGTGATGTCTCATATCATATGTTTGCTAATGATCTACAGTTATACTGCTCATTCAAGACCTCTGAAGCCCACAAACTCAGCTCCTTGATGAAGTGCCTGACGCATATTAAGCAGTGGCTGAAAGAAAACGCTCTCCAGCTTAATGCAGATAAAACTGAGACTCTTATTACTGCGCCAAACAGTGTCCTGTCTACCATAAAACATCATCTGGGTGACCTGGGCAATACAGCCAAGGAAAAAATTAGTAATCATGGTGTGATTTTCAACCAATATGTCCCTTGAGGCTCACTCAAAACAACTGACTAAGAACTGTTTCTTTCAGCTGCGCAAAGCTTAAAACCATAGTGTCCAAAAAAGAACTAGAGATGATTATACATGCGTTTGTTTCCTCGCGATTGGACTACTGCAACAGCCTCTTCACTTGCCTCAATAAGAGAGAGCTGAACCGTCTGCAGTATGTTCAAAACTCAGCTGCGAGGCTTCTGACCCGGACTAACAGGAGGGCGCATATCACCCCAATTCTAAAAAAGCTTCACTGGCTCCCTGTTATATATTGCGTCCACTTTAAAATCTTGGTCTTGACTTTTTGAGCGTTACATGGGCAGGCACCTGTGTACATTGCCGACAAGATAAAAATGTACAGCTTGACCCGAAGCCTCAGGTCTTCTGAGCAAAACTTGCTGATGGTCCCTCGAATGTGCTTTAAAACCTGGGGAGATCGGTCATTTGAAGCAGTCGCACCTCGGCTATGGAATGATCTTCCCTTTTCACTTCACTCCCTAGACTCTGTGGATGCATTCAAGAAGCACCTTAAAACGCACTTCTTTAAACATGCATTCTAGCTATGTTTTATTTCTTGCCAGGGCAGACTGTCTGTATTTATTGTTTGCATTTTTAAATTATTTTAAATGTTGTCATTTTATTAATATGAAGCGCTTTGTGACTCCATGTCTGTGAGAGGCGCTATATACATAAAGTTTATTTTACTTAACCTTTGATCTCAGATATGTCCTGAGGATTCTGCTTAGTTTGGAGCCTGTAGGATCAAAACCCTATGATGAGTTTGTTGACATATGAGGGCTAGATTTTTGCCTTCATAACTTTCAACTGAAATGGCTGACTTCCTGATAGATTTAGGGAGGAGCCATAATATACTTTTTGGTGGGGCTCAATATCGTCTATGTATTTAACAAGTTTTGTTTTTCTACAATGAAAAAAATTGGTTGACCCCTTCCTATCTCCTAATGTATTTTGAGGCAATTCTGACAGTTACAGCTGTGACCACTGAGGTGGCTCTATAGTGCTGGAGGAAGGTCAGGAGGGTCCGGTGGCTGCGTGAATCCCGGAGGAAGGTCAGAAGCTCTGGCGGAAACCCCAGAGGAAGGTCAGGACATTGCGGCAGCGACCCTGGAGGATGGTCAGGAACTGGTGTTGGCGGCCCCAGACAAGGAATAGGAACTGGCGGCGGGTCTTCGGTGGCCTGATTCAAGGGACAGGAACTGGTGGTATCTGCTCTGGCCCGAGTTGAGGTACAGGAATCCCCACCACCCCGGACAAAGTTGAGTGTCCAGCGGAGGTTCCAGGACAGGAACAGGGTCAGGCAGAGACCACCCCAGATGGAGATTAATGTCTGGTGGAGCTGGGACCATGGTGCAAACACAGGCGGAGCCCACAGAGGAGCTGCAGACACAGGTGGACCGAGAGCAGGTGGAGGCACAGGATGAGGAGGAGTGGAATTTAAAGTGGTGGAGCTTGGCCGCCGACCAATGAGAGCCCCATGTCTCCTCTGTGCTGTTAGTGGCTGCCTGCAAACAGGTATACTCCTGGGCCTGTTGCACAGCAGCCACACAAGAAAGTCTATTGCTCCACTTTTGTATAAAAAAACCAGTGGAGACTTTGTCTCCCTAAAACAGTCTGCTGGGTCCGGGTTTGGTTGTGTCATTCTGTCAGAGGGGTGTGAGGCACAGGCTGGGAAAAAGGACCCAAAAATGCAGGACTGCAAATAATGGAAACTTTAATAACAGAAAATGGTCAAAAGAAACCAAAGTCCAGAACAGAAAAAATAAAATCCAATATCCAAAAACCCAACATAACAAAAAAACTGAGAACAAACCAAAGAACTAACCTCCAATAAAAAATCATGGCAAAAATACAAAGATACTACAGATAACAAATACCTGAGAACAGGGCACACGCAAGACTGAGACATAAACATGACTAGGACCATTTCTCAATATGTGTGAGACTTGTGCATTTTCTGGCAGGTGGATATCCCAGAATGTATTTTGCATTGTGCATTGGCGCTTGGATCACCGCAGTCTGCCCCCTCCCACTTCAGTGTGCACTGACAGTGCCAGTGCCCATAGAAAAAATGTGTATTGTCACTGCCTGATTCATCTGATTTATTTTTAACCTCTTCTTCCCCAAGTTGTGCACTTTCAACTACTTTGATTTTAAGCAAATAGTTTAAAACAAACTTTAACCTGTCACTGTTTATATGTATTCATTTCCTCATGTTATTCATATTAATATAAAAAATATTATCTAATAAGGAAAAATGCAGGCAGTCTGGCTGTTGTGGTTTTGTTTTATACATCTTAATTATCAATTATATGCTTCTATTTCTCTAAATTGTATTATTTTTTAAATACAAAGAAATTAAAATATCAGTGGGTACCATTTTTCATTTATTAAAATACATATCTTCGGATGATGCATTTTATTCTTGTGTATATAACAAAACAAAAAGTACCCTACATTTTATTAATAAAACAAACGTCTAGGGTCAGAGCCACAGGAAAGCTACTTCCTGTGATGATGTTATCCATCTTCATCCATCTTCTTCTGCTTCATCCGGGACCGGGTCGCGGGGGCAGCAGTCTAAGCAGAGATGCCCAGACTTCCCTCTCCACAGGCACTTCCTCCAGCTCTACCGCGGGGACCCCAAGGCGTTCCCAGGCCGAGAGACATAGTCCCTCCAGCGTGTCCTAGGTCTTCCCCGGGGCCTCCTCCCAGTGGGACATGAACACCTCCCCAGGGAGGCGTCCAGGAGGCATCCAGAACAGATGCCTGAGCCACCTCAACTGACTCCTCTCAATGTGGAGGAGCAGCGGCTCTACTCCGAGCTCCTCCCATGTAACTGAGCTCCTCACCCTATCTCTAAGGGAGCGCCCAGCCACCCTGTGGAGGAAACTCATTTCGGCTGCTTGTATCCGGGCTCTTGTCCTTTCAGTCATGACCCAAAGCTCATGACCATAGGTGAGAGTAGGAACGTAGATCGACGGTAAATCTCTCGATTTACCTTCTTCACCACAACAGACCGATACAACGACCGCATTACTGCAGACGCTGCACCGATCCGCCTGTTGATCTCACGCTCCATCCTTCCCTCACTTGTGAACAAGACCCCAAGATACTTGAACTCCTCCACTTGAGGCAGGAGCTCTCCCCCAACCCGGAGAGGGCAAACCATCCTTTTCCGGTCGAGAACCATGGCCTCGGACTTGGAGTTGCTGATTCTCATCCCAGCCGCTTCACACTCGGCTGCAAACCGCCCCAGCACATGCTGAAGGTCTTGGCCTGATGAAGGCAACAGGTCAACATCATCTGCAAAAAGCAGAGATGAAATCCTGTGGTTCCCAAACCAGACTCCCTCCGGCCCCTGGCTGCACCTAGAAATTCTGTCCATAAAAATTATGAACAGAACCGGTGACAAAGGGCAGCCCTGCCGGAGTCCAACATGCACTGGGAACAGGTCTGACTTACAACCGGCAATGCGAACCAAACTCCTGCTCTGTTCGTACAGGGACCGGACAGCCCTTAGCAGAGGGCCTCGGACCCCATACTCCCAGAGCACCCCCCACAGGTTACCATGAGGGACATGGTCGAATGCCTTCTCCAAATCCACAAAGCACATGTGGACGGGTTGGGCGAACTCCCACGAACCCTCAAGCACCCTATGGAGGGTATAGAGCTGGTCCACTGTTCCACGACCGGGGCAAAAAACGCATTGTTCCTTCTGAATCCGAGGTTCGACTATCGGTCGAATTCTCCTCTCCAGCACCCTGGAATAGACTTTCCCGGGGAGGCTGAGAAGTGTGATCCCCCTGTAGTTGGAACACACCCTCCGGTCACCCTTCTTGAAAAGAGGGACCACCACCCCGGTCTGCCAATCCAGAGAAACTGTCCCCGACCGCCACGCGATGTTGCAAAGACGTGTCAGCCACGACAGACCCACAACATCCAGAGACTTGAGGTACTCAGGGCGGATCTCATCCACCCCCGGTGCCTTGCCACCGAGGAGCTTTTTAACCACCTCGGTGACTTCAGCCTGGGTGATGAACGAGTCCACCTCTGAGTCCCCAGCCTCTGCCTCCTCAACAGAAGACGTGCCGGCGGGATTGAGGAGATCCTCAAAGTATTCCTTCCACCGCCCGACAACATCCCCAGTCGAGGTCAGCAGCTCCCCACCTCCACTGTAAACAGTGTTGGCAAAGCACCACTTTCCCCTCCTGTGGCGCCGGACGGTTTGCCAGAATTTCCTCGAGGCCGACCGATAGTCCTCCTCCATGGCCTCCCCGAACTCCTCCCAGACCCGAGTTTTTGCCTCCACAACAGCCCGGGCAGCGGCACGCTCGGCCTGCCGGTGCCCGTTGGCTGCCTCAGGAGTCCCCCGAGCCAACCAAGCTCGGTAGGACTCCTTCTTCAGCCTGATGGCATCCTTTACTTCCGGTGTCCACCACCGGGTTCGGGGGTTGCCGCCACGACAGGCACCAGAGACCTTACGGCCACAGCTCCGAACAGCCGCACCGACAATAGAGGTGGAGAACATGGCCCACTCGGACTCAATGTCTCCAGCCTCCCCCGGAATCTGGTTGAAGCTCTCCCGGAGGTGGGAGTTGAAGACCCCCCTGACAGGAGGCTCAGCCAGACGTTCCCAACAGACCCTCACAATACGTTTGGGCCTGCCGAGTCTGTCCGGCCTCCTCCTCCGCCAGCGGATCCAACTCACCACCAGGTGGTGATCAGTTGACAGCTCAGCCCCTCTCTTCACCCGAGTGTCCAAGACACACGGCCGAAGGTCAGATGACACGACTACAAAGTCGATCATCGACCTCTGGTCTAGGGTGTCTTGGTGCCACGTGCACTGATGGACACCCTTGTGCTTGAACATGGTGTTTGTTATGGACAAACTGTGACTAGCACAGAAGTCCAATAACAAAACACCACTCGGGTTCAGATCAGGGAGGCCGTTCCTCCCAATCACGCCCCTCCAGGTGTCACTGTCATTGCCCACGTGGGCATTGAAGTCCCCCAGTAGAACAATGGAGTTCCCAGTCGGAGCACCTTCCAGTACCCCTCCCAGGGACTCCAAGAAGGCCGGGTACTCTGCACTGCTGTTCGGGCCATAGGCCGAAACCACAGTTAGAGACCTGTCCCCCACCCGAAGGCGCAGGGACGCGATCCTCTCGTTCACCGGGGTAAACTCCAACACATGGCGGCTGAGCTGGGGGACTATGAGCAAGCCCACACCGGCCCGCCGCCTCTCACCGCGGGCAACTCCAGAGTGGTGGAGAGTCCAACCTCTCTCTAGGAGCTGGGTTTCAGAGCCCAAGCTGTGTGTGGAGATGAGCCCGACTATATCTAGCCAATACCGCACAACCTCCCGCACAAGCTCAGGCTCCTTTTCCCCCAGCGAGGTGACATTCCATGTCCCCAGAGCTAGTTTCTGTGTCCATGGATTGGGCTGTCGAGGCACCCGCCTCTGACCGCCGCCCAGATCACAAAGTATCGACCCCTTATGATCCTTCCTGCGGGTGGTGGGCCTACAGGAAGGCAGTCCCACGTAGCCTTTTCGGGCTTGGCCCGGCCGGGTCCCGTGGGAGGAGACCTGCGAGCCCCAACCCCAGGCCTGGCTCCAGGGTGGGGCCCCGGTAACGCCAATCCGGGCGACGTAACGGACCTTGATTTTAGACTCTTCATAGTGGGCTTCTGAACCGCTCTTAGTCTGGCTCGTCACCTAGGACCTGTCTGCCATGGGAGACCCTACCAGGGGCATTAAGCCCCGGACAACATAGCTCCTAGGATCACCCGAGCACTCAAACCCCTCCACCATGATAAGGTGGCGGTTCAAGGAGGGATGTGTGATGATGCTGTTTGGACCAAAGTTGGCTGAGACAGTTGGGGGAAATCTTCCAAATGATGAAGCCCAAAGGAGGGTTTTAGAAAAAAACAGAAAGAAATCCTAACTCTTTATTTCTCAGTGCTGTAGAAACGAAAGAGATCATAGACATAGTAAATAACTTAAAAAATAAAACATCTACTGACTGGAACAGAAATGATATGACAATAATTAAGAACATCATAACCAGCATTGCAATATCACTAACCTACATCTGCAACCTTTCATTCACTGGTACTTTTCCACAGAAAATGAAAACAGCTAAAGACAAGGAGTTATATGGAAAATAGGAAGCAATATGTGCAAATGGGTGATAATAGTTCAACATGCCTTGACATTACAGTTGGAGTCCCACAGGGGTCAGTATTGGGTTCGAAACACTTATGTATTATGTATATAAATGATTTATGTATGATGTGAAAAAAAAAAAAATTGTATTTTTGCCGATGATACCAATGTTCTTTGTTCAGTGGGAAACCTCAAGCAATTGATGGAAGAAGCAACAAATGAAATGAGTAAATTAAAACAATGGCTTAACATAAATAAATTATCAATAAACTTAGAGAAAACTACGTATATGATGTTTGTTAATTGAAACACATATACAAAAATACAATTGATGTTAGACAATGTAATTTTAGAAAGAGTCACTGGAACAAAATGTTTGGGGGTAATATTTGATTAAAAAAATTGTTGGAGACAAATAAACAATATAACAATATAAACTGGCAAAGAGCATTGGAGTAATGGGTAAAGCAAAAACACTTATTGAACTATAAAGCACTGTACATTTTGTTTTCTTCACTTGTTATGTCATATCTGAATTATTGTGTGGAGGTTTGGGGAAATGCATATCAAAGTAACCTACAGCCATTACTCATACTTCAAAAGAGAGCATTAAGGATAGTGCATAATGTTGGCTATAGAGAACACACAAACAGTCTGTTTTTAAAGTCACAAGAACTAAAAAGGCAAGGAAAAACGTACTCCCAGGTAATATTCAGAAACTGTTTTGTGACAGAGGAATTATACGGAAGCGCATAGTAGTCACCAAAAAAAAACAAAAACCTATCTCATAATTACGAGAAAATAAGTCGTAATTACGAGATAGTTTTTTTTTTTTTTTGGGGTGACTACTATGTGCTTCCATAGTAAGCTAGCTGGTAGTTTCCCGCATGCTAAGTGGATAGTGGATGATAAGTGGATAGCCATTTAATGTCCAAGCTTCATTGTTATAAAGCCCAAATAAAAAAATATCAAAATAATTGATTACAGGAATAATTACCGCAATTAGCCTACTGAGGCCCCTGGAGGGTGGGGCAAAACTCTCTGGCCACTTAAGCTGTGATGTCTTACTTACTTAGGTTACTTAGGTGCTTTCTGGTCGCAGGCCCTGTGGCCTCTATGACCAGATCTTGAGCTGAACTTCATACTTCATAATGTTTGTGATTTGCGACATACTGGGTTCGGGGTAACTAAAGGAGTTATCTTCCCAGTTAAAGTAGCATGGATGGTGTTTCCAGAGTTGATCAAGTCGTGATTTGAAGCTGTTCAGACTTAGAGCAGTTACAACAGAGGCTGGCAGGGCATTCCATGAATTTACTGTCCTATTGCTAAAAAACCTTTGTCTCATATTGGTTACTGTGACGGGCGCCATTCAATGTCCTAAAGGGTAGGTTGATCTTTATCTCGTAATTATGCGATAGTTTCTCAAAATTACGAGAAAACTATCTCTTAAATACGAGAAAAACTATCTCGTAATTACGAGAAACTATCTCGTAATTACGAGATAGTTTTTTTTTTTTTTGTTGACTACTTTGCGCTTCCGTAGAATAATAATTTAAGAGGAGAATTAACCTTTAAAAAACTGTGTTTGTACAACAAAGAAGAGTTTGTGTATTTCAGTTTAAAAAAGTTATAAAAATATATAGTTTGTACGTACAATGATGAGGAGCAGTTAGGCTGAACGGTATTGGGATAAACTGAATTGCTGTGGATTGAGAATAGTTTCTAAAGTTTTGAATGGGATGTGGAAAAAAGAAAGACTGTGGTTTCTGTTATTAAGGAGAAATTGGTTATTTCTCATAACTGTACTTTATGAATTGGATGAATGGGTTGATTGTTTTGGTTATCTTACAAAAAGAAAAAGAAAAAAGAAAAAAAGAAAATTAGTATAATTTTGAATGAATTGAAGTTGACAGTTTAAGGTGTTATAATGTAAATAGCAATGTGTACTGGACAGTCTGTAGACCAAAAAATATTGTGTATAAAATAAGAGAAGATAAGTGAGAAGGGGGTAGGGTTACATAAGTTTTACTTCAACCTCATTCCTTTTCGAACACTATATGTTTTGTTTGTTTGTTTTTATTATGTTCTTATATAACCAAGTTCGAAATAAAAATCAATCAATCAATGTCATCAAGTTCACTTTGTCCCAAAATCTGAAAAAAAGCAAGGCGTTCTTGTGTTCTCCTCAAGCCCACTCTCTGAGTCTGCTCCCACAAGTCTGTACCTCTGGAGTCTGCATACTAGGAAATGAGAAATGGCCTAGAACCTGACACTGACAATGGTCCAACAAAGAACAACAGAGATCACAGGGATTATATACACAAGGAACAAGGCACCGTGAAACACAATAGGGCGGGGCAGGCAATCGCAGAAGGCAGGATGTAAAATAAAAAAAACACAAGAACTAACGAGACAAAAAAAAAAAAAAAAATAGACTAAGATAAAACTAAAATAATAAGACTAAGATAAAACACAAGGGAAACAAAACACACAGAACAAAAAAAAAAAGACATGGACATGACACAATTCTGAATGGAGAAATGTGTTAAAGTGTAAAACTATAAAAACAAAATTGCAATCAAATTCATTTTGCAAATGTGTTTTGGCAATTATGTTTAGTGTAAACATCAAAACTGCTGTATTTGAATGTAACTGATGCAGCAAATTCTTCAATGATGAAGTTAACAATACCTATTTTTTTACACAGACTCCACACTTATGGTGTTTGGAAAAAGCGATGACAAAAGGACAAAGATTGCTAATTTCATCACTGGAACTCAAGATATTAACTCTGGAACTAAACACTGTGTGGCAGCCTCTGCTGAGTGGAGAGGAAAGCCCCTGACAGTAGTGAAGACCCCAGACCTGTTCAGTCTGTCTGTGGAGGCAGTGAGAGAAGAAATGAAGAGATGTGTGTCTCTGTGTTCACCAGGACCAAATGTCCTGCTGCTGTTAGTGAAGCCTTCAGATTTCACTGAGAATGACACAGAAAAACTGAAATTCATCCTGAGTCTGTTTGGTCCAGATGCCTTTAAACACTCCATAGTTGTCCTCACACACGATGAGAAGAGAAACAAATGTGTTGATGAGCTCATTTGTGATTGTGAAGAAAGACTCTACAACATGTTTGAACAAAATCACAACTTGTTAATGGAAAACATTGAGACTATTGTGAATAAAAACAACGAATCCTTCGTGACCCTCTCTAAACAAAAGAAACCATCTCTGAACCTGGTTCTGTGTGGGAGGAGAGGAGCAGGGAAGACCTCAGCAGTTGAGTCCATTTTAGGGAGAACAGAGCGTCCTGCAGCCAGCAGCCCAGGGCAGTGTGTTAAACATCAGGGATGGGTGTGTGGGCGTTGGGTGTCTCTGGTGGAGCTGCCGGCTCTGTCTGGAAAACCTCTGGAGGCAGTGATGCAGCAGTGCCTCAGCTGCATCTCCCTCTGTGGTCCTGAGGGCGTCCATGCCTTCATCCTGGTTCTACCGGTGGCTCCCCTCACCGACGAAGACAAGGCAGAGTTAAAGACCATCCAGGACACATTCAGCTCTCGAGTCCATCCCTTCACTATGATTCTGTTCACTGTGGACTCCACTCTTTCAGTTGATGACTTTATTGAAAAAGACAACAACCTTCAGGAGCTCTGTCAGAGCTGTGGAGGGGGATCTCTTATATTCAACACCAGGGGGCAGCAGCAGGTCTCTGAGCTGTTGGAGTCTGTAGAGAGATTAAAGGCTCAGAATAAACCTCACAGCTACACAACAGAGACACTGGTACAAGCTCAGATAGAGAAGATCTGTGCCCAACACAAGGAACTACAGGACCCAAATTCCAAAAGTAAAGCTATATGTAAGTGTGATTAAATAATTTTGCATTTTAAATAAATAATCAGTAAGTTAGTATTAAGTACTTTTGTCGTTAGGCATTGTATATTATTATCACTGTGTCTTTTGCAGGTGATGAACAAACTCCAGACTGTCTGAGGATTGTGCTGATTGGGAAAACCGGCATCGGAAAGAGCTCTTCAGGAAACACCATCCTGGGAAGAAAAACATTTGAAGCCACGATAAGTTCGGCATCTGTCACTCAGAGTTGTAAAAAAGAAAAGACTGAGGTTGATGGACGTCCTGTGGCTGTGGTGGACACTCCTGGTCTGTTTGATACAAGCCTGTCCAATGATCAGGTCATAGATGAAATGTCTAAATGCATCAATCTTTTGGCTCCTGGACCACACGTCTTTCTGTTGGTGATACAAATCGGACCATTCACAAATGAAGAAAAAGAGACCCTAACACTTATTCAACGGGGGTTTGGGAAGAAAGCAAAAAAGTACACAATGATTCTTTTGACACATGGAGATAAACTGAAGAATGAAAATGTTTTGATCGAAAATTACATCGACCGCTCTGACAGTTCCCTCAAGAAATTCATTTCTGACTGTGGAAACAGGTACCATGTGTTTGATAACTGTGATAAAGAAAACCGCACTCAAGTAAAAGATCTGATAAAGAAGATTGATGACCTGGTGAAAGAGAACGGAGGAGGCTGTTACACCAATGACATGCTCCAAGAGGCTGAGGCGGCCATAAAGAAAGAGATGGAGAGGATTCTGAAGGAGAAGGAAGAAGAGATGAGAAGAGAGAGAGAGGAGATGGAGAGGAAATATCAACAGGAAATGGAAGAGATAGAAAAACAAAAACAGCACAGAGAAAAGGAACTCAAAGAAAAGGAGCAGATGATTAAAGAGGAGCAAGAGCTGCGTAAGAAAGAACAGGAAAAGAGAGAAGAAGAAGACAGGAAGAGGAAGGAACAAGAGGAAATACAGCATCGGGAATGGGAAAAAATATATAAAGACTTGGAGGAAAAAATTAAATTGGGAGAAGAATCAAAGGAAACTATTGACAGAAAACTACAGGAGAGCAGGAGACAGATGGAAGAGGAGAGAGAGCAACGGGAAAAAGAAAGGATAGAAAGGTGGGAAAAATACAAAGTAGAAGATGAACGAAAACAACAGGAATTTAAACAAGAATTAAAGAAGTTTAATAAAAGACTGGAAGAAGATCGAATCAGACAAAAACAAGAGGAAAAGGATTTAGAGGAAAGGCATAAAAAAGAAGTGGAAAAACTGAAGAGGACCTATGAAGAAAATGCTAGAAAACAAGCTGAGGAGATAAACACCTTAAGGCAGCAAGGGTTGTTAAAATGTGCTATTTTTTAGTGGACAGTAGGGAAAGGTTTGAGGAGATTAGGATTCATTCCCAAGAGCTCAAATCAATAATAGAGCTAAATGAGAGAGAGAAGTGTTTTACACAACAGCTCCATAACTAATCAGTGAATGTGTAATGTGTAAGTAAATGTTTTGAACTTAGCTTAAACGATGTTGTTAATCTGCTGCCATATTAATCACACATTTTATTGTTGAATCCAATTCAAACAGGAGAGATTTAAAACAAACAAAATAAGTGAAGTGTAATGAATGATTTATTGAAAGAATGAACTCTGGTGCTTAGACGCCAGCAGGTAGAGACTTCAGCAATGCTCAGGAGGCTGATGGTTCTGCTGCTGTGGAGGAAGCCTGCAGCACATAGCTGAAACAGCAAGATGACTGAGGGGAAAGTTAATTACATATATCCACAGTCCAGATGTCACTAAATTCTGAATGCAGCGTCAGTGAATTAAACTTCAAGTATTTCACCTGTGATAATTTTATCTAAAATGAAAAGTTGCCATTTGATGAAGAATGAATGAATTTTAATCATACATCCTTCCACAGGTGACGTATTTGGAGACAAGAGTGAATGATTATTGTTTATGTATTTGTTAAAATGTTGCTTAAATTAAATCGGAGAAAGAGCTGTGAAAAAGAGAGCAGGAATCAAGAGAAGGAGAAAACCAGAGGAGGAAAAAACAAGAGGACAAACAGCGTCAGGAATGGGAACAAAAACATAAAGACTTGTAGGAAAAAATAAAATCAGAAGAAGAATCAAAAGAAGCTATTGACAAAAAACTGAATGAATTGAGAGAAACAATGAGAACTAAACAGGAGGCCTGGGAGAAAGAAAGGGCTGAATGGTGGGACAAACGTCATCAAGAAGATGAACAGAGACTGCGACAAGAGCAAATAAAACAGGAAAAATACAAGTTAGAAAGAGAGAGTTATGAAAAGAAAAGACAGGAAGAGGATCAAATGAGAAGAGAACAAGAAGAAAAGAAAAGAAATGAATTAGGGGAAAAGTACCAGAAACAAATGGAGGATCTTAAGAAGATGCATGAAGAGGAGGCAAGAAATCAGGCTGAAAAGTTTAACGAATTCAAAGAAAAACACAAGAGCAAGATTGAAGCTCAGAAAAAAGAATTTGAGGAGAAGCTGAAAGATAAAGATGAAAAATACAACCTGTTAGAGGCACTGAAAAAACACATAGAACAAGAATGGTATGACAAACATAACCAGGAAATCAATGAGTTGGTGAAATGTGTTTCTAGAAGGGGAAGCAATTTGAGAATAATCACAGACTTACTGACGAAACACGAAGAACAAATAAAAAATGCACATGAGGAGGAAAAACAACATCTACAGAAAAAAACATGAGACAGAAATAAGTGACTTACTAAGGAAGCTTCTAACTGAAGTGGCTCAAACTGAACGAACAGATTGGTTGACTGCTCTCACAAACTTCTTCTGGTTTTTTGCAGGCAATCGTCTGATGTAACAAAAATAGAAATGATGGATTTGGATGTGTTTTAATCAGGCTGTAATCACTTTTACTTCTACTATGAGCAATGTTAAAGCATCAAACTTAAAAACACAAATGTAAAAGTAGAAAAATTAATATCAAATATGACACTGAATCTATTTTTTTAAAATGTTCTTTTATTGAATTTATGTGGTTTTGTATCACTTTCAAAACAATACTTTTTTTTTTTTTTCTTCATTTTTGATTCTTAAATGAAAATAAATTGGACGGATAGTAGAAAGGTGTGCGTATTTTTGCGTTCATTATTTTTTTTTATTTGGACACAACAACTAAAATTTAAAAAAGGAGCCATTTTGGTTTAAGAATAAAAAATACTGGAACAGCTTTAAACCTAACTAAAGCCAATCCATAAGTGGCACAAAAACAGAAAATCTAAATAAAATAAAAACAACAACTTCAGTTTTATTTTAATAGTCCGAAACCAATTGCTGTGTCCCGCTAAGCCACGCCCACCACAGTTGTCGAAACCCTGGTGCACATCTGTGGTTCATGTAGCATTTATGCTAATTTTGACAATAAATATTAAGTTTATTCGGCAAACTAGTTGAAGTTAGGGAAAGGGTTATAGTTATAGTTATGGTTAGGATCAGTTTATTTTATATGCCCTTGACGTTCATCTCTGTTTATAATGAACCATGGCATATTAGTGTAGCAACTAACCGGAGAACAGTGGTTTACATTCATTAATGTGATAAAAAAAATAAGTCATACATTTATATTGGCTACATTAAAAACAACATACAATACACAATTTAAGTATTCCAGGCAAGATCATAAGCAAAACTCCAGAAGAACGTGTAGTAACAGAAAAAGCTCCAGGAGATGGCGCTCATGTCCCACACAAAAAGCTCTGGCCACATGATGGAGCCTCACGCCCTTCACTCTTCAGAGTGTGCTTGTGTTAGGGGCTTTACGGTAGGTGCACGGTTCCTTTCTGTTTCTAAACTGAAGTGCTTGTTTGCTCTTATTTCCAAAAAACCTTTCAGTTTTTCATGTATAAAGCTTAGGTTTTGTTGTAGCCTACTATGTTTTTGGATTTGCTGAGATTCTGGTCCACTGGAGTCGGCCCTGCGGTGTTGGTATAACACTGCGGTCAAACTGCCGGCGTTTGTTTTTCCGTGGTCAAGTGAGCCGCTCCTAAATTTTGAGTGCGCTAATATAGCATTGTTTACGGCAGTTGTCGTGCTGCTGCCGGGGGGAGACACACATGAGAGTAACCACAGAGAGTTTAGAAGCACATTTACACAGCTTTTTCACTAATTTAACAAAATATCCATTTATTATGAAAAGGATATTTTGTATGAATTATTACCTAACTAAATGTGGTGAGTGTATAAGGTAGAATTATATCGCATCTATTTCTCTATAAGCCTAAGAAATGACTGACTGTGCTGTGTACTTCTACCACCATTACCTCTGGTACTACTTTCACACCAGGAAATACTTTTTTCATGAAGTTAGTAATGACTAAAATTAAACTCATTATGTACTGTATCATACTGTATTTGAGATTGAATATATATATATATATATATATATATATATATATATATATATATATATATATATATATATATATATATATAAATTAAAAAGTACACAATGAAACCTGCGTAAACCACTGAGAGCATGAAGTACTTTTACTGTGTACTTTTTGTGTAATTGTACTTGAAAGTACAGAGTAATGCATACAAATAGACAAAATATTATGATTTTGAAGTTGAATATAAAACTTATTTCAAAAAAGTACACAGTAAAGTTACTTCATGCTCTCAGTGGTAGTAGTCCTGGATGTACTTAACAGGTATAAGCAGGTTTCATTGCGTACAACACAGACTTATATAGACTTACAATTTGGGGTTAGTGTAAAAAATGGCAGTTTTCTCTGTACTCCTCTGCCCTCAACATACGAATGCCTCACAAGACACAGCTGAGAAGCTCAGAAACATCCTGGTGGAGATTGTGCACACAGAGCTCAGCTGTTTGTAATCGATTGTTGGAACAAAGTTTAACCATGACAAGCTTTAGAGGACAACTATAAACCAAATTCTAAAAAAATAGTGGGACTACTTCAATTCCCAGTGTTAGAACCTAACCCATCTAACATCACAGAGTTAGATGGAGATAAACTGATCTGGGCAGGTTTTGAAGGTTCACCACAGGAAGTGATGTCATCACATTTTAATAAATGTATGTCAGGTTTTCAAACATGTCCACATTTACAAGAAGAACTATTGGGAGCACATGTGGATGCTTTATGGAGAAGGCTGAATGTTCTGATGGATTCCTGACTTCTTGAGTCTGAATTTATTGCAGAGATAAAACATAACACACTTACAGAGAAAGAGTTTGTGTAAGTACTCACTGTTCAGTAATTGTTTATAGATGTGACTCTGAACAATTGTAATTTACCGATATGTTCATGCAATATAAATACTCATAAACAATATTGCATAACACTGTTGGAGTGAGTGAGGTTAACGCACGCTGGGCAGCTCTAGGTGGACACCTGTTTGTGGTGGCTGTGTGTAAAAGGCTATGGAAGGGAAGTTTGTGAAACAGAAGATTGTAAGTCCAGCAGACCCATTAGATTCTCCTCTGGGAGTCATTTGTGTATTTTTATGACAATAACTGACAGGTTTTTCAAATGACAGCTATCATCTATGGTACATCCATCTATCCCATTGCATTTCAAACAAAACTCACCCGTATCTGCAGTTTTCATATCTTCTTTTAACCTCTACAAAAAACACGTTAGCCAGGCAAGATTCTGGAAGCCCCTCCCACTTTTTTCTTTGCGCTGTTTTTCAGTCCTGCTTTCCAGTTATTAAACCCCCCGCAAGGGAAAAACTAAATCCCTCTTGTTGCCTGGAGAATAATGTATTTCTGAAAGCACAGCTGGAGGATGGACCTGCCAGTGTGGGAAGAAAAATAAAAACTATTGTAGGCAGGCTTTGATTAGAAGACAGTCACTAGGTTTTCTCTCATTATGAAGTTATTATGTGTTATTTTAGGTTAAGGCCATGCTTGAGCTACAGTGCTGCTCCTCAGCCACTCCTCCACAAAACCTCCCATTTTCCCAGCCTCCCTATATAAACCTGCGAGGTTCATCCAACAATGTTTTCTTGACCCCACCCTCCCTTTACTCTTTTCTCTTTCATCCTCCCATCATGTTAACTTTCTCCTTTTCAGAGGGTGGTCACTCAAATTTAAAATAGCAATGTGTTATTTTGTTCAAAAGTGACATGTCGGAAAATAAACAAAAGAACCAAAGTAGCACTCCTAACGAATACATGCATTACTAACTCAGAAAAATGAATAGAAAATGCAAAATTTAAATGACCCAAAAACACCCAAAAGCCACTCAGTTATTTTATTTACTATTTAAATGTATATCGCAAATATTTCAAAAGATAAATTGCTTTATAAATCCCATTCTTCTGTCATTATATCATATTTCTATCTACAGCTTTCTCTGGTGAACAGTGGCAGTTATCTACATCCTGGCACTCCTTGTTTTTTCTTTATGACTATATTAGAGCTGTAAAACTTTGATCCTCGAGAATAACAGTGCCATGAAAGAAATACGTGTTCCTCATCTCATATTCTGTCTTTGCAGCGTCTGTGGAGCTTCACAAACACTTTACTCTGACACATCTTAAAGTTTGAGACAGACCTTAAGGTAGGTCCATTTATTTAATAGTTTTTGTGTTTGTGTTAATGTAATTTTGTTAAAGCAACTTATTTTTCTCTGTGTTTGTTCCCCATTATTGGATTCTATATAATATCTAAATATTTATAGATGTTTGTGAGCGGTACACCAGGATACTGTACAGAGAATTCTGCTGGAAAAAGAGTGAAAATACTGTAAGATACCAACAAAATACTGTACATATGAACAGACAGTTAAGATAAAACGTATGTGTTGATAATGTTCCTGTATACATGTGGACAGTAGTAAATGTACACAAAATCTGAGCTCTGTAATCTGTACTGCAAAATAATATTACACAAGTAAAACAGCCGCTGTTAAGTCGTGTAAAGTGAGTTTCTCAGGCCCCAGAAAACAATGCAGAATTATAACAATTGTTTTGTTTTTTTAAGTGGGGAGTGAGAATAAACTGTGATCACCATCAAACACAAACAAAACACGAGAGGAAAGTGAGAGACAGAGTCCTGGTTTAGACCTGGTTTAGACCTGGTTTAGTCCTGGTTTAGTCCAGGTTTAGTCCTGGTTTAGTCCTGGTTTAGTCCTGGTTTAGACCTGGTTTAATCCAGGTTTAGTCCTGGTTTAGTCCTGGTTTAGACCTGGTTTAGTCCTGGTTTAGTCCAGGTTTAGTCCTGGTTTAGTCCTGGTTTAGTCCTGGTTTAGACCTGGTTTAGTCCTGGTTTAGTCCTGGTTTAGTCCTGGTTTAGTCCTGGTTTAGACCTGGTTTAGCCCTGGTTTAGTCCTGGTTTAGACCTGGATTAGACCTGGTTTAGCCCTGGTTTAGTCCTGGTTTAGTCCTGGTTTAGACCTGGTTTAGTCCTGGTTTAGTCCTGGTTTAGCCCTGGTTTAGTCCTGGTTTAGTCCTGGTTTAGACATGGTTTAGCCCTGGTTTAGTCCTGGTTTAGCCCTGGTTTAGCCCTGGTTTAGACCTGGTTTAGTCCTGGTTTAGACCTGGTTTAGCCCTGGTTTAGTCCTGGTTTAGACCTGGTTTAGACCTGGTTTAGTCCTGGTTTAGACCTGGTTTAGTCCTGGTTTAGACCCGGTTAAGACCTGGTTTAGTCCTGGTTTAGATGTGGTTTAGTCCTGGTTTAGTCCTGGTTTAGACCTGGTTTAGACCTGGTTTAGCCCTGGTTTAGTCTTGGTTTAGACCTGGTTTAGACCTGGATTAGACATGGTTTAGCCCTGGTTTAGTCCTGGTTTAGTCCTGGTTTAGCCCTGGTTTAGACCTGGTTTAGTCCTGGTTTAGTCCTGGTTTAGCCCTAGTTTAGACCTGGTTTAGTCCTGGTTTAGACCAGGTTTAGTCCTAGTTTAATCCTGGTTTAGTCCTGGTTTAGTCCTGGTTTAGCCCTGGTTTAGACCAGGTTTAGTCCTGGTTTAGCCCTGGTTTAGACCTGGTTTAGCCCTGGTTTAGTCCTGGTTTAGTCCTGATTTAGCCCTGGTTTAGTCCTGGTTTAGCCCTGGTTTAGACCAGGATTAGCCCTGGTTTAGTCCTGGTTTAGCCCTGGTTTAGTCCTGGTTTAAACCAGGTTTAGTCCTGGTTTAATCCTGGTTTAGTCCTGATTTAGCCCTGGTTTAGTCCTGGTTTAGTCCTGATTTAGCCCTGGTTTAGTCCTGGTTTAGTCCTGGTTTAGACCAGGTTTAGCCCTGGTTTAATCCTGGTTTAGTCCTGATTTAGCCCTGGTTTAGACCTGGTTTAGTCCTGATTTAGCCCTGGTTTAGTCCTGGTTTAGCCCTGGTTTAGACCAGGTTTAGCCCTGGTTTAATCCTGGTTTAGTCCTGATTTAGCCCTGGTTTAGTCCTGGTTTAGTCCTGGTTTATACCAGGTTTAGTCCTGGTTTAATCTTGGTTTAGTCCTGGATTAGTCCTGGTTTAGCCCTGGTTTAGTCCTGGTTTAGTCCTGATTTAGCCCTGGTTTAGTCCTGGTTTAGCCCTGGTTTAGACCAGGTTTAGCCCTGGTTTAGTCCTAGTTTACACCAGGTTTAGTCCTGGTTTAGACCTGGTTTAGTCCTGGTTTAGTCCAGGTTTAGTCCTGGTTTAGACCTGGTTTAGTCCTGGTTTAGAACTGGTTTAGTCCTGGTTTAGTCCAGGTTTAGACCTGGTTTAGTCCTGGTTTAGTCCTGGTTTAGACCTGGTTTAGTCCTGGTTTAGACCTGGTTTAGACCTGGTTTAGACCTGGTTTAGCCCTGGTTTAGACCTGGATTAGACCTGGTTTAGCCCTGGTTTAGTCTTGGTTTAGCCCTGGTTTAGTCCTGGTTTAGTCCTGGTTTAGTCCTGGTTTAGACCTGGTTTAGACCTGGTTTAGTCCTGGTTTAGTCCTGGTTTAGTCCTGGTTTAGACCTGGTTTAGCCCTGGTTTAGTCCTGGTTTAGACCTGGATTAGACCTGGTTTAGCCCTGGTTTAGTCCTGGTTTAGTCCTGGTTTAGACCTGGTTTAGTCCTGGTTTAGTCCTGGTTTAGCCCTGGTTTAGTCCGGGTTTAGTCCTGGTTTAGACATGGTTTATCCCTGGTTTAGTCCTGGTTTAGCCCTTGTTTAGCCCTGGTTTAGACCTGGTTTAGTCCTGGTTTAGACCTGGTTTAGCCCTGGTTTAGTCCTGGTTTAGACCTGGTTTAGACCTGGTTTAGTCCTGGTTTAGACCTGGTTTAGTCCTGGTTTAGACCTGGTTTAGACCTGGTTTAGTCCTGGTTTAGACCTGGTTTAGTCCTGGTTTAGTCCTGGTTTAGACCTGGTTTAGACCTGGTTTAGTCTTGGTTTAGACCTGGTTTAGACATGGATTAGACATGGTTTAGCCCTGGTTTAGTCCTGGTTTAGTCCTGGTTTAGCCCTGGTTTAGACCTGGTTTAGTCCTGGTTTAGTCCTGGTTTAGCCCTAGTTTAGACCTGGTTTAGTCCTGGTTTAGACCAGGTTTAGTCCTGGTTTAATCCTGGTTTAGTCCTGGTTTAGACCTGGTTTAGCCCTGGTTTAGACCAGGTTTAGTCCTGGTTTAGCCCTGGTTTAGACCTGGTTTAGCCCTGGTTTAGTCCTGGTTTAGTCCTGATTTAGCCCTGGTTTAGTCCTGGTTTAGCCCTAATTTAGACCAGGATTAGCCCTGGTTTAGTCCTGGTTTAGCCCTGGTTTAGACCTGGTTTAGTCCTGGTTTAAACCAGGTTTAGTCCTGGTTTAATCCTGGTTTAGTCCTGATTTAGCCCTGGTTTAGTCCTGGTTTAGTCCTGGTTTAGACCAGGTTTAGCCCTGGTTTAATCTTGGTTTAGTCCTGACTTAGCCCTGGTTTAGTCCTGGTTTAGTCCTGATTTAGCCCTGGTTTAGTCCTGGTTTAGCCCTGGTTTAGACCAGGTTTAGCCCTGGTTTAATCCTGGTTTAGTCCTGATTTAGCCCTGGTTTAGTCCTGGTTTAGTCCTGGTTTAGACCAGGTTTAGTCCTGGTTTAATCCTGGTTTAGTCCTCGATTAGTCCTGGTTTAGCCCTGGTTTAGTCCTGGTTTAGTCCTGATTTAGCCCTGGTTTAGTCCTGGTTTAGCCCTGGTTTAGACCAGGTTTAGCCCTGGTTTAATCCTGGTTTAGTCCTGATTTAGCCCTGGTTTAGTCCTGGTTTAGTCCTGGTTTAGACCAGGTTTAGTCCTGGTTTAATCCTGGTTTAGTCCTGGATTAGTCCTGGTTTAGCCCTGGTTTAGTCCTGGTTTACACCAGGTTTAGTCCTGATTTAGACCTGGTTTAGTCCTGGTTTAGACCTGGTTTAGTCCTGGTTTAATCCTGGTTTAGTCCTGGTTTAGCCCTGGTTTAGTCCTGGTTTAGTCCTGGTTTAGTCCTGGTTTAGCCCTGGTTTAGACCTGGTTTAGTCCTGGTTTAGACCTGGTTTAGTCCTGGTTTAATCCTGGTTTAGTCCTGGTTTAGCCCTGGTTTAGTCCTGGTTTAGTCCTGGTTTAGTCCTGGTTTAGCCCTGGTTTAGACCAGGTTTAGTCCTGGTTTAGTCCTGGTTTAGCCATGGTTTAGACCTGGTCTAGCCCTGGTTTAGTCTTGGTTTAGTCCTGGTTTAGCCCTGGTTTAGACCTGGTTTAGCCCTGGTTTAGTCCTGGTTTAGTCCTGGTTTAATCCTGGTTTAGTCCTGGTTTAGCCCTGGTTTAGCCCTGGTTTAGTGCTGGTTTAGTCCTGGTTTAGCCCTGGTTTAGACCAGGTTTAGTCCTGGTTTAGTCCTGGTTTAGCCCTGGTTTAGACCAGGTTTAGTCCTGGTTTAGTCCTGGTTTAGTCCTGGTTTAGACCTGGATTAGACCTGGTTTAGCCCTGGTTTAGTCCTGGTTTAGCCCTGGTTTAGCCCTGGTTTAGTCCTGGTTTAGACCTGGATTAGACCTGGATTAGACCTGGTTTAGTCCTGGTTTAGTCCTGGTTTAGTCCTGCTTTAGACCTGGTTTAGTCCTGGTTTAGACCTGGTTTAGACCTGGTTTAGTCCTGGTTTAGACCTGGTTTAGACCTGGTTTAGCCCTGGTTTAGACCAGGTTTAGTCCTGGTTTAGACATGGTTTAGACCTGGTTTAGTCCTGGTTTAGACCTGGTTTAGCCCTGGTTTAGCCCTGGTTTAGACCAGGTTTAGTCCTGGTTTAATCCTGGTTTAGTCCTGGTTTAGCCCTGGTTTAGTCCTGGTTTAGACCAGGTTTAGTCCTGGTTTAGCCCTGGTTTAGACCTGGTTTAGACCTGGTTTAGCCCTGGTTTAGACCAGGTTTAGTCCTGGTTTAGACCTGGTTTAGACCTGGTTTAGTCCTGGTTTAGACCTGGTTTAGCCCTGGTTTAGCCCTGGTTTAGACCAGGTTTAGTCCTGGTTTAATCCTGGTTTAGTCCTGGTTTAGCCCTGGTTTAGTCCTGGTTTAGACCAGGTTTAGTCCTGGTTTAGCCCTGGTTTAGACCTGGTTTAGCCCTGGTTTAGTCTTGGTTTAGCCCTGGTTTAGACCTGGTTTACACCTGGTTTACACCTGGTTTAGTCCTGGTTTAGCCCTGGTTTAGCCCTGGTTTAGTCCTGGTTTAGACCTGGATTAGACCTGGATTAGACCTGGTTTAGTCCTGGTTTAGTCCTGGTTTAGTCCTGCTTTAGACCTGGTTTAGTCCTGGTTTAGACCTGGTTTAGACCTGGTTTAGTCCTGGTTTAGACCTGGTTTAGACCTGGTTTAGCCCTGGTTTAGAACAGGTTTAGTCCTGGTTTAGACCTGGTTTAGACCTGGTTTAGTCCTGGTTTAGACCTGGTTTAGCCCTGGTTTAGCCCTGGTTTAGACCAGGTTTAGTCCTGGTTTAATCCTGGTTTAGTCCTGGTTTAGCCCTGGTTTAGTCCTGGTTTAGACCAGGTTTAGTCCTGGTTTAGCCCTGGTTTAGACCTGGTTTACACCTGGTGTACACCTGGTTTAGTCCTGGTTTAGCCCTGGTTTAGACCTGGTTTAGCCCTGGTTTAGTCTTGGTTTAGCCCTGGTTTAGACCTGGTTTAGCCCTGGTTTAGTCCTGGTTTAGTCCTGGTTTAGCCCTGGTTTAGACCAGGTTTAGTCCTGGTTTAGTCCTGGTTTAGTCCTGGTTTAGTCCTGGTTTAGACCTGGATTAGACCTGGTTTAGCCCTGGTTTAGCCCTGGTTTAGCCCTGGTTTAGTCCTGGTTTAGACATGGATTAGACCTGGTTTAGTCCTGGTTTAGTCCTGGTTTAGACCTGGATCAGACCTGGTTTAGCCCTGGTTTAGTCCTGGTTTAGTCCTGGTTTAGACCTGGATTAGACCTGGTTTAGCCTTGGTTTAGCCCTGGTTTAGACCTGGTTTAGACCTGGTTTAGTCCTGGTTTAGTCCTGGTTTAGCCCTGGTTTAGACCAGGTTTAGTCCTGGTTTAGTCCTGGTTTAGTCCTGGTTTAGACCTGGATTAGACCTGGTTTAGCCCTGGTTTAGTCCTGGTTTAGCCCTGGTTTAGCCCTGGTTTAGTCCTGGTTTAGACCTGGATTAGACCTGGATTAGACCTGGTTTAGCCCTGGTTTAGTCCTGGTTTAGTCCTGGTTTAGACCTGGTTTAGCCCTGGTTTAGCCCTGGTTTAGACCAGGTTTAGTCCTGGTTTAATCCTGGTTTAGTCCTGGTTTAGCCCTGGTTTAGTCCTGGTTTAGACCAGGTTTAGTCCTGGTTTAGCCCTGGTTTAGACCTGGTTTACACCTGGTTTAGTCCTGGTTTAGTCCTGGTTTAGCCCTGGTTTAGACCTGGTTTAGTCCTGGTTTAGACCAGCTTTAGTCCTGGTTTAATCCTGGTTTAGTCCTGGTTTAGCCCTGGTTTAGTCCTGGTTTAGTCCTGGTTTAGACCTGGTTTAGTCCTGGTTTAGACCTGGATTAGACCTGGTTTAGTCCTGGTTTAGCCCTGGTTTAGACCTGGTTTAGCCCTGGTTTAGTCTTGGTTTAGCCCTGGTTTAGACCTGGTTTAGCCCTGGTTTAGCCCTGGTTTAGCCCTGGTTTAGTCCTGGTTTAGTCCTGGTTTAGCCCTGGTTTAGACCAGGTTTAGTCCTGGTTTAGTCCTGGTTTAGTCCTGGTTTAGTCCTGGTTTAGACCTGGATTAGACCTGGTTTAGCCCTGGTTTAGCCCTGGTTTAGACCTGGATTAGACCTGGTTTAGTCCTGGTTTAGTCCTGGTTTAGACCTGGATCAGACCTGGTTTAGCCCTGGTTTAGTCCTGGTTTAGACCTGGATTAGACCTGGTTTAGCCCTGGTTTAGCCCTGGTTTAGACCTGGTTTAGACCTGGTTTAGTCCTGGTTTAGCCCTGGTTTAGTTCTGGTTTAGTCCTGGTTTAGACCTGGATTAGACCTGGTTTAGTCCTGGTTTAGACCTGGTTTAGTCCTGGTTTAGTCCTGGTTTAGTCCTGGTTTAGACCTGGTTTAGACCTGGTTTAGACCTGGTTTAGTCCTGGTTTAGACCTGGTTTAGACCAGGTTTAGACCTGGTTTAGACCTGGTTTAGACCAGGTTTAGACCTGGTTTAGACCTGGTTTAGCCCTGGTTTAGTCTTGGTTTAGACCTGGTTTAGACCTGGATTAGATATGGTTTAGCCCTGGTTTAGTCCTGGTTTAGTCCTGGTTTAGCCCTGGTTTAGACCTGATTTAGTCCTGGTTTAGTCTTGGTTTAGCCCTAGTTTAGACCTGATTTAGTCCTGGTTTAGACCAGGTTTAGTCCTGGTTTAGTCCTGGTTTAGCCCTGGTTTAGACCAGGTTTAGTCCTGGTTTAGACCTGGTTTAGACCTGGTTTAGTCCTGGTTTAGACCTGGTTTAGCCCTGGTTTAGCCCTGGTTTAGACCAGGTTTAGTCCTGGTTTAATCCTGGTTTAGTCCTGGTTTAGCCCTGGTTTAGTCCTGGTTTAGACCAGGTTTAGTCCTGGTTTAGCCCTGGTTTAGACCTGGTTTACACCTGGTTTACACCTGGTTTAGTCCTGGTTTAGCCCTGGTTTAGACCTGGTTTAGCCCTGGTTTAGTCTTGGTTTAGCCCTGGTTTAGACCTGGTTTACACCTGGTTTACACCTGGTTTAGTCCTGGTTTAGCCCTGGTTTAGCCCTGGTTTAGTCCTGGTTTAGACCTGGATTAGACCTGGATTAGACCTGGTTTAGTCCTGGTTTAGTCCTGGTTTAGTCCTGCTTTAGACCTGGTTTAGTCCTGGTTTAGACCTGGTTTAGACCTGGTTTAGTCCTGGTTTAGACCTGGTTTAGACCTGGTTTAGCCCTGGTTTAGACCAGGTTTAGTCCTGGTTTAGACCTGGTTTAGACCTGGTTTAGTCCTGGTTTAGACCTGGTTTAGCCCTGGTTTAGCCCTGGTTTAGACCAGGTTTAGTCCTGGTTTAATCCTGGTTTAGTCCTGGTTTAGCCCTGGTTTAGTCCTGGTTTAGACCAGGTTTAGTCCTGGTTTAGCCCTGGTTTAGACCTGGTTTACACCTGGTTTACACCTGGTTTAGTCCTGGTTTAGCCCTGGTTTAGACCTGGTTTAGCCCTGGTTTAGTCTTGGTTTAGCCCTGGTTTAGACCTGGTTTAGCCCTGGTTTAGTCCTGGTTTAGTCCTGGTTTAGCCCTGGTTTAGACCAGGTTTAGTCCTGGTTTAGTCCTGGTTTAGTCCTGGTTTAGACCTGGATTAGACCTGGTTTAGCCCTGGTTTAGCCCTGGTTTAGTCCTGGTTTAGACCTGGATTAGACCTGGTTTAGTCCTGGTTTAGTCCTGGTTTAGACCTGGATCAGACCTGGTTTAGTCCTGGTTTAGTCCTGGTTTAGTCCTGGTTTAGACCTGGATTAGACCTGGTTTAGCCTTGGTTTAGCCCTGGTTTAGACCTGGTTTAGACCTGGTTTAGTCCTGGTTTAGTCCTGGTTTAGCCCTGGTTTAGACCAGGTTTAGTCCTGGTTTAGTCCTGGTTTAGTCCTGGTTTAGACCTGGATTAGACCTGGTTTAGCCCTGGTTTAGTCCTGGTTTAGCCCTGGTTTAGCCCTGGTTTAGTCCTGGTTTAGACCTGGATTAGACCTGGATTAGACCTGGTTTAGCCCTGGTTTAGTCCTGGTTTTGTCCTGGTTTAGACCTGGTTTAGCCCTGGTTTAGCCCTGGTTTAGACCAGGTTTAGTCCTGGTTTAATCCTGGTTTAGTCCTGGTTTAGCCCTGGTTTAGTCCTGGTTTAGACCAGGTTTAGTCCTGGTTTAGCCCTGGTTTAGACCTGGTTTACACCTGGTTTAGTCCTGGTTTAGTCCTGGTTTAGCCCTGGTTTAGACCTGGTTTAGTCCTGGTTTAGACCAGCCAGCTTTAGTCCTGGTTTAATCCTGGTTTAGTCCTGGTTTAGCCCTGGTTTAGTCCTGGTTTAGTCCTGGTTTAGACCTGGTTTAGTCCTGGTTTAGACCTGGATTAGACCTGGTTTAGTCCTGGTTTAGCCCTGGTTTAGACCTGGTTTAGCCCTGGTTTAGTCTTGGTTTAGCCCTGGTTTAGACCTGGTTTAGCCCTGGTTTAGCCCTGGTTTAGCCCTGGTTTAGTCCTGGTTTAGACCTGGTTTAGTCCTGGTTTAGTCCTGGTTTAGACCTGGTTTAGTCTTGGTTTAGACCTGGATTAGACCTGGTTTAGTCCTGGTTTAGCCCTGGTTTAGACCTGGTTTAGCCCTGGTTTAGTCTTGGTTTAGCCCTGGTTTAGACCTGGTTTAGCCCTGGTTTAGCCCTGGTTTAGCCCTGGTTTAGTCCTGGTTTAGTCCTGGTTTAGCCCTGGTTTAGACCAGGTTTAGTCCTGGTTTAGTCCTGGTTTAGACCTGGATTAGACCTGGTTTAGCCCTGGTTTAGCCCTGGTTTAGACCTGGATTAGACCTGGTTTAGTCCTGGTTTAGTCCTGGTTTAGACCTGGATCAGACCTGGTTTAGCCCTGGTTTAGTCCTGGTTTAGACCTGGATTAGACCTGGTTTAGCCCTGGTTTAGCCCTGGTTTAGACCTGGTTTCGACCTGGTTTAGTCCTGGTTTAGCCCTGGTTTAGTTCTGGTTTAGTCCTGGTTTAGACCTGGATTAGACCTGGTTTAGTCCTGGTTTAGGCCTGGTTTAGTCCTGGTTTAGTCCTGGTTTAGTCCTGGTTTAGACCTGGTTTAGACCTGGTTTAGTCCTGGTTTAGACCTGGTTTAGACCAGGTTTAGACCTGGTTTAGACCTGGTTTAGACCAGGTTTAGACCTGGTTTAGACCTGGTTTAGCCCTGGTTTAGTCTTGGTTTAGACCTGGTTTAGACCTGGATTAGATATGGTTTAGCCCTGGTTTAGTCCTGGTTTAGTCCTGGTTTAGCCCTGGTTTAGACCTGATTTAGTCCTGGTTTAGTCTTGGTTTAGCCCTAGTTTAGACCTGGTTTAGTCCTGGTTTAGACCAGGTTTAGTCCTGGTTTAGTCCTGGTTTAGCCCTGGTTTAGACCAGGTTTAGTCCTGGTTTAGCCCTGGTTTAGACCTGGTTTAGTCCTGGTTTAGTCCTGGTTTAGTCCTGGTTTAGCCCTGGTTTAGTCCTGATTTAGCCCTGGTTTAGTCCTGGTTTAGCCCTGGTTTAGACCAGGATTAGCCCTGGTTTAGTCCTGGTTTAGCCCTGGTTTAGACCTGGTTTAGTCCTGGTTTAGACCAGGTTTAGTCCTGGTTTAATCCTGGTTTAGTCCTGATTTAGCCCTGGTTTAGTCCTGGTTTAATCCTGGTTTAGATCAGGTTTAGCCCTGGTTTAATCCTGGTTTAGTCCTGATTTAGCCCTGGTTTAGTCCTGGTTTAGTCCTGATTTAGCCTTGGTTTAGTCCTGGTTTAGCACTGGTTTAGACCAGGTTTAGCCCTGGTTTAGTCCTGGTTTAGTCCTGGTTTAGCCCTGGTTTAGACCTGGTTTAGTCCTGGTTTAGACCAGGTTTAGTCCTGGTTTAGCCCTGGTTTAGACCTGGTTTAGTCCTGGTTTAGACCTGGTTTAGTCCTGGTTTAGACCTGGATTAGACCTGGTTTAGTCCTGGTTTAGCCCTGGTTTAGACCTGGTTTAGCCCTGGTTTAGTCTTGATTTAGTCCTGGTTTAGACCTGGTTTAGTCCTGGTTTAGTCCTGGTTTAGACCAGGTTTAGTCCTGGTTTAGTCCTGGTTTAGTCCTGGTTTAGACCTGGATTAGACCTGGTTTAGCCCTGGTTTAGTCCTGGTTTAGACCAGGTTTAGCCCTGGTTTAGTCCTGGTTTAGTCCTGGTTTAGACCTGGATTAGACCTGGTTTAGCCCTGGTTTAGACCAGGTTTAGTCCTGGTTTAATCCTGGTTTAGTCCTGGTTTAGTCCTGGTTTAGACCAGGTTTAGTCCTGGTTTAGCCCTGGTTTAGACCTGGTTTAGACCTGGATTAGTCCTGGTTTAGTCCTGGTTTAGCCCTGGTTTAGACCTGGTTTAGTCCTGGTTTAATCCTCGTTTAGTCCTGGTTTAGCCCTGGTTTAGTCCTGGTTTAGTCCTGGTTTAGTCCTGGTTTAGACCTGGTTTAGTCCTGGTTTAGACCTGGATTAGACCTGGTTTAGTCCTGGTTTAGCCCTGGTTTAGACCTGGTTTAGCCCTGGTTTAGTCTTGGTTTAGTCCTGGTTTAGCCCTGGTTTAGACCTGGTTTAGCCCTGGTTTAGCCCTGGTTTAGTCCTGATTTAGTCCTGGTTTAGCCCTGGTGTAGTCCTGGTTTAGTTCTGGTTTAGACCAGGTATAGTCCTGGTTTAGTCCTGGTTTAGTCCTGGTTTAGACCTGGATTAGACCTGGTTTAGCCCTGGTTTCGTCCTGGTTTAGCCCTGGTTTAGCCTTGGTTTAGTCCTGGTTTAGACCTGGATTAGACCTGGTTTAGTCCTGGTTTAGTCCTGGTTTAGTCCTGGTTTAGACCTGGATTTGACCTGGTTTAGCCCTGGTTTAGTCCTGGTTTAGTCCTGGTTTAGACCTGGATTAGACCAGGTTTAGCCCTGGTTTAGACCTGGTTTAGTCCTGGTTTAGTCCTGGTTTAGTCCTGGTTTAGACCTGGATTAGACCTGGTTTAGCCCTGGTTTAGTCCTGGTTTAGTCCTTGTTTAGACCTGGTTTAGTCCTGGTTTAGTCCTGGTTTAGTCCTGGTTTAGACCTGGTTTAGACCTGGTTTAGTCCTGGTTTAGTCCTGGTTTAGTCCTGGTTTAGACCAGGTTTAGTCCTGGTTTAGTCCTGGTTTAGTCCTGGTTTAGACCTGGTTTAGACCTGGTTTAGTGCTGGTTTAGACCTGGTTTAGTCCTGGTTTAGTCCTGGTTTAGACCTGGTTTAGCCCTGGTTTAGTCCTGGTTTAGACCAGGTTTAGACCTGGTTTAGTCCTGGTTTAGTCCTGGTTTAGACCTGGTTTAGTCCTGGTTTAGACCTGGTTTAGACCTGGTTTAGTCCTGGTTTAGTCCTGGTTTAGTCCTGGTTTAGACCTGGTTTAGACCTGGTTTAGTCCTGGTTTAGACCTGGTTTAGACCAGGTTTAGTCCTGGTTTAGACCTGGTTTAGACCTGGTTTAGTCCTGGTTTAGTCCTGGATTAGACCTGGTTTAGTCCTGGTTTAGACCTGGTTTAGTCCTGGTTTAGTCCTGGTTTAGTCCTGGATTAGACCTGGTTTAGTCCTGGTTTAGTCCTGGTTTAGTCCTGGATTAGACCTGGTTTTGTCCTGGTTTAGTCCTGGATTAGACCTGGTTTAGTCCTGGTTTAGTCCTGGTTTAGTCCTGGTTTAGTCTGTAAATTAAAGTTGGTTATATTTGTCAGACATCCCAGAATACTCCCTGTCTGAGCTGTTGAACTTTGACCTCAGCTTTACTTTTGGAATCAAATTATCACCAAGGAAAACAGTCGTGTCGTATCATGTCTTATTTTTCTTTACCTGAAGTGAAATTCTTGACTTTTTTTTCAGCCTCAGTTCCCTCCACTGAGCCCTGCAGACCACAAGACTTAAGGTAGGCCACTTTTCTTTTCACTTGTTTTTGTGAAAGCAACTTATTTGACTCTAGAAATGCAAAGAATCTAAAATGACATTACAATACCAACATTTCAGTGATAACATGTTATTTTAGAGGTAAATGTAGTCTGCAGATGCCAACTGCAGATGTGTTTTATAGCTGTTATAAAGGTTTAGGTGCTTGCAGTCTTTTATTACTGTGGACTCTGCACTGTTGTACTGGGGTCAGGCTATAAATGTTCATTATTAACCAATGTGGCAGCAAAATATAATGATTATTAGTGAATTTTTTTTTTCAAACAAATTTATGGTTGTAATTTTCTCCAAGAGAATTCAGTAACAGTTGAAAAATGTAATAATTTGTATATATTTAACCAGGTAAGCCTGAGTTACCACAGTGGCACCATTATTTTTAATTTTTTTATTTATTAGTTTATTTAAACAGGGACAATGCACATTAATAAACATCTCTGTAAATGTGCCAGTATTAGCTATACAGCTAGTTTCCAACTGTAGTCCCTAGGCAAGGTGTAAAATGCCAACAATATACAGTACACAATATGGTTAGTAAAAGAAGGTAGAATAAATTAAACAGTATTTAATAAAGTTAGTGAGAAAATAATTAAGTTATAGAGCTACAGTGAATGGTTGTCTGTAAATACAGATGAATACAAATGCAGTGTATTTGTTAGATGATTATTCATTATTATAACCCTGATGTGTTCAACTGTAACAAACATTTTACAAAATAAACCTGTGCTGCCCCCTAGTGGACACTCTAGGCCTGGCAGACCTCGTGGTTTTATTTTATTTGTCAACAAGACAACAACAAGAAATCCATCCTTCATGTGCTGCCTCTCCAGCTCTGGCTCTAACCCTGCTGCATGTGTTTAAGTTTCTTTAGTCAGACAGAAGTGTTACCTGTTTGTTTACTGTTTACATGACCCATCAGAAGCGTCAGTGATGTGACTGTTACATGTCCTAAAGGCCGCTTATTTTACAACACCGCACACCTTGACCTCTCAGACCACAAACAGATTCACACCTTTATCTGTAAAATACTTTCTTTACTCATTTGACTGGTGTGGCCTCAGTTGCTTGGTCCGTGTATCATTCCTTCAATTGATTTTCAATTAAGAATCAAAAATTAAAACATAAAGTGGCTTCTTTTTCCATTTTTCATGTTTTGATATGAAACCAAAAAACTAATAACGGTTTGATTTTGATTTTTTCAATTTGATGCCTAGTTAAAAAAAAAGAACAATTGAACATCTATTTTTTTTTTTTTTTTTTATGTGACCTGGAAGTTGATCCTGTGTGACCTGTTGTTGTTGTTGGTCCGTGTACATCTCGGCCATTCAATTTTCATTTTGGAATAGGAAATCCAAAATTTCTTGTTTCCCAATCAGTAAAACAAAAAATAAAAAAAAAATCGGGTAATGGGTAATTTTCATTTTTTGGAAATCAGAAATTAAAAAACGATTCGTTATCCATTTTTAAACTACACATCAAAAAACAAAAACTGAAAACTGCAAAACGAATTTCAGAGCTGTATTTTTATTTTGTGGAGTTGTTTGACCCAGAACTGATTTTATTCCAGGAAAACACCGCCCAAGCTTGTGGCTCTGGTCCCAAACAGAGCTCTGTGCGCGGCTGAGCTGAGGGCAGCGCTCCGGGGCAGAGCTCAGGATCACCGCCGCTGAGAGGTGAGGGGTCAGGGCGAGCAGTTTGTCACAGCCGCTCCTCTGCCTGCGGTTCTGTCCACTTTTCACACAGTGTCCTGTGTGGATTTGTGTTTGAGTTTACGATCGGCCTATGGACCAACAGATAACCAGGGGATGCTGCGGTGCACCACAGAGCCCTCTCCGGTGCCAACAGCTCTGCCTCAGCAAAGGGAAGCTGTGCATAAAAGAATGAATCTGTCGTGAGGTTAGTCGAGTAAAGTTAGCACGATATTCACAGATTTAAACTTCCGGGGTCAATTGTTCACAAACGCAGCGTTATTGAAACATAAAACGCATGTCACCTCACTCACCGTCACATGGACAAATGACTACAACCTCACTTTTATGAATGCTACACAAACATGGCTCCAAATACACAGCGGGCGTCAACAAATGACAATACATGGACAAAAAAACTCAATAAATTGAATGTTATTCATCGCACAGCAAGAAAACTCAAATCACACTTCAACTACAACACAGTGAACGTCCTACAACCTTTATTTTTACCATATGGGACTTTGTTTTTTTTTATGATTATGTATGAATATTAATCTTAAATATCTTTAGCATTATGGGCTGTAGTGACACCAAACACACACCACCTATCAATTATGACATCATGAACCTACTACAACCTTTACTTTTGACATCTTTTTTGTTTGTTTGTTTGTTTGTTACGTTGTACTCCACAGTGCCACCATTTTTTTGTATATAGTTACCAAATTGGTGTCAGGGTGCTCCTTTCATTTTCTCATCCCTGACCAACTACATACTTTCAAAATTAACTAACTTATTGTCAAGATTTTTTTATTGTTATTTTTGCAAACATTTAGGGGTCTTTATTTATCAAAATTACCACACACGACTTAATTACTACATTTAATTTTGCAGTTACACTTTCTCTATAACTACCAACAGGTTTGAGTACAGTGAGTAAAACCACTGCTCCACTGCTGTTTGTTAGAGTTATAATATACAACAGGCACCATAATGAACTGTAGAGACACAAATCTGTCATCATACTGTCGTAAACATAGTACAAACTTACACAACACTTGTAATAATGAATCACATTTGTACCTAAATCATCTAAATATGCTACTGATATTATAAAGGGCTTTTGGCAACATCACAAGGTGTAATAAATTTATTTCAACATTTTTCTCTGTACATCTTTCTTAGACATTTTCTGTAAACAACTTTAATCAGTTATCACTAACTAACAATGTAAGTGTACAAATGAATTATACATGGACCGATGTTCTTCAAAGTAACTACATACACTTGTATGAAACTTCCTGTGATAAACTACCATAAAGTAGGTTGTATTAGGTTCATGATGTCATGATTGATAAGTGGTGTGAGTTTGGTGTCACTACAGCCCATAATGCCAAAGATATTGAAGATTAAGGTTCATTAAAGCCATTGTAGGTAATAGGGTTTTTAAACATATTTTGTCATGAAATTAAACTTTTTTTTTTTTTTTTTTTTTTTACCAATAAATAGCCCTCAAAACAGTGAGTGGGTTCGGATAAAAACAAATTAAACTTCTATCTGTATTTTTTATGAAAAAAATTACATAAAAAAAAAAAATCAGCCCTGTATGATTATTGTTGGGAGCAGCTGCCACTCAGAGTCTGACTGTCACACAACAGCAGCAGGAGTCTTGGCAGAGACCTTGCAGCTGATCCCTCCTGCACCACTGCTGCCTTCGTTAGAAAAACAAAAACTCTTTTAGAGAAAGAAGAAAACAAAAAGAGGTTAGACCGAGAAAGAGCTAAAACTAGAGTGAATATTGGAGCTGCATTTGATCAGAGAGAGCTCTGGGAACGAAAGGGGCTCAGCACAGATGCTAATGTCGCTACGTTTCTTTAAACCGGTGAGATTCTTTTCTTTATATTTGTAAAACAGTGCCCACCTAATGCTCACATGTGCATATGTGCAGTACCACAACATTTTGGCTAGAATGAGTCCTGCAGTTGTCTATTGCATTTGTATAAGCAACACTCAGTGACGCTAGCTAAGCGGCTAGCAACAGCTTAGCGGCTAAAAATAGCTAGCAATCTTACAATACTTATAATCATTGTTGCTGTTGTATGGAGCCTGTATTGTTGCTGTGGGACTACTGCGAGTGTGGATCAGATATATTTCAGTACATTTCTTTTATGTTCTCGTTATGAGAAATACAGAAGGTTCTGACCTCCACAGTTTCTCACCGACTGCCGTTCTTAAAGACCGTGACCGTGGTTTCAGCGCACAGCACCACTCAGGGTTGCCAGATCGGACTGACAGTTTTCAGCCCAAATATAACGTAAAACCCGCCAAACGCAGTAAAAACCTGCCCAAATCACAACCATTCTACAATCTTAATGTTAAAACTGTAATACATATGAAATAACATATTTTGAGCACACAAGACTTCACAACTGCCAATGGAAAAAGTAATAAACGCCACAATGAGTGTAATCAGAAAAACAAATAGCTCTCTCTCACGCTTGCACTCCTCAGGGACAGGGGCAATCCACATTTTTAGCTCTGGGTCAGTCTCCTTCCTGTACGATTTCTTGTATTTCCCCCACTTTGGCAGGTTGCTAAACGCTAAAACTCCAAGCTTGAGAGGAAACACTGTTGGTCCGTCCCCGCTCACAGGGCTGCAGAGTTTTTACTTTTTTTCAACCAATCAGAGGTCCATAATTAGACATGTGATTGACAACTAATGACACTAATATTACTACTTCTATTTTACAAATTCATTTTATTCATCAATAACCAGCAAATATATACAATTATTGATCAGGAAATTTAAAAATATTATTAAAATAAGTTTATTTTACATTTTCAAAATCCCGCCCCATAAGTCTAAAAATAGCCCAAATATTATACACCCGCCCAAAGCTATTTTTTTCCGCCGAGAGAGAACAAAAGTAGCCCAACACTGGCACCACTGCCGAGCTGCTGGGTCTGCCAGCAGGGTTGCCAGATCAGACGGACAGTTTCCAGCCCAAATATAACGTAAAACCCGCCAAACGCAATAAAACCCCACCCAAATCACAACCATTCTACAATCTTAATGTCAAAACTGTAATACATATGAAATAACATATTTTGAGCACACAAGACTTCACAACTGCCTATGGAAAAAGTAAAAAACAGTCTCCACAATGAGTGAAGAAATCAGAAACCGCCCAATCTGGTAACACTGTCTGCCAGGTGCTGGATATAACGCTGCCTGCTCCACTCGTAAACCAGCGCCCTGTAGTCAGTTTTCCGCTCACTGCCTACAATGACTTTAATAATCATAAATAATCATAACAAAGTCCCATATGGAAACAAATAAAGGTTGTAGGAGGTTCACTGTGTTGTGGTTGAAGTGTGATTTGAGTTTTCTTGTTGTGTGGTGAATGACATTCAAGTTATTGAGTTTTTTCATCCATGGTATTGTCATTTGTTGACAGTCCCTAAGCGCCCGCTGCGTATTTGGAGCCATGTTTTGTGTAGCGCTGAAAATCCGCTTCTTATTCTTAAAAGTGAGGTTGTAGTCATTTGTGTACGTAAGGGTGAGTGAGGTGACATATCTGTGTGAAGTTGGCAGGTTGTGTTTTCTATTTCAATAACGCTGCGTTTGTGATCTATTGACCCCGGAAGTTTGAATCTGTGAATATCGTGTCGCAACAAAAGTTTAAAAAGCAGTCATCTGGATTAGATTTTTCAAGTAGAAGACGTTTCACCTCTTATCCAAGAGGCTTTCTCAATTCTGAAATGAACTGGTAAGAGAGCTGGTTTATATTCTTCTAGGAAGGAGGAGTTTAGACCTGAAACTAAATTCTATTGGTCAATGTGACCATGAATAGCCTAGTGGTTTCGGGTCATTAGGACTTTACGCGACTCCTTAAGTCCTGGAAACTGGAGCCTCGACTCCAACATTGGTTCGTGTTCCTGACCCCCATCCCCATCGTATGCGCCTTTTCCTTCTCTGACGTGCGCCCACTGTCCACGGTGCTGAAAAGGAAAAGCACAGCATTTTTTTTTTAAACATTATTTCTATACAACTTTGTGACTAACTTATGATAAATTAAATCATAAATAAAGCAAACAAAATCCAGCCACATTAATCTGGCCTATATTTAATAGGCCACTGCATTTACTGCCTGCTGTAGTGCAGTAGGACAGTAAGCAACTTAATTTTGTGAAGTGCTCACATTGGATTTAGTTTTGAACAACCCACCCTCAGGACCGTGAGCCTTGACCGAGGAGCACATCCGAGACCGGAGGTTAGGCCTTTTTATCATTGTGGCTGTTACCGTACGGCTGGTTAGCGAATTAGATGCAACTTTGAGTACTTGAAGAGAAAGTGGCCTTATCCCAATCCCGGTCTGTAGACTGGGTGCAAAACCAAGTCTTAAGAGGTTGAACATGGGCTGGGCTTGGGCCGAAGAGGATGAACTTGAACTGGTGCAAATCTAAGCTTGACGACAGCGGTGAATTAAGGAAAAGGCACCTTTAATATTTCTCTTTTGTGTTTCATCAGATCATCAGATGGACTGACTGTATATTTCTGCTGTACAGTTTCTGAATAGCGAGACTAGAGGTTTCAGAAAAGTCCCTGCATTGACGTGAGTGAAAAATTTTACTTGCTGTTGCAGAAAGAAAAGAATAATTATTATGTCCTTATTCAATTATTTCTGTAACCTTTTCTTTAAAATAGCATTTTATTTTCTGGAACAACTGCTCTGACAAATTATCTCTGGTGTCCCTGCAGCATGGCCTCTGAATCAGGTGAGTGCACACAAGCACTGAGTTTACTCTGTTTAAGATCTTGCTTTTTTTATTTGTCTGGTTTCACTTGAACAGATACAATATTACACTTCAGATTTGATCTTGTTTTCAGTATCAACATACAAGTGAGCTGTGGGATGAGACTTATTTCACTGACATTTTTGGTTTAATAGCAGTGAAGCCAGATGAGTGGAGTGTGGTATGACGCTTAATTAGCCCGGCTTCTAGCTAACAGATAAATGAGCTAACAGATTCCTTCGCGGTGACGGTGTTTAAGCGTTGATATTATCACTACGTTTACTTGATCTATGTACAACATAACTATACCCAGAAAAGTGAAGCACAAAGCTGTGGATTAAGATTGATTTTTTAAAATCTTACAGTAGAGAGATTCACTCTACAAGGGAGCTCTTAATAGAGAATAAAGTCCATAAAGCAAGAAAACAAAGTGTGCACGCAGATTTCTGCAGAGTGCACTCCACTGACAGTGAGAGACACACTGCATGTGTCATCAGCCTCTGGACCGTCTCCTCACACAAACATCAGTCAGTGTGGGTCAGAGCTGAGGTGGTGGAAGAGTACAAGTACTCTGGGGTGACCACAAACTGGACTGGTGCAAGAACATGGACTCTGTGTGCAAAAAGAAGGGAGGCAAGGGAGTTCAGCCCTGGGCCCGCTTTGGAAAAGGTGGAGCTATGCACTGCTGTGAGTTGATTGGACGAGAAAAAATCCACACTCGGGCAAAAGCAACAAGCCAAAGGACAGAAATAAATAGGAAAATGTTATTTTTAATCAAACCCATACTTGTCCTTGTGAACATCTGTATTCCTAGAGAGGACAAGCTAAATGTTGTGCCAACTTTTTTGAAAAATAAAGCTAGTGTGCATTAACCTGCATATACCAGTTCTGAACATTACGGCTCTCACTTTGAGAATCAGAACTTTTTATTTATAGTTTAGATTGAAATAAACACGCTGGACAATTAAACGTGTTAAAATACTGAAGCAGGAGTTCAAAGCCCAACCTGAGGTTAGCTCTGCTGTGTATGTTTCTGAAGTGATCTAACCAGGCTGAAACGTTCCTGACGCTGGAAATCCTGGGTCCAACAGAAACTGTACTCTCTGGCTATGTTTTTAGTGCTTTTATTTTATCCTTATGTGTTTCTGTGTGGTTTGGAAGCCTTGGAAATATGCCACACAAACAAAGATAAGTGACGAGGCTACACGATAAAGCCATTTTGGTAACTGAGGAGAAAGTAAAACCAAAACTTCACAGACTTTGTTTTTGAGGTTTTATTGTAATCTTATCTTATCTGTTTATCTAGTAAAATAACAAATTCAATAAATTTTCCATGAAAATAAGTATTGAAGTATTTTTGTTCATGACCTTAGTTCAGATTATTCTTGTCTTTAACAGGTCCATGGCCCCTGAAGCGGAGTGGGAGCTATGGACTCATTCCCCCAGAAAGTAAGTTCACAAACATCTATGAACAGATTTTCATGGTCTATAGCAGTGGGTCTTAACCTTTTTTTTCTCGTGACCCAACTGCACAAAACAATGTCAATGATGAGGATGTACAGTGAAGCCCGAAATTATTCATACCCCTGGCAAATTCTGACTTAGTTGCTTTTATTCAACCAGCAAGTTTTTTTTTTTGACCAGAAATGACACAGGCTTCTCCCAAAAGATAATAAGACGATGTACAAGAGGTATCATTATGGAAAAAAATATTTCTCAGCTTTTATTTACATTTGAACATAAAGTGGCATGTCCAAAATTATTCATACCCTTCTCAGTAATCAATAGAAAAGCCTTTATTGGCTATTTCAGCAATCAAACACTTCCTATAATTGCTGACCAGCTTTTTGCTGTCTCCTTGATATTTTTGCCCATTGATCTTTAGCAATGAGCTCCAACTCTTTCAGGTTGAGGGTCTCTTTACCATCGCCCTGATCTTTAGCTCCCTCCACAGATTCTCAATTGGATTCAAGTCAGGACTCTGGCTGGGCCACTGCAAAATGTTAATGTTTTTGTCTGCAGCCATTTCTTCACCACTTTTGCTGTGTTTTGTTGTCGTGCTAAAATGTTCACTGGTGCCCAAGGTCAAGTTTCTCTGCAGACTTCCTGATGTTGTTGTTGAGAATTTTGATGTATTGCTCCTTTTTCATGGTGCTATTTACTGTGATTAGGTTCCCTGGTCCACCAGCTGAAAAACACCCCCAAAACATTAGGTTCCCACCGCCAGGTTTGACAGTGGGGATGGTGCTCTTGGGGTTGAAGGCTTCTCATTTTTTACGCCAAATGAAGGATACATCATTGTGGCCAAACAATTCAATTTTTGTTTCATCTGACCATAAAACAGAAGACCAGAAGTCTTCTCCTTTGTCCAGATGAGCATTTGCAAAGGCCAAATGGGCTTTTTGTGCTTTATCTGGAGAAGTGGTGTCCTCCTTGGTCTGCGTCTGTGGAACCCAGCGGTGTGCAACGTCTGCCTTGAGATGTTGCCACCAGCAGAGCCCAGATTCATCAGGATGGCCTTGGTGGTGATCCCTGGATTCTTTTTGACCTCTCTCACCATCCTCCTGGCCAGCACAGGTGTCACTTTTGGCTTCAGACCACGTCCTCTGAGATTTGTCACAGTGCAGAACGTCTTGTATTTTTTAATAATGCTTTGCACTGTAGCCTCTGGATCCTCAAAATATTTTGAAATGGTCTTATAGTCCTTTCCTGACTTGTGAGCAGCCACAGCGCGCAGCCGCAGGTCCTCAGAGAGCTCCTTTGTCTTAACCATGACTGTCCACAAACGAACAGCAGAGAGCTTCTGTTTTTCACCTGATAAAAAGATATATATGACTGTCCAATCATCTCTGAAGTACTTTTCCTTTAGAAAGCCGCCACACTTGAGTGTGAATGTGTGTGTGCTCCTCCCCCATGTCAGAGCACAGCTGATGAAAAACCCAAATGTTGAGTCTTTCATTGTGTTGTTGAGAACGGTAGGTACACGCCAAAGCCTGACTATGAATAAAACTGATTCAATCTGCTTCATTTATCCCTTTTGTCATATTAGCAGCTCTGTCTGTTGTGATGCCTTTGCAGTTGCGCAGGTCTAGCCCAATGTCAGTAAAGATGTTAACTATCCAAAACAGAGAATATTTGCTCAGCAGTGGTTCCAGTGGGAATATTTAGGCAACACAAGTCTTCAAAAAAAAGTCTTGTTTACACACTGACGTAAACCAATGGTGTGGCACAATCGGATACGTCTGCTTTCATCAAGCTGGAGTGAAAAGTAACCACTACTTTCAGTACGGAAATTAGTTGCTACTCAAAAATGTCTGCAATGTTCTTCTTGACACAGTGTTATTGCTCAGGGGTATACAGCTGCAGGATTAATGTTTCAGCTTTAATGTACAATACTAGAGAGGAAGAAAGCAGGGAGTACAGTTAGGTCCATAAGTATTTGAACACTGACACAAGTAGGCATGGGTAGGTAATGATACCATGTCCAAGTACTCGTACTCGTATTCATAAAAGTGGGCCGATACCAACGACCGATACCACCTTACAGCGCTGTCACGTGACCGTCCTCTCTCAGCTGAGCAGTAAAAACTGAGTGGAAGGATTTCAAAGTGAACTGTATGGAGATAAAAGCAAAGCTGACTCTACATTCTGCTCAATCAGACTTATCCCAAATCATACGTGAGTCCTGAAACTTAAGCAGTTGTCCTTTTGTTGTCCTAGTTGTCCCGAAAATGATATAAGCGCAGAGTGTGAAGCAGTTGTTGTCTGATAAAACATAAGAAGTACCGTTGCTAATTATGTTAGCTGCTGTAGTTATGTCTTGGCGAATCTCCGCTGGTTATGCACAGATGCTCATTCTGTCTTTAAAATGATTTTAGCGACTGAATAGAGGAGAATCTAAGCTTTAAAATGAGGTATAACATGTCCATGTTGAGCAAATTTTAGCCATGGTTAGCTGTGTTCAAACCACTCTTTTGTAAAAATAACTTAGCATCGCAGAGCGGGGATAGACGGCAAAAAGACGACACGGTATGGGATGAATGAGATACAGCAGTGTGACTGTATAAACTATAAAGTAACTCCTATATAAGTACTCGTATCGGTACTCGGTATCAGCGAGTACTCAAATGGAAGTACTCGTACTCGTATCGGTTTGAAAAAAAGTGGTATCCTTGCATCCCTAGACACAAGTTTTGTTAGTTTAGCCCTTTTACCAAAACTATTCAAAATACAGTTACATAATTTGTGTTTAAAGTGCAAACACTCAGCTGCACTTAAACCCTCCTAAACCCTTTCTCCAAATCTTCAAAAGCTATTTCTTGGGCTATTTCTCTCAGTAATCCATCATAAACTGAGCAGGTAAAAGGTCTGGACTTGATTCCAGATGTTACATTTGTATTTGAAAGCTGTTTCTGTGAAATCACAACATACAGTCTGTCAATGGAAGTGAACCAGATCATCCTTAGACTGGAGAGAAAAACCTTCACAACATCCACCTTAGAGCAGAACTCTCTCCAGGAAGTAGGTCTGTCAGAGTCTAGGTCCACCATAACCAGAAGACTTCAGGAGAGAAAATACAGAGTTCACCACAAGCTGCAGACTTCGTCTCAACAACAGAAAGAACACATTAGACTTGGCCAAAAACTCCTAAAGAAGCCAGACCCAGACCTGGACCAGACTCAGACCTGGACCAGACTCAGACCTGGACCAGACTCAGACCTGGACCAGACTCAGACCTGGACCAGACTGTGAAAGTGAAAGTAACACCAGTAACAAAATTACACACACAAGGGCCCTTGGACGCAGTCAAGACACCGTCTCCTCATTAAACAGCGGCTCATGCTGTGATCAGGGGCGGAGCCAGACACTGAAAACATCTGGGGCTTAGCCCAATGAGTAATAGAAAAAAAAGTGCTCTGGTGAATTTTATGGTCATTGATGGACAAACTGAGACTTGACAAAGAAAAATAAATAAATAAAAGAGCTTTTAACAAACTGTGCTTCAGTGACCGACCGCTGCTGTAGGGAGGTTAAACAAGAAGGATATTTAAGGATATTTTGCACCTTAGAAGTAATACAGCTTATCAAATTATGGTTTAATTAATAATGGTCCAGCTACCTTACGAGAAACAAAAACTTTTAGAATGTATCCAATTTATTTGCCATTGTTTTGATTTGTCTGTAGGGCCTAAAAAGCACCAAGTTATTTAAGATATCCTTTGTACTGAAGCCCAAATAATAATAATCATTATTATTTAATTGTGCAAAGTACAATTTTGCTAATAGGTCTATATTTTAGGGAATTCCTGTTCAAAGTACTGTATGTTGAATATTAGGACAGTGTTTTTTTTGTTTGTTTTTTTTTTTATCTTTGGAGGGCTGAACTTATTTTCCCTATTTTTAATAGGCCTATATTATTTTAGTTTACCCTCATATATCACTTTAGAAAACAAATTGTTATATTTTGTGTTCTCTGTTCTCTCTCTGCCTCCTTCGCATTGACCATCAAAACTAAATTATATAAAATAAATAAATTATGTTTTTTGTTCAAGTAAAACATCAGTGAAGACAGAAGGCGATCTAAAAACACTGCGTGTCCTGCCACTTGAGTGTTAATTAGCCACACATATATACAGTGGAAAGAAAAAGTATTGGCACCCCTTGGAAATACTAGGATTTTTGCATGATTTGATAATAAAATGTGATCTGGTCTTCATCTAAGTCACAACAATAAACAAACACAGTCTGCTTAACCCTCTGGGCACCTTAGGGTCCAAACGCGTACTTTTTGCTGTTTTTACTTTTTTGATCCTCAGTAAATCAGTCAGTTTAAAAGCTGTTGGTGTGAAACTTGGCCAGAATTATTTTTTTAAGTTGGTGTTTAAAATGCCATGACCCCCTCTGTTCTAAGGTGTATAGAACAGGAGATATGCGTTTACATCCACTCTTTACCTTAAGTACGTGTTTGGGCTCATTGACTTCCATTATAACCACAGATTTTTGACGTCCTGCAATCCTGACATATTATAATACTTTGTTCATGAAAAAACACAGAAGAGTATTGTCAGGTTCACTGACTCCACTTGTTTATAAACAGAGCTCATTTGGCCTTTGAATATTTGAGTTTCACAGACTCCCTCATGACCACACAAACAAAAACGACGAAAAGACGAAAAACAGCCCTACATTGAAACTGTCTGTAATAAAGCTCTGCTGCCCCTGGTGGTTTAGGGGCCAAAAACCTAATTTCCCTTTATTTTGAAGGTAAAGGCATAGATTTATTAGGTTTCCATGAAAAAAGTATTATAATATGTCAGGATTACAGTATGTCAAAAAATCTGTGGTTATAATGGAAGTCAATGGGCCCAAATGCGTACTGAAGGTAACAAGCGTAAGTTTTTAAACCTGACAAAACCTGTCTTTGCTCCAAAAATAAAAATGCATCAAAACCAATGTTGTTATTAATTATTGACTTAGTCAAGGCTCTAATAACTTTACCCCAAGTGATCCACTCTGCAACTCATTTTTGTATAATATGACAAATTTTGTGTTTTCATCATCTAAAAAAGTTGGGTTTTTGATGACAAAAAGGCCATAAAAACATAAAAATTAATAAATGAAAATAAACTTTATATCTATGGTTAGGTCTGAAGTGGTAGAGGAAGTTTCATGTGAAAAAAGTGAAAAAAAAAATTCTTATGATTTGACACTTTTATAGCTATTTTATGAGAGGTCCCAAACGAGTCCCTAAGTTAACGAGTGTAAGTTTTTTCAATAATCTGACCTTGCTCCAAAAATAAAAATGCATTAAAACCAATGTTGTTATTAATTATTGACTTTGTAAAGGCTCTAATAACTTTACCCCAAGTGATCCACTCTGCAACTCATTTTTGGATAAAATGGCAGATTTTGTGGTTTTGTCGTCTAAAATAACCAGATTTTTTATGGCAAAATGGTCATAAAAACATAAAATTGATAAATGAAAATAAACTTCATATCTATGGTTAGGGCTGAAGTAGTAGAAAGGATTTCATGTGAAAAAAGTAAAAAAAAAAAAAAAAATTCACATTTTTATAGCTATTTTATGAGAGGTCCCAAATGGGTCCCTAAGTGTATGTACATTTTTTAGGTGCCCAGAGGGTTAAACTAATGTTGCAAAAAAACAAAAACAAAAAACAAACAAACATTTTTTCAGGTTTTTGAGCATTTATGTAAACATTCACAGTACAGGGTAGAAAAGGTATTGGAACCTTTTGATTTAATAACTGGTTAACCTCCTTTGGCAGCAATAACCTCAGCCAAATGTTTTCTGTAGTGAAGATCAGAGCTGCACAGCTCAGGAGGAATTTTGGACCATTCCTCTTTACAAAAGTGTTTAAGTTCAGTAATATTCTTGGGATGTCTGGTGTGAAACTCTCTTCTGAGGTCAGGCCACAGCATCTGAGTCGGGCTGAGGTCTGGACTCTGGGCCACTCCAGAAGGAGTATTTTCTTCTGTTGAAGTCATTCTGTTGTTGATTTGCTTCTATGTTTTGGGTCAGTGTCCTGTTGCATCGCCCATCCTCTGCTGAGCTTCAGTTGGTGGACAGGTGGGCTTAGGTTTTCCTTTCAGAATGCTTTGATAAACTTGGGAATTCATTTTACTGTTGATGATCCAGGCCCTGAGGCAGCAAAGCAGCCCCAAACCATGATGCTCCTCCACCAGACTTCACAGTGGGGATGAGGTGTTGATGCTGGTGCTGCGCCTCTTTTTCTCCACACATAGCGTTGTGTGTTCCTCCAAACAACTCAGCTTTGGTTTCATCTGTTCACAGAATATTTTGCCAGCAGTGCTGTGGAACATCCAGGTGCTCTTTTGCAAACTTTAAATGTGCAGCAATTTTTTATTTATTTATTTTTTTTGGACAGTAGTGGCCTCCTCCGTGGTGTCCTCCCATGAAGTCCATTCTTGTTTAATGTTTGACCCATTGTACATCTGTGAACAAAGATGTCAGCTTGTGCCAGAGATTTCTGTAAGTGTTTAGCTGACACTCTAGGATTCTTCTTCACCTCACTGAGCGTTCTGCGCTGTGCTCTTGCAGTCATCTTTACAGGAGGCCACTCCTAGGGAGAGTAGCAGCAGCTGAAACTTCTCCATTTATAGACAGTCACTCGTACCATAGACTCATGAACATCAAGGCTTTTAGAGAAACTTTTGTAACCCTTTCAGCTTTTTGCAAGTCAACAATTCTTACTCACAGGTCTTCTGCAAGCCCTTTTGTGCAAGGCATGGTTCACATCAAGCAATGCTTCTTCAGAACAGCGAACTCAAAACTGGGGGGTGTTTTTTATTGGGCAGGGCCACTTTAACCCACTCCTTCAGTCTTTTCACACTGATTGGACTCCAGGTTGGCGGACACCTGACTCCAATTAGCTCTTGAAGAGGTCATTAGCCTAGGGGTTCCAATACTTTTTCTATCCTGTACTGTGATTGTTTACATAAATGCTCAATAAAAACATAAAAAAATGACTTTTTTTTTTTTTTTTGCAACATTAGTTTATGCAGACTGTTTGTCTATTTGTTGATTTGATCACATTTTATGACCAAATCATGCAAAAATCCAAGTATTACACTAACTCCAGGTAGAAGTCAGTCCATAAGGCATATGGCACAGAGCTCATACAGCTGCTGAGCTAATGCTAATGCTAGCGCCACTGAACAAGCCATGCTAACGCCGTGCGTCAGTCTGCAGCCTGTTACAGAAGCCCATTTTAGTTTACACTAAATATGATGAATTAAACTCGTCTCTTTATATTAGAGAGAGATCTGTTATGATGCAGTTTGTAAATATAGGAGATGGGGCTTAGCTGCCTCTTAGTCGAGTCTGGTCAGAGCTCAAAAAGCTGCCGCGCTAATGCTAACGCTAACGCTAATGCTAGCGCCATTGAATGAGCCGCGCTAACGCCGTGCGCCAGTCTGCAGCCTGTTATGATGAGCCATGAGTCAATTAAGCCTTAACACATTTATAGAAGCACATTTTAGTTTACATTAAATATGATGAACTAAACTCGTGTCTTTATATTAGAGACAGATCTGTTATGATGCAACTTGATGTTGATTAGATTAGCATGTTGTAGGCAGCTAACGTCATACAGTGATGGTATTTTATGGACAAATGTGGACCGCTGTGTCCTCCTCTATGTCTCCATGTCTTTTAAATGTAAAATATAAAACATATATCCAGCTCTTGTTTGTATTTTTGTAGAAAAGAAGATGACAGAGTAACTCTTGTGCATTGTTGTGAGTGGTCTGTTTCTCCCATGGGGGATCGGAGTGACGTTTTGTGGGCGTTCCCACCGTTGCTGTATTTGATATAAATGATTGGATATAAGACAGCCAATCAGAAACATTTGTGAATCCCAGTCTGTGATTGGCTGTGCTGCTCGCAACAATCGTAGTTTGCTTTGTGCCACCTCGAGCGAGCACAGAGCCAGAGTCGCGAGCAGAAATGAGGTGTCGTGCAAGCAAAGATGTTGCGCGAGCGAGCATCCACGTACTCGAGCACCTAGGTAGACTTTGAGCGAGCACGGAACAAAGGTTTGTGTGCTCAAATTATTATTCTCTTTTCAAATGGTAAAGTATGCGCTCGCAACACTCACTGCGTGCGCTCAACACTCACTCTTCATGCGCACGAAGGTGGCACAAATATCGCTCCATATCCCAGAGACTCCAAGAAGGCCGGGTACTCTACACTCCTGTTCGGCCCATAAGCCCAAACCACAATGAGAGACCTGTCTCCCAACCGGAGGCGCAGGGACGCGACCGTTCACCGGGGTGAACTCCAACACATGGCCAACACCTCTCAAGGAGCTGGGTTTCAGAGCCCAAGCTGTGCGTGGAGGAGAGCCCAACTATATCTAGCCGATGCCGCTGAACTGCCCCCCCGCTCTCAGCCCCCCCCCCAAGCGAGCTGACATTCCATGTCCCAATGCCTAGATTCTGTCCATGGGTTGGGCCGTCGAGGCACCTGCCTCTGACCGCCACCCAAATCACACAGCACCGCCCCTTATGGTCCTTCCTGTGGGTGGTGGGCCTATGGGAAGGCAGTCCCACGTAGCCTTATCGGGCTTGGCCCGGCCGGTTCCCATGGGAGGAGACCTGCGAGCCCCAACCCCAGGCCTGGCTCTAGGGTGGGGTCCCAGTGACGCTAATCCGGGCGACGTAACGGACCATGTTTTAGAACTCATCATAATGGGCTTCTCAACCGCTCTTAGTCTGGCTCGTCACCGAGGACCTGTTTGCCATAGGAGACCCTACCAGGAGCATTAAGCCCCAGACAACATAGCTCCTAGGATCACTCGAGCACTCAAACCCCTCCACCACGATAAGGTGGCAGTTCAAGGAGGGGAGAAAATAACTTAAACAGAAAAAATGCCCTTGCCTTTCAGGGATCATTAATGGGAGAGAAAAACATTTTGTACTTTTGTACCGTGCACCAGCAACCCCCCACCACTTTGGTTCAAAGCTGTTCCTGTATTTTTAATCTTGCCAAAAACCAAAATGACCTCTTTTTAAAAAAAATGTTTTTTTTGTGTGTGTGTGTGTCTAAATAGAAAAATGAATGAAAGCAAAACTACATGGACCGAAAACTCTTCACAAATTATTGTTTTCATTGCAGTGTCTGAGCTGAGGGTGGTTCTTCTGGGGAACAGCTGGAGTCAGAGGAACTCCGTGGGAAACCTGATTTTGGGAAACACTGTATTTGATGCCAAAATGAAACCAGATGATTGTGTAAGAGTCAGTGCACCACTTCAGGATAAGAAAATAATTGTCATCAACACTCCAGAGCGCCTTTTATACACCACTGCAGACAGACTGACAGAGTTAATAACAGAGATGGCAGAAGCCTCTGCCCCTGGTCCTCATGTGTTCCTGCTGGTTCTACAGCCTGAAGACTTCACTGAGCAACACAAAACCAGACTACAGTCAGTCCTGGGGAGGTTCAGTGAGCAGGCCTTTGACCATTCACTGGTGCTGATATCACCTGCCACAGAGATTAATCTAAATGTCATGGAAGCATTTATGAATTCCTCACCAATAAAAGATATGATCAGTAAGTGTAGATATGGGAATTTCAGGAAGAAAAATCTTGATCAAGAGGAGTTGCTCAAACAACTGGGTCAAATTGCAAAAGAGAACAATGGAGAACATGTGAGACTGACTGGTCCATTTAAACAACCAGGGTTTCATCCGGCCAAAGCAGTGAAATCCAGTGAGTTAATTAAAGAAATATCAAAATCATTGTCATTACTTTTTCCTAACTGCGGTGTGTTAATGTTTGTGAACAGGCTCGCGTATGGTCCTGGGTGTCCCAGAGAAGCCTCGTGCCTCATCTAGAGCCTCTGTTTCTCACAGTAAGAAATAGCAGCTGTGTAGCTGCAACTTTTTTGTTTGTTTTAAACATGTTTCATTATAATTCTTTTGGCAGTCAATCTGCAGAGGTTTGGCAACAAAAGCCTTAGATTTCTAGAAACAGAAGCCTTCCACAAGTCCAAGTCTTTTTTGTCCAGCTCAGGGATATGTGTTTGCATCTCAACCACTGCTGGTTCAGCCAATGGTGTGGCAGTACTCACTACAGTACTCTCGGCATCTGTTGGAACTTATATACTATTACTTATACTAATGTAAGCTACAGTGGTATTGGTGAAACTGATGGTTGCTCACAGTTGGTTCATCCAAAGACCCAGCAGGGGTAAAGCATGTGGTTTTGTTCAGAGTAACACAGAAGCATCTGGACTCAAGTTAATCTAAGGGAAATGTGACTGACTGTTGGACATCAGGCTGACTGGCCTTTCCAAATGGGAAGCAATAAGATTCAAACTAGTGTGACTTTGCTGGCCAAGTATGGCCTGCTCCTGGTTAGCTCGCCAAAAATATTCCTTGTTTAGAAATGCTCATTATGCAAGTTTGTGTTTCTGCAAAATTCTATGGGCCTATATTAAAATACTGAATATATTTTAATACTGAAACATATATTTGTAAAGAGGGAAGTTTTGTGAATGGGAAAGATTCAAATGAAAATGTAGACAGTCCATATTTTGTACTTTACCATTTCTACCTGTTTTCTTTACAGCATCTGCAATGAGGATTATCCTGTTCGGAAAGCCTGATGATAAAAAGACAAAAATTGGTAACGTCCTCAGTGGGAATCAAGATCTCCATTCTGCAACACAACACTGCGTGGCCACCTGTTCTAATGTCAGTGGAAAACTGCTAACAGTGGTTAAAGCCCCAGACTTGTTCAGTCTGTCTGAGCAAAAGGTGAAGGAAGAGGTTAGAAGCTGTGTGAATTTGTGCCTCCCAGGACCAAATGTCCTGCTGCTGTTAGTGAAGCCTTCAGATTTCACTGAGAACAACAGACAAACTCTGAAGTTCATCCTGAGTCTGTTTGGTCCAGACGCTTTTAAACACTCCATGGTTGTCATTGTTCAGGGACATGAGAAGACTGATCCTGTTGATAAATTAATTTCTGATTGTGAAGATCAATACTGTCTGTTTGAAGACTACCACTGCCTAATGGAGATAGTAGAGCATATAGACTTCAAAAACAGTCATTCTTTTCTTGCTCTCACTGAAGAGAAGAAGCCATCTCTGAACCTGGTTCTGTGTGGGAGGAGAGGAGCAGGGAAGACCTCAGCAGCTGAGTCCATTTTAGGGAGAACAGGGCGTCCTGCAGCCAGCAGCCCAGGGCAGTGTGTTAAACATCAGGGAGAGGTGTGTGGGCGTTGGGTGTCTCTGGTGGAGCTGCCGGCTCTGTCTGGAAAACCTCTGGAGGCAGTGATGCAGCAGTGCCTCAGCTGCATCTCCCTCTGTGGTCCTGAGGGCGTCCATGCCTTCATCCTGGTTCTACCGGTGGGTCCCCTCACCGACGAAGACAAGGCAGAGTTAAAGACCATCCAGGACACATTCAGCTCTCGAGTCCATCCCTTCACTATGATTCTGTTCACTGTGGACTCAGACCCCACTGCTCCAGCTGTGGTTAACTTTGTTCAGAGAGACAGAGACATCCAGGAGCTCTGTCAGAGCTGTGGAGGAGGAGCTCTTATATTCAACACCAGGGGGCAGCAGGCGGTCAATAAAATACTGATGGCTGTGGAGAAGATGAGAGGTCAGGGACCCTCATGTTTCACAAAGGATTTCCTTATTGACGCTCTGATGGAGAAGGTTTTGATGCAACATATTAAACAGGACACTTTGGTTGTTCCAGGAAAGAGCAGAGAGTCTCTAAGGATAGTTGTAATCGGGAAAACCGGCAACGGTAAAAGTGCCACAGCAAACACAATTCTGGGTCGGGAGTGTTTTAAATCTGCCATCCACCCAAAATCTGTCACAAAATTCTGTGAGAAAGCAGAAGGACAAGCTGACGGACAGAGAGTTGTGGTCGTCGACACTCCTGGTTTATTTGATACATCGCTGACTAACAAAGAAGTTCAAGAAGAGCTTGTAAAATGCATCACAATGCTGTCTCCTGGGCCTCACGTCTTCTTATTGGTGCTGCAGATCGGACGATTTACACAAGAGGAAAAAGACTCAGTGGAGCTGATCAAAAACTACTTTGGGAAGAAATCATGTCCTTTTATTATTATTCTCTTTACTAAAGGTGATGAACTTCAGACCATGTCCATTGAGACTTACATTGAAGAGAGCGACGACAGTTTGAAGAAAATTATTCGAGACTGTGGAGGGAGGTACCAGGTTTTGAATAATAGAGAGAAAAGTGACCGCTCACAAGTTCAACAACTGCTGGCTATGTCCAACAAAATGGTGTTAGAAAACGGAGGGAGCTGCTACACCACTGAGATGTTCCAAGAGGCTGAGGCGGCCATAAAGAAAGAGATGGAGAGACTGCTGCAGGAGAAGGAGGAGGAGATGAGGAGGAAGGAGGAGGAGCTTCAGATCAAACACAAACAAGAAATACAAGCTTTAGAAAAACGAATGAGAGAAGAGAGAGCTGAGATCAACCAGTGGAGAAGAAGAGAACTTAAAGAACTGGAGGACAAGATCAACAAGGAGCGAGAGCTGAGGAGCTCTGAACAAAAACAGAGAGAAGAGGAGGACAGGAAGAGGAAGGAGCAGGAAGAGATCGAGCGGCTGCAGTGGAAGGAAAGAGTTGAGGCTTTAGAAGAAAAAATAAGATTTGAGTCACATTCAAAACAAACAATCGATAAAAAACTCGAAATGAGCCGAGCAGAGATGAGAAAACAGCAGCAGGCCTGGGAGCGAGAGAGGGAGGACTGGTGGGAAAATCGCATCTCTGAGAATAAAAAGATTCGACATCAGGAGAGCCTAAGAATAAAAAAGCTTCAAGAGGAAATCAGCAGGAAGAGGAATGAAGATCAAATCCGACTAAAACAGGAGGAGAAGCAGCGACAGGAATTAATCTTAAATCATAAAAAGGAGATTGTGAAACTGAAGTTCGAATATGAACATGAGGCCCGCAAACAAGCGGAAGAATTTAATGATTTCAAAGCAAAGTACAGCAGAGACTTTGATGCTCTGATGGAGAGTCATGCTGAGGAAATCGCAGATCTGAAGAAACAACACGAGGAAGAAATGCTCCACATCCGAGACCAGCACACGACAAACTACAGTCTGCTGCACAATCTCTCAAGTTTCAAAGAGAAAGTTTTAAAAGCAGAGTTGGACGTCAAAGACCAACAGCTCCAGGATGAATATGAACAAAGAGCCCACCTCAGGAATCAACATAAAGAGGAACTGATTAAATTAAGGAAGAAATACAAAAACGATTGTACAATCTGTTGAGCTCAAAACTAAATTTTGCTTTACCCATTTTTGTTGGCTGGGTTTTGAATGATTGCAGAATCACAGAAAGACCAATTTCTCTTCTGTACCCAGGTTTGAATAAGAACTTGCTTGCTTCATGGAGAGACGGACACAAAACTAAGCAGTTGTGCAAAAGTCATAAAAATACGAGGGTGAGAGTTCATGGCTCTCAGCTTCCATCATTAAATGTGTTGTTTATAGCCCTCCAGCATCATTAAAGCAGCATTTTTATACATTTGTGCATCTCTGCCACTCTCAAGCCACATCTTTAATTTGAATTTATGATTGATTATATTGTTGAATATTTCTACATATGGCTTTGCGTATTACCACTAAACTATATTTTGATGTACTACTGCTAAGGTTAATAAACGCTTCAATAGTACTAAGAATGTTTTGATTCTAAAAGGATGTTTTTCTCCTTTCACTCAAAAGGTTACACTCTGCGATTACATACATTGTACATTTGCAAAAGTGCGCAATAATGAGCTGGTTACAAAGTTAGGAAACTCAAGGTTACAGGTGGGGGCTCCCTGGCGTTGCGTGGGACGCTCCTGAAGATAACGAAGATTACGCACCGCAGTAATGAGAACTCTGTGGCCTGGTCTCGAGTTTCTTGAAGATACATTTAATGATATGCAGAAATCGTCATACATTGTCATACATAGTATAAAAACTGTGATCACTCCTTTTTGGGAGGCCCACCCTATCCCTTTCAGCGGGGCCTGCTGCTGTAACCTTACATGTGTGCTACTAAAATAAACCTTCTGACTTGATTATACTTCTGAATCATCGTCCTCTTTGATGCTTACACCCAAAATGAACAATCCTAATAATATCAACTGTATATCATCAGTATTCAAAAATAATAATGTTACACTGATGTTGTGGAATAAAATTATTTAGACAAATGTTTGAAGATGTGCTTTTATTTTACAGGTTACTGCAGCAATGTAAGAAAAATAGGTAACACTTTAGTTTAGGGTCCACCTATTAACCATTTAGATGCTAATTAGCATGCTAGTTAGTGGCTAATTACCTCTTACAGTTTTTCTCAGTTGCTTTAACTCATTTACTGAAACCTGGTTCCATTCAATCCTTTTCTTCAAACTTATATTCCAACAGGATTCTCTGTTTGTAAATCATTTAGAACATTTCTCATCATTTCACACAGCACTCACAGAGACACAGCTTCACTGAAATCACTTTGTTTGGCCAAAATGTGTTTTTTTAAACATAGAACTGTGAACGTAGCTGCAAAAATCTAACATTTGTGAGCACTCAGTGTCTGATTACAGGGAAATGACTTCTGTTTCACTGTTTTCATACAGGAATCAAAGGAAAGAGTCTCAGCACAGAGTCAGAGGCACATTTGATACATCTCAGAGCTGTCATTTGTAAAACAGCTCATACAGAAAATCCAAACCAGATTTCAGGTTCTCAAAACAAAGCCTTTTCTTTGCAAAATGTTCTATAATAAAACTCTTAAAATATCACTCAAAAGCAAGTTTTTGCATCAAAATGATCAAACTGCAGTCATGTTTTCATTCACTCATTCACCCATTCACATGCAGCTCAGACTCTGAGTCCTGCTCTCAGTAACTGCAACTCTCACTGATTTACTGCAGCTCTCACTGATTTACTGCAGCTCTCATTGATTTACTGCAGCTCTCACTGATTTACTGCAGCTCTCACTGATTTACTGCAGCTCTCACTGATTTACTGCAGCTCTCATTGATTTACTGCAGCTCTCACTGATTTACTGCAGCTCTCACTGATTTACTGCAGCTCTCATTGATTTACTGCAGCTCTCACTGATTTACTGCAGCTCTCACTGATTTACTGCAGCTCTCACTGATTTACTGCAGTGAGTGTTTAGGTTCATAGTCACACAAATGAATGAACAAAGTCTGTGGGTTTTTTCCTAAAACCTGACAGTTTTCATATTGAAACAGGAAAAATACAGACAACATATTTGTACACAAATATAGAAAGTACATTTACGTTGTGTACTGTACTGTGCAGTACAGTGCAGTACTGTGCAGTACTGTGTTGTGCAGTACTGTGCAGTACTGTGCAGTACTGTGTTGTGCAGTACTGTGCAGTACTGTGCAGTACTGTGTTGTGCAGTACTGTGCAGTACTGTGCAGTACTGTGTTGTGCAGTACTGTGCAGTACTGTGCAGTACTGTGCAGTACTGTGCAGTATCTTACCCAGGTCTGTGGTTACTGTGATGTAAACCTGCAGTGGTGTGTTCTTTACACTGTAGTCTACTGTAAGAAATAACCATGACATCAAACTGAAGCAGGAACATGAGTTTTATTCTTCATCCTGACATCTTTACCTCTGTCACTGAGCTCTGCTGACAATAATGAAAATATGTTTACTCTGATAAAGAAACAGAGGACGTATTTCTCCTTTTGTGATGGGACAGATCCAACCTCACTGTAAACAGGAGTCCTCAGTCCTTATGCTTTATTCCTTTATATAAAAAAAAAGAACAATAAGAAAATATATAGTTTTCCATAAGTATATAACATATACTGTGTCTTTGATTCCTGTGTGAAACTGAAACAGAAGTCATTTCCCTGTAATCAGACACTGAGTGCTCACAAATGTTAGATTTTTGCAGCTACGTTTAAGTTTCTATATTTAAAGAAACAGAATTTTGGCCAAACTCCCTCTCCATGTGTGAGCAGGACTGTTGTTTTGGACAAACAAAGTGATTTCAGTGAAGCTGTGTCTCTGTGAGAGCTGTGTGAAGAGTTTTTAGAGAGTCTGAAAACTGTGTGAAATGATGAGAAATGTTCTAAATGATTTGAAATATAAGTTTGGAAAAAAAAGATAAACTTAGTAAATGAGTTAAAGCAATTGAGAAAAACTGTAATGCTGCACATTTTTCTGATTTCAGTAAAAGCCTCAAGTTCAAGATCGAACCGGACCAAAGTCTGGACATTGGAAAAATGACATTTTACCTGCAGCGCCTGGCCTCAGGTGTCTCTGTAAACCCGAGGTACAAAAGCTGCTGATCTCTTCTCCCCGTTCCGTCGAGCTCTGTGTCAGTTTGTGCTTTACATCTTTTTGCACTTTTGCCTTTTGTTACTTACTGAGAGAACCTGAATATTCCCTGGAATAATAAAGTATCTCTCTAATCCTAAACCTAAATATCAGTACAACCACTTCCAGACGGCTTTGTCTCCCTCTCCTGGGCCTTCAGAGTACTGCAGTACACTCTCAAACAGAGATGAGGCCTTGCAGCAACTTACAGCTCCACAATAGTTACTTGTTATTGTTAAAAGTGCCATATAAAGACAAAAAGTGGACAAATAAGCCTCCATTTTGATAACATCTGCTCGTTAGATTCATTTATCACCATTAGTTTTCCTCGATTGCTTTAACACATTTCTACTGTGGTCTCAAAATATAAAGCATTCTCGGCAAAATGACTTTTTATGCAATGAAAACTCTCCAGACATGCTCCAAAAGAAACATCTGCGTCAGCATTAGAACGGTTGTGCAGTGATTTAACGTGCACACTCTCACTTCACATTACACAACAAAAATGCTAAATATTACCAAGTATATTTGTCTCACTTACAAGTAACTTTTCAGTAAGACACAGGGACTTGTTTTAAGACAGTAAACCTTGAAAATAGACCTTGAAATATATTTTTTGGACTTTATTTAACTCCTATCAGAAAACAGTGAAAGTCCAGATGTTTTTAGCAGCAGTGGGACAGAAGAGTGCTGCTCTCAGTCAACTGCAGTTCTCATTGATTTACTGCAGGGAGCGCTGTGTTTATACTTTATACCAGTGGTTCCCAAAGTGGGGTCTAGAGCCCCCTGGGGGTCCGTAAAAGTACTGCAGGGGGGTCCCCAGAGGCTGTCTATATTACAATTTAAATTTCAAGTCATTATTTATTTCAGACACATGGTTTTGGTCCACAACAACAAATAAAACATTCAAAAATATAAAAAGACAATTAAATATGAATGAAAATATTAAATAGTCCATAAAAAAATCTGTTATATACTTACAGTTATATACTATCATTTTAGCCAGCAGTCTGTTTCTGTAATGCTTTCATAGGAGAAAAACATGGCGGAGTTTTCTGAATAGAGGGAAGTTTTATTGTTGGGGGTCTGCGTGGGATTTTTGGAAATTTAAGGAGGTCATGACAGTCCTGACTTTGGGAATGGCTGCTTCATAGAAATGAACAGAAGACGAGGCATATTTTCACTGCCTAAAACCAAACTGTTGGTAAAATTACAGCTCCAGAATGTGTATGTGTGTATTTTCTGTTCATTTTTTCTCTGAGGTTGTCAAAAAGTAAATACATCATTATCCTAACAGTCTCACATGTTCTCAGTCACTTTTATCTCCACATAACTCTTTCATTTTAACTTAACTCTCCTACAGGCCTAACCTTTTTTTTTTTTTTAATTTCATGATTAACTTCAGTCTTCATCACACACAGCAAAATTTCATTCTGTTTATGAAATGTAAGCCTTAAATTCCAGTTTGTGTGGTGCAGACACATCCAGCACAAACCTCTGCCTCTGCTCAGTCTGGGACCTTTTTCTACTTTGCCCTGATGTGCACATCTCTGTAAGAACTACATTTTGGATTTGTGCTCACGCAAACACAAACAAACTCATTTCTCAACAAACACTTTCACACCAATTTATGACAAAAACACACCCAAATCATTTTAGTTCAAAAAATGTTTTTTATTTGCCTTGTAGGCTTGATCATTTATACAAACACTAATGTGGCCATCTCCACATTTATACCTCTGTCTACCATATATGGGGCAATGGCGCCACCTAGTAAAAAACAATAAAAACTAAAATTCCAATCCCTCACTATCATGAATCCATGAAATACTTGATAAAAATCTGAAATTATATTGCAGTGACAGTGTTTAATAAAAATGTTTTAATGGGAGTAAGTGGCACAAAAAATGTCTTAGGGGTAAAGGTTTTTTAGACACTTTTTTAAAAGGATTTTTCGGAAAAAAAATTTCTGAAATCTGAAAATTCATCCAAAAATACACACCTGAGGCAAAATCTATGCCATTTAAATCGACACAGCAAAAGTTATCCACAAAAAACTGCTTCAAAACATCAGAAACTGTCTTAGAGCTGCAGGAGGAGTAAACTGTCACGTCCTGATTCTACACTTTATTGATTACAGAGCGCGTGTACCACCAGTAGGGCCTGTACCACAGTTTGAGAAGCACTGCTGTGGATGTTTCCTGAACCTCTTGATGGTTTTGTGGAGAGTTCCCAGGCTCAGAACAGGCCCAGACCGGTCCAGGGAATGTGGAGGATGAGGAGTTTGGCCGCGGGGCGACAGAGAGACACAGACCGGCCTGGGACCAGCACTTACCCAGCCCCCCCTCAGACGGGATGGGTCCGGCTGCTCCGAATGGTCCCAAACTCTGTAAATCACTGTGGGTAAAACAGGACTGAGCCTGGAGGAGGAGGAGGTTCTTAAAATACAAAAACAGCGAGTGAAATAAGAACTGAATTTTACTTACATTTTATATTTGTAAAGCTGCTCCTGGCTTTACTTTTTACATTTTCCTGGTGTTAAATTTTTTAGTCACAATCATGCGCTCTGTGATTATGATGTTTGGTCATTTTAGTAAACAAATTATTTATTTGCCAACCTTGTACCTTTGCATACGCATAATGTCCTCTTTGGGGCTCTGCCGTGACCCTGGGAACTCCCGCAGCTCCTCCTCCATCACTGCCCCTCTAACCATTAGCAATCAACAACTCTAATAGTTTCTCGAGATCTTGCAAAAGTTTCTCAAGATCTCGCAAAAGTTTGTGAAGATCTTTCAAAAGTTTGCGAAGATCTCGCAAAAGTTTCTTGAGATCTCACAAAAGTTTCTGAAGATCTCGCAAAAGTTTCTCCAGATCTCGCAAAAGTTTCTCGAGATCTCGCAAAAGTTTCTCGAGATCTCGCAAAACTTTCTCGATATCTCGCAAAAGTTTCTCGGATTTTGCTTTTTTTTCTTCTCTCATCTTTCTTTCTTTTCACCATGACCCCTAAGGAGCTCCATATGTAGCAGCTCTGCCCTCTGCTACTGAAGAATACTTTTACTCATTTAGACGCTTGAAGGAAAGCACAAATAACACAGTAAAAAATGTTTCTAATGCTGCCTTCATGCTTGCTATGGGAATTATGGAAAATACCACTTGCCAAGGTCAAATTTGTTCATGAAAAAAAAAAAAAAAAAAAAAATGAAACAGCTTTTAGGAAGTTCATACTTAGCAAATGAAATCAAATATAATTAAATTTAAAAATGGTCTTTTTCTCTCTTTTTACCAAGATACAGTATGAAATGTCCAATATTTTTGTATACCTTTATTTGTATGATATGCTGGGAAAGTGGCTAAGGGGATGTTATGTAATAAGAAACATTTTTGTGATGTTGAAATTTTAGAGATGTATTTTTTAAAACTTAATAATTTTTGTTTTGTTTTTGTTTTTTTAATAAAATGTCTTTTAATGGGCCCCGGGAAGAACAGCTGGCTCTAGGGCACAGCTAAAGGGGATCCAAGTAAATAAACAAACAAATTTCAGTATACATTAAATACACAAATATATGTCAGAAGCAACATACAATAAATACAAACTAGACGGAACCTATCTGCAGAAAACAATATCTATCTAAGGTAAGGTAAGTTTATTTGTACACACAGTTCATACACAGAGTAAGTCACAGTGCTTTACAGAAAAAAAAGACAAGGTAAAAGTACATAGATAAGAATTACAATTAAAACAGCCAAATCTAATTAAAAAATTATAATTAAGATGATAATAATAATATAATAATGAATGTGTTGCCCCGCCTCAGGTCCAAAGCAGCTGGGAAAGACTCCAACCCCAGCAAAACCAGGTCTGGAACCAGGCTCGGGTCAGAACTAAACCAGGAGCCCAGGACTAAAAGGAACTCCATTTGCTTTTACAGAGAAGAGAGGAGAGATCTTAAATGATCTGCTCTTTGTGAACTTCAGGACTGTCACACTTCTGCTGCGTTCTTCTGAATTTACAGAACAAGATTCTAGCGACTGAACAGAAATCATAAACGGCTTATTAACCTCTCAGAGCCAGCGATGAAAGGAATCTAATAAAAACAACTTTAAAACTTTAAAAATATTGTCTGGTAGAAAAATCTCAGAGACTGCCACATCCGAGACTGAGTCTGTGTCCAAATGTCTTCCCTAATCCCTCTGTAGCGCCCTCTACAGTCACGCCTTTTTGTAGTGGTGTCCAAATGTCTAATGGATAAAAAAATAGTGCATTCAAAATTTCCCACAATGCATTTTGAAAAGTAGTGGACAGAAACGCCTCTTTTTTTTTTTTTTACTTCTGTCAGGTCGTAATCAGAAAAAAAAAGCTCTTAAATAAACCGTTGCAGTGTAAAATTGCTAATGTTAGCTTAGCCAGCGCTCAGCCTCCCCACGTAAGGCACAGAGCTGCAATAATCCACTCTGTTTTATTCATTACAGCCATAATTCATGTTAAATATCACACGTATGACTATTATTTATCTATAAATACTAAAACATCTGAGTGTGGTCAGGTTTATCACAGAAGAACATTATCAGCGGAATTTCACCACATTTTTTACACCGACGCCAGAGTCACATGATCACCGCTGAGAGAAAAATAGTGAGCGAGTCTGAATCATTCACAAAATGAGTGCACTACAGTCTGCTGTGTAGGACTGGACTGTAGAGTGATTGAGGAGTTAGGGACTGGGGAGGACGCAGCCTGAGACTGAGTCCGTTTGGATCCAAGACCAAGCCCAACAACGAATAAACACTGAGACCGAGACGAGACCACAAAAACCCCAAAGTTCTTAAGATCGGTATCAAGACCATGACCGGCCCCTGGTGCTCCAACACTGATTAACACTTTTATTCATTCATTCATTCATTCATTCATTCATTCATCTTCTTCTGCTCATTTCCATCAGGGATCGTGGGGACTGGAGTCTGTCCCAGTAACTTTGGGCCTTAGGCACTGGGCCCTCACACTGCACGCCTGTGGACGGTGGAGGAACCCTCAGTATCACGAGGAGGACCTGCAGACTCCACACAGAGAGAGTGAGTTAACCTCTTTGCTGTGAGGCGAGAGCACTAACCACTCTGCCACTGTGTCATACTGACTTCATGCATCACATTTGGTTTTTGTTCTTGATTCTTTGACATCTTTGTTGGATTTTTTCCTTAAGAGAAGGAGGGTCTAAGGACAGGAGTGTCCTGGGTCTGTTTAGTTTAGTGTAGTTATTGTTTGTGTTAAGTCTGATTGTGTGTTTATGATTGATTAACTGTTTGTGAAGCCCTTTGATATGGAGGACAGTGAGCGCCATGCGAAAAGGAATAATGGTTTTATTAAAAGAGTTTTTAAAAGAGCATTTAATAAATGGATTACTAAATGGTTTTAATAAGGAAACCGATTTCTAAATGTATTTACAAAACCTTTTCGGAAAAGCATTTGCAAAACATATTAGCTTCTCCTTTTAGCTTTTCTGTGGCGTTCCTGGTCCTGGCTAAAGTTAAATAAAATAAAAAGAAAAGCGATGTAACGAGCTCTGTGATTGGTCAGAGCCACTCGCGCTCTCGTTCAATAAAAGCATTTAATAATCCAATTATTAAATGCTCTTTTAAAAACTCTTTTAATAAAAGCATTATTCCTTTTCACATGGCGCTCACGGTCCTCCATACTTTGAGGCGACTTTTGTTGTGATACTGGGCTATACAAATAAACCTGAATTGAATTGAATTTGTTGAGATTGTTCCATTACTTTTGTCCTTTCATAATAATCTGACATATTTCATAAACATCCCTCCCTTTGGCTCTGACTCTGTTTTCTCAGTGTGGATAATGGATTATTACATTCATGTGAAAGTGAGATATGGTAAAGACTGAATGTATTTGTGTAGGCGTACGTATATTATTATGGTACATTTTATTTCTCTGTATTGTAAATTAGGTACATATATATTTTTGCACTTTAGGAATTAAGGAATTTTTGTCTGCTGTGGTTTTATTGATGATAAGTTATTTCTTGTCTGCTGTCAAAGATGAGTTTGTGTGTATTGTGAAACTCATGAATGAATGAATGTCAGAATGAAACAAGCTCAGACCTGACTGTCTCCTCTCTGCCCAGCTCCCCCCAGGCCTGGCCCCGCTCTCACCCACACAACCCTAACTCCCAGCAGAGGGCGCTGCTTCCCAGTTCAGTGGGATTTACCCATGGCTCTTTTCAACAAACATCAGCTTCTGAGTTAACCTGAAGTCACACCACAAACGTCTGGAGAGTCTGTAACGCAGCTCAGGCGGCTCTCCTCTGAGTTTTACAGACGACTCTCCGTCTGAACAGAAAGTTGTCTTTACAGAGCCCTGCAGCTTCTTCTTCTGCAGGTTGTCCTTGTAAAATTCTGTTACATTTCTCCTCCTCAAAAGCCAACTTCTCAGTGCGTAGTGTTTACATTACTGCTGTTTTCAATGAGCCTTTATTTTGAAAGTCTAGCAAAAGTTTATTTTGACACTTGTTTCCTGTGTTTCCCGGCTGTAGCTCTGCGTAGACGCTCGAAAAATAGAGCTCCAACCTAATTTGAGCGTAGCGTAGCGGTGAGTCGTTTGTAAGACGCGCGCAAAGCTGGGGACACACTACATGATTTTCTCAGTGGTTACAGATTCTGTAAAGACCAGGAGCTCACACTAACGACTGGTTTCAGCAGATTTAGTTCTGACGACTGAAAGACTGCGCCTCACACACTACAAGATCTGCTGAGGCCGCAACTGTCGCCAACCAAACGCAGCAAACTCTGGCCAGAACTAAATGGTAAACAAACATGGAGCTACCTGGGTCGCTGTTGCCGTTGTGTGCGCAGCTATCTGTCTGGGAAAAAGGAAAAAGAAAAAAACGTTTATGTATCCAGTTTCACTTGGGCAGCGCTCAACTTTCTTCGGTGTTTGCCATGGTTGTTTATGTTTTCTTCTTGTTCTTCTGCTTCTTCTTCTTCAAATTTCTGCAAATCTCCCGCCGCTTCCTGTTGTTTCGTCTTCGTTCTCTGACGCTGTTTCCTGTGTCCCATCAGCTGTTCTTCATCGGCCGCTGGACTCCATGAATTCCCAGTTGGATGTAAACGTCCCACACTACAGGAGTGTGCTCCAGAGTCGGTGTTTGATTGTTTGCGACTGACGTCAGGTCGGGTTTTTGCACCGACTCGAGTCTTTGAACATCACACACTAACAGATTTCAGAGCTGACTGCTGATTACGATTCCCTGCAGCTAGTTTCTCTGTTTCAAAGTTTCTGGTTACTGCCCCTTGTGGAGGACAGTTACAATATATAATATAATTAATAAATAATATAATTATAAATTAGTGTTTCCCTTTGTCTTTGTGTTCACCCTGAAGAAGGCGCAAGCCGACACGCGTTGGTGTGTTTTAAGGTCTCCAGCCCTCATGAAATAAAGGCCTTTTATATTTTTCCAACCAAGTGAGTGCCTGGACCTTGTTTTTCTTCAATCCCTGCAGCTGGTGTTGACTGGGACAGACTCGACACAACTGTGGATCGTTATAAAATCGGGCAAAAAGATCGTGTAGTGTCCCCAGTTTAAGACGTCCCCGGTGTGAACTGTCAGATTGATTAAAACAGAAAGCAGCTCACTCGTGTCTGCTTTGGTGTGAGTTGGGGGTTAGAGGTCGACCGATGTTGGTTTTTCTGTGGCCGATGCCGATTTTTTTAATTCAGAGCATAAACATTGATAAACACTGCCAATTTTTTTGGGCCAATATCTAGAGTCAGTTTTCCTAATTTTATGAAAGAAATGAATATTCTACTATTATAATATTTTAGTATTTCTCATGCAGACAGCGGTGTTAGACTGTGACAGAGAAGAGTTAGAGATGAGTTAAGTCTCTGTCAGACTCTGTGCAGGCGGAGCTTGGGCAGAGTTTGTTCTCCGAGCTTCTGTTCCAGAGAAATGACAACAATCTTTTTATTCAGGCTCAGATAAAGAGATTTTGGATGTTTCCTATGAACTGCAGAGTAAGAGCCCAAACTGAGACAAGATGGGGTCCTTCAGTCACATGGGGCCCCTACAGGAGCCTGGACATAAACTAGCTTTAGAGAGCAAGAATCAGCCGATTGCCGAACAACAGTGGTTCAGAAAGTGGGGTCCGGGGCCCCCTGGTGGGCTGCGAAGGTACATTAAGTACATAAAAAAAAAAAGAGTTTAAAATTATTACAATTGAGTACTTATTTAAAAATATAATTTTGAAGCAATTTTTAGCCACCCATCTGTGATTTTTGTAGTATTATTTGTAATATTTTGGTAGGATTATTTGCTGTATTCAAAGTATTTTTGTACTATTATTTCTAGTATCTATAGTTTGTATTTTTATAGTATTATTTGTAGTGTTTTTAAAATATTTTTGTAGTTTTTTTGTTATTGTCTTTGAAGCATTTGTACTATTATTTGTAGTATTTTTGAATTATATGAATTATTTTTTAAGTATTATTTGCTGTATTCATAGGATTTTGTACTATTATTTGTAGTATTTTTTAAAGTATTTTTTAGTATTTTTGTAGTTGTATTTGAAGCAGTGGCGTCTTCATAACCTTAATATCTTAATATCTATGGAGGAAAACACGACCTAGACTTTTGAATATAGTAAAGTTTTATTGTCAGGGGTCTGTGTGGATTTGTCAGATTTTTAAGGAGGCTGCAACACTTTTGACTTTGGGAAAGGATGGACTATAAAATGCAAAAATTACCTCTAATCTGAGCAGAAAGACAGGGCAGGTTTTTTTTTTAATATATAATAAATGCAGAATATGTTTAATTTGTTTTTTTGTTTTTTTTATCAATTTCCATTAGGTCCTCAGATCTGTTTATCTGTTTGCTTTACACTAAATATATTCTGTATTTATTTACTGTGTTATCTTCCTCCTCCTCCTCCTGCACCTCCTCCTCCTCCTCCTGCACCTCCTCCTCCTGCACCACCTCCTCCTCCTCCTGCACCACCTCCTCCTGCACCACCTCCTCCTCCTCCTGCACCTCCTCCTCCTGCACCACCTCCTCCTCCTCCTCCTCCTGCACCTCCTCCTCCTGCCTCCACCTCCTCCTCCTCCTCCTGCACCTCCTCCTCCTCCTCCTGCCTCCACCACCTCCTCCTCCTCCTCCTCCTCCTGCTCCTCCTCCTCCTCCTCCTGCCTCCACCAGCTGCTCCTGGTAACTCCTCCTCGTCTGTGACTGGGACTGAGCATGGAGCCAGGGCCGGGTTAAGGATTTTCGAGGCTTTCTGAAGTTTTAAAGTAACCTAAACCTAACCTCTCTGCATCATTAGACAACAGTAGGCTCTGGAATGAAGTGTAAGTATTTATACTGTGATGTCTGCTATTTTATTAGTATAAAATAATTCATGAATGGACTTAACTATTTTTATTACATCTAACAGTAGCACACTATGGTGTTCAATCATAAAAAAACATTTCATATTTATTATTATTTATATATTTTTTTACAATATCTAAATGTCAGGATTGGACAAATCACTTCAGGCCCAGGAAAACTCTAAGAATATAAAACAAACACAAAACAGTAACACATTTTTAAGCATCAGCCAGGTTTTTCAAACCATTTCCAGATCTAAAGCAGCATTAGGCCTGAGCTAAACCATCTCAAACATATCTCAATATGTAATAATAATAATAATAACACTACCAACGACTCATTGTACAGTCTGCTGCCTGGAACTTTGGACTGGATTGTAAATAATTTCTGACATTTATTCCCCCTGCATTTCACTGTTGATTATAATTCAGCAAGTTTGTTTGTTTGTTTGTTTACTTTATTTCGAGCCATAAAAAATAAAAATATTGTACATAGAACACACAGCCTACTATGGCTCTGTGCTCCTCTGTGCTCCTCTGTGCTTCTCTGTGCTCCTCTGTGCTCCTCTGTGCTTCTCTGTGCTCCTCTGTGCAGCTCTGTGCTCCTCTGTGCTCCTCTGTGCAGCTCTGTGCTCCTCTGTGCTCCTCTGTGCTTCTCTGTGCTCCTCTGTGCAGCTCTGTGCAGCTCTGTGCTCCTCTGTGCTCCTCTGTGCAGCTCTGTGCTCCTCTGTGCTCCTCTGTGCAGCTCTGTGCTCCTCTGTGCTCCTCTGTGCTCCTCTGTGCAGCTCTGTGCTCCTCTGTGATCCTCTGTGCTCCTCTGTGCTCCTCTGTGCAGCTCTGTGCTCCTCTGTGCTCCTCTGTGCAGCTCTGTGCTCCTCTGTGCTCCTCTGTGCAGCTCTGCGCTCCTCTGTGCAGCTCTGTGCTCCTCTGTGCTCCTCTGTGCAGCTATGTGCTCCTCTGTGCTCCTCTGTGCAGCTCTGTGCTCCTCTGTGCTCCTCTGTGCAGCTCTGTGCTCCTCTGTGCTCCTCTGTGCAGCTCTGTGCTCCTCTGTGCTCCTCTGTGCAGCTCTGTGCTCCTCTGTGCTCCTCTGTGCTCCTCTATGCAGCTCTGTGCTCCTCTGTGCAGCTCTGTGCTCCTCTGTGCAGCTCTGTGCTCCTCTGTGCTCCTCTGTGCAGCTCTGTGCTCCTCTGTGCAGCTCTGTGCTCCTCTAAGCTCCTCTGTGCAGCTCTGTGCAGCTCTGTGCTCCTCTGTGCTCCTCTGTGCTCCTCTGTGCTCCTCTGTGCAGCTCTGTGCAGCTCTGTGCTCCTCTGTGCTCCTCTGTGCTCCTCTGTGCAGCTCTGTGCTCCTCTGTGCTCCTCTGTGCAGCTCTGTGCTCCTCTGTGCTCCTCTGTGCAGCTCTGTGCTCCTCTGTGCTCCTCTGTGCAGCTCTGTGCTCCTCTGTGCAGCTCTGTGCTCCTCTGTGCAGCTCTGTGCTCCTCTGTGCAGCTCTGTGCTCCTCTGTGCAGCTATGTGCTCCTCTGTGCTCCTCTGTGCTCCTCTGTGCAGCTCTGTGCTCCTCTGTGCTCCTCTGTGCAGCTCTGTGCTCCTCTGTGCTCCTCTGTGCTCCTCTGTGCAGCTCTGTGCTCCTCTGTGCAGCTCTGTGCTCCTCTGTGCTCCTCTGTGCTCCTCTGTGCAGCTCTGTGCTCCTCTGTGCTCCTCTGTGCTCCTCTGTGCAGCTCTGTGCTCCTCTGTGCTCCTCTGTGCTCCTCTATGCAGCTCTGTGCTCCTCTGTGCAGCTCTGTGCTCCTCTGTGCAGCTCTGTGCTCCTCTGTGCAGCTCTGTGCTCCTCTGTGCTCCTCTGTGCTCCTCTGTGCAGCTCTGTGCTCCTCTGTGCAGCTCTGTGCAGCTCTGTGCTCCTCTGTGCTCCTCTGTGCAGCTCTGTGCTCCTCTGTGCTCCTCTGTGCTCCTCTGTGCAGCTCTGTGCTCCTCTGTGCTCCTCTGTGCTCCTCTGTGCAGCTCTGTGCTCCTCTGTGCTCCTCTGTGCAGCTCTGTGCTCCTCTGTGCAGCTCTGTGCAGCTCTGTGCAGCTCTGTGCTCCTCTGTGATCCTCTGTGCTCCTCTGTGCAGCTCTGTGCAGCTCTGTGCTCCTCTGTGCTCCTCTGTGCAGCTCTGTGCTCCTCTGTGCTCCTCTGTGATCCTCTGTGCTCCTCTGTGCTCCTCTGTGCAGCTCTGTGCTCCTCTGTGCTCCTTTGTGCAGCTCTGTGCTCCTCTGTGCTCCTCTGTGCAGCTCTGTGCTCCTCTGTGCTCCTCTGTGCAGCTATGTGCTCCTCTGTGCTCCTCTGTGCTCCTCTGTGCAGCTCTGTGCTCCTCTGTGCTCCTCTGTGCAGCTCTGTGCTCCTCTGTGCTCCTCTGTGCTCCTCTGTGCAGCTCTGTGCTCCTCTGTGCTCCTCTGTGCAGCTCTGTGCTCCTCTGTGCTCCTCTGTGCTCCTCTGTGCAGCTCTGTGCTCCTCTGTGCAGCTCTGTGCTCCTCTGTGCTCCTCTGTGCAGCTCTGTGCTCCTCTGTGCTCCTCTGTGCTCCTCTGTGCAGCTCTGTGCTCCTCTGTGCTCCTCTGTGCTCCTCTATGCAGCTCTGTGCTCCTCTGTGCAGCTCTGTGCTCCTCTGTGCAGCTCTGTGCTCCTCTGTGCTCCTCTGTGCAGCTCTGTGCTCCTCTGTGCAGCTCTGTGCTCCTCTAAGCTCCTCTGTGCAGCTCTGTGCAGCTCTGTGCTCCTCTGTGCAGCTCTGTGCTCCTCTGTGCTCCTCTGTGCTCCTCTGTGCTCCTCTATGCAGCTCTGTGCTCCTCTGTGCAGCTCTGTGCTCCTCTGTGCAGCTCTGTGCTCCTCTGTGCTCCTCTGTGCAGCTCTGTGCTCCTCTGTGCAGCTCTGTGCTCCTCTAAGCTCCTCTGTGCAGCTCTGTGCAGCTCTGTGCTCCTCTGTGCAGCTCTGTGCAGCTCTGTGCTCCTCTGTGCTCCTCTGTGCTCCTCTGTGCAGCTCTGTGCTCCTCTGTGCTCCTCTGTGCAGCTCTGTGCTCCTCTGTGCAGCTCTGTGCAGCTCTGTGCAGCTCTGTGCTCCTCTGTGATCCTCTGTGCTCCTCTGTGCAGCTCTGTGCAGCTCTGTGCTCCTCTGTGCAGCTCTGTGCTCCTCTGTGCTCCTCTGTGATCCTCTGTGCTCCTCTGTGCTCCTCTGTGCTCCTCTGTGCAGCTCTGTGCAGCTCTGTGCTCCTCTGTGCTCCTCTGTGCAGCTCTGTGCTCCTCTGTGCTCCTCTGTGCAGCTCTGTGCTCCTCTGTGCTCCTCTGTGCTCCTCTATGCAGCTCTGTGCTCCTCTGTGCAGCTCTGTGCTCCTCTGTGCAGCTCTGTGCTCCTCTGTGCTCCTCTGTGCAGCTCTGTGCTCCTCTGTGCAGCTCTGTGCTCCTCTGTGCTCCTCTGTGCAGCTCTGTGCTCCTCTGTGCTCCTCTGTGCAGCTCTGTGCAGCTCTGTGCTCCTCTGTGCTCCTCTGTGCAGCTCTGTGCTCCTCTGTGCTCCTCTGTGCAGCTCTGTGCTCCTCTGTGCTCCTCTGTGCAGCTCTGTGCTCCTCTGTGCAGCTCTGTGCTCCTCTGTGCAGCTCTGTGCTCCTCTGTGCTCCTCTGTGCAGCTCTGTGCTCCTCTGTGCTCCTCTGTGCAACTCTGTGCTCCTCTGTGCAGCTCTGTGCTCCTCTGTGCAGCTCTGTGCAGCTCTGTGCAGCTCTGTGCTCCTCTGTGATCCTCTGTGCTCCTCTGTGCAGCTCTGTGCAGCTCTGTGCTCCTCTGTGCAGCTCTGTGCTCCTCTGTGCTCCTCTGTGATCCTCTGTGCTCCTCTGTGCTCCTCTGTGCTCCTCTGTGCAGCTCTGTGCTCCTCTGTGCAGCTCTGTGCTCCTCTGTGCTCCTCTGTGCAGCTCTGTGCTCCTCTGTGCTCCTCTGTGCAGCTCTGTGCTCCTCTGTGCTCCTCTGTGCTCCTCTATGCAGCTCTGTGCTCCTCTGTGCAGCTCTGTGCTCCTCTGTGCAGCTCTGTGCTCCTCTGTGCTCCTCTGTGCAGCTCTGTGCTCCTCTGTGCTCCTCTGTGCAGCTCTGTGCTCCTCTGTGCTCCTCTGTGCAGCTCTGTGCTCCTCTGTGCAGCTCTGTGCTCCTCTGTGCAGCTCTGTGCTCCTCTGTGCTCCTCTGTGCAACTCTGTGCTCCTCTGTGCAGCTCTGTGCTCCTCTGTGCAGCTCTGTGCAGCTCTGTGCAGCTCTGTGCTCCTCTGTGATCCTCTGTGCTCCTCTGTGCAGCTCTGTGCAGCTCTGTGCTCCTCTGTGCAGCTCTGTGCTCCTCTGTGCTCCTCTGTGATCCTCTGTGCTCCTCTGTGCTCCTCTGTGCTCCTCTGTGCAGCTCTGTGCTCCTCTGTGCAGCTCTGTGCTCCTCTGTGCTCCTCTGTGCAGCTCTGTGCTCCTCTGTGCTCCTCTGTGCAGCTCTGTGCTCCTCTGTGCTCCTCTGTGCTCCTCTATGCAGCTCTGTGCTCCTCTGTGCAGCTCTGTGCTCCTCTGTGCAGCTCTGTGCTCCTCTGTGCTCCTCTGTGCAGCTCTGTGCTCCTCTGTGCAGCTCTGTGCTCCTCTGTGCTCCTCTGTGCAGCTCTGTGCTCCTCTGTGCTCCTCTGTGCAGCTCTGTGCAGCTCTGTGCTCCTCTGTGCTCCTCTGTGCAGCTCTGTGCTCCTCTGTGCTCCTCTGTGCAGCTCTGTGCTCCTCTGTGCTCCTCTGTGCAGCTCTGTGCTCCTCTGTGCAGCTCTGTGCTCCTCTGTGCAGCTCTGTGCTCCTCTGTGCTCCTCTGTGCAGCTCTGTGCTCCTCTGTGCTCCTCTGTGCAACTCTGTGCTCCTCTGTGCAGCTCTGTGCTCCTCTGTGCAGCTCTGTGCTCCTCTGTGCTCCTCTGTGCTCCTCTGTGCAGCTCTGTGCTCCTCTGTGCAGCTCTGTGCTCCTCTGTGCTCCTCTGTGCTCCTCTGTGCAGCTCTGTGCTCCTCTGTGCTTCTCTGTGCTCCTCTGTGCTCCTCTGTGCAGCTCTGTGCTCCTCTGTGCTCCTCTGTGCAGCTCTGTGCAGCTCTGTGCTCCTCTGTGCTCCTCTGTGCAGCTCTGTGCTCCTCTGTGCAGCTCTGTGCAGCTCTGTGCTCCTCTGTGCAGCTCTGTGCTCCTCTGTGCTCCTCTGTGCAGCTCTGTGCAGCTCTGTGCTCCTCTGTGCTCCTCTGTGCTTCTCTGTGCTCCTCTGTGCTCCTCTGTGCAGCTCTGTGCTCCTCTGTGCTCCTCTGTGCAGCTCTGTGCAGCTCTGTGCTCCTCTGTGCTCCTCTGTGCAGCTCTGTGCTCCTCTGTGCAGCTCTGTGCAGCTCTGTGCTCCTCTGTGCTCCTCTGTGCTCCTCTGTGCAGCTCTGTGCTCCTCTGTGCTCCTCTGTGCTCCTCTTTACTCCTCTGTGGATGCAGCAGGGATTGGGCGGGGTCGGAGCTGTGCGTACTGCTGTACACCTGCAGGCACCACTGCTGTTTTCCACCAGATGCCCTGTACACTCTGTAGACACAGATTACAGCGGGGGGGCAGTCTGTGTTGAAGCTCAGGTGGAAATGAAGCGTGGCTTTTATGTTTAAAACATTGCATTTCTGTGTAATTCCACCTCCGACCTTCAGCACAGGTTTAGGTGAGAAGAGTCAGATGTAGTCAGCTCTTTGTTCTGAGTTGGGTCTGAGTTACTGGATCCAAGCAAACAGTTGCCGGATCCAACTGCGTCAAAATAATGGAGTTTCCGAATCCCGTTCTGGCAAGATCCGGCTCAAAATAAGCCCTGGGTATATTTTATACTGCAGTTTCTTTTTATGCTTCTTATGCCAGTTGTAAGTAATGAACCTGCGTCTGTTGCTGCAGATGAGTTTCCCCTGGAGCACATTTGTTTTCATTGTTATTTTCATCATTGTTAGTTTTTTTTAAAGCCAGTTAGTTTTTAATTTTGATTAATTGCGTTTTGGCAGTTTGCTATTTTTAATGGTCGTTTTCTTCTTTCCTGGGCCCCACTTTCATGTTTGCAGGGTGCAGGATTCATTTTGATCTTAATGCAGATTTATTTGAATCGCTGCTCATTGGGGCCCCCTGCTGGCCGAGGCCCCAGGCTCGGGTGACAGAGCCTTCTCCGTCGCTGCCCCCACCCTCTGGAATTCACTCCCACAACCCATCCATGACTCACTGACCTCCCCACCTTCAAAAACCATCTCAAGACTCACCTTTTCAGAACTGCTTTTAAAGTTTAATATTTGTTTGCTTGTTGTGTTGTTTGTTTCTCTTGTTTTTACCCTTGTACAGCGTCTTTGAGTGTCATGAAAAGCGCTTTTATAAATAAAATGTTTTATTATTATTATTATTATTAGAAGCCCACCTGACTTTACTCTGCTGCACATAACACAGCAGACCAAAGACTCACAAACACAAGCTCAAAACAACAACAACTCTACAACACTGCAAACACAACAAAATGCAAATCGTGTATAAAAATGCAACTTCTTTAGGACCAAGAGTCAAAGGCCACCTGATATTTTCACAGTTCAATACAAAAACAGGTTTTATGGAAATGTCTCCTGTTGTTTTGTGTAAAGTTTGACCCAGCGGCAGAACAAAGCTTTGTGATTGTTCATGACATTAATACGAACACATGACTTTATTGTGTTTTTGTCATCGCTCACCAGACGCAGGCCTGCAGTGAGCGAGAACCAGGTCCACAACACAGATGGTCATGTGATTCATGCGGCCTCTAACGTGTGCTTTTTGGGGACGTAAATGTCTTTGTATTTGAAGTAGAATGTATTTATGTGACAGGAACATGCACAACAATACACTGACCTCAAAAGGGAAACGTGTTGTGTGCCAGGTTTTAGCAGAACTGATCGTTTCCACCTGCAGTCCCTGCACAGGAAGACGTTACAGCACATTTTGATTTTAATTTCTGCCTTAAAAATGTATTTTATTTAAATTTAGTGGAAAGTATTTATTCAAATAATAAAGTAAAGTTGTGGATGAATCAGAGACCAGGAGATGCAGTCTTTTTCTGTAAAATTGGACCATAACCACTGTGGACTGGACTCTGTTATACACTGTAAAAAATATCTGTAGATTTCATGGTAAAAATCTGTAAAATCTCAACAGTAAAAGACCGTAGTTGATATATCGGTAAAATACTGTTTTGGTTACGATAATTAACTGTAATATTAAAAGTAAGGCAAAATTGTATTTTTTTGTTTTATTTTTTGTAATGTATACAGTATAGCACTGTTTAAAAAAATCGAGTCCTGTGTTTATTACAGTTTAACACCTTTTCAAAAGATAATAACTTAAAATTTTACAGTAAATGTTGATTAAAAGTTAAGTCACAAACTAAAATATGCATTAACCAATTTTTTTTGAAAGATAACTTTAATTTGCAGTAAATAATAATAAAAACTCAAGTCAAAAACTGTAAAAACAACATTTGTGATAAAATTATACTGTAAAAGGAAATACAGGCCTCTTGTAGTTTTTACGGTAGAATTCTGGCAACCACAGCTGCCAATTTTTTACTGTCAAATTTACAGATTTTTTTTTACAGTGTAGATATGGAGTTTTTAGTACATTTTTTATTTCTAAATTTATCTTTCAGGACACAGTTTTTGTTATAAATACAACATTTTACCCAGAGAAGCATACACTGTAAAAAATATCTGTAGATTTCATGGTAAAAATCTGTAAAATCTCAACAGTAAAAGACCGTAATTGATATATCGGTAAAATACTGTTTTGGTTACGGTAATTAACTGTAATATTAAAAATATGGCAAAATTGTGTTTTTTAGTTTTTAATGTATACAGTATAGCACTGTTAAAATAATTGAGTCCTGTGTTTATTACAGTTTAACAGCTTTTTAAGATAAAAACTTTTAATTTTACAGTAAATGTTGATTAAAATGTAAGTCACAAACTGTAAAATATACAGTTAATCTATTTTTTTGAAAGATAATAACTTTAAATTTTACAGTGAATAATAATAAAAACTCAAGTTAAAAAGTGTACAAACAACATTTGTGATAATATTATACTGTAAAATGAAATACAGGCCTCTTGTAATTTTTACAGTAGAATTCTGGCAACCACAGCTGCCAATTTTTACCTTAAAATGTACAGATTTTTTTTTACAGTGTATTATACTTACAGTGAAGCCTGACATTTTTCATACCCCTGGCAAATTCACCTGCCACTTTTTGTTCAAATGCTAAAAAACAAAAGCAGAGAAATATTTTTTCCACAATGACTTATCTTTTGGGAGAAGCCTGTGTCATTTCTGGTCAAAAAAACAAACAAACAAAAAAATAAAAAAATAAAAAAAACTTGGTTGAATGAAAGTAACTTTAAGTAAAGTAAATTTTGAATGTTTGTTTTATTGTATTTTATTTGTGTATGTGATAAGTTTAATGAATGACTTGGTTTTATGTAGGATTAATCAAAAATGTTGAGAACAGATAAACAACACTAAGTTAAACCCAGCACGCTCTGTTTTTGAAGATTTTAAAAACATAAAGCCACATGAAATAAAGGCTTTTTAAACTTCAGATAAATGAAGAGCGCCTTGTTTTTTCTTAATTTTGCAGCTTCTTTGTTGCCAAACACCAAAAAGCACCTTCAATACAGAAAAACTAATTGATTAAAAACTTCCTGAGCACTTTGGGTCCTTTTATTTTATGGGAAAACAGATTTACCTTGACTTTAATACTTAATAATAATGTGTTTTTTATGTTGTTGTTTGTTTTTTTCTCAGATCATGATGGAGTACTCTTTACTAAATCAGGTGCTCACTCGAACATGAAACTCTCCCAGCATTTGGCCGTTGTCTGGAGCTGATGACCTGTTTATGATTCTTTTTTTGCACGTTTCTTTCAGACTTTTTAAAAAAATTGTCTATGGCAGTGTTTCCCAACCAGTGGTACGGGACCCCTACAGGGACGCGAGCGCTTTGCAGGGGGTACAGGGAATTATTTCATCATCTGAAGGAAATATTTGCCATATTTTGACTTTAATGAAAAAGCAGCTCAAGAGGAAAAGGTTAAACTGCTAGAAATAATATTTTAATAGGTCTGTTGAGGTTCTGTATTGAAATTATTCATACCCCTGGCAAATTCACCTGCCACTTTTTGTTCAAATGCTCAAAAAAAAAGAAAAAAAAGCCGAGAAATATTTTTTTACACAGTGACACCTCTTGTACGTCGTCTTATTATCTTTTGGGAGAAGCTGTGTCATTTCCAGTCAAAAAAAAACAACAAAAAAAACTTGGTTGAATGAAAGTTTAAGTCAGAATTTGCCAAGGTTATAAATAATTCCAGGCTTCACTGTATGATATGCTTCTCTGGGTAAAATGTGGTATTTAGTTATAAATTACAGTTATATCATTAAAAATAACAAAAACTGTGTCCTGAAAGATAAATTTAGAAATAAAAAAAGTACTAAAAACTCCATATCTATAACAGAGCCCAGTCCACATCGGTTATGGTCCAATTTTACAGAAAAAGACTGCATCCATTATTTTTGTCGATTTCACTCCTGGTCTCTGATTCTCTCATCCACAACTTGACTTTATTATTTGAATGAACACTTTCCACTAAGTTTAAATAAATTACAGTTTTAAGGCAGAAATAGTGCTTACATTTTTAAATTAATCGACCAAATTACTTGTAACAATTTAAACATGATTTAAAATTCAAAAACTAGTTAGATTTTATGCATGTTTCTTAACTTCAGAGGTTTTTAATTCCTTTTGTTATGTTCGAGTGAGCACCTGATTTAGTAAAGAGTACTTCATCATGATCTGAGAAAAAAACAAACAACAACATAAAAAACACATTATTATTAAGTATTAAAGTCAAGGTAAATCTGTTTTCCCATCTGTTTTTCTGTATTGAAGGTGCTTTTTGGAGTTTGGCAACAAAGAAGCTGCAAAAATTAAAGAAAAAACAAGGCGCTCTTCATTTATCTGAAGTTTAAAAAGCCTTTATTTCATGCAGCTTTATGTTTTTAAATTTTTTAAAAACAGAGCGTGCTGGGTTTAACTTAGCGTTGTTTATCTGTTCTCAACATTTTTGATTAATCCTACATAAAACCAATTCATTCATTAAACTTATCACATACACAAATAAAATACAATAAAACAAACAGTTGGTAGAGCTGCTTGTCCATGAACCAGAAGGTTGGTGGTTCAAACCCAGCTTCTACTGTTGTGTCCATGGGCAAAACACATGATCCACCTTGGCTCTGGTGTATGAATGTGTGAATGGCTGAATCGTTTCTTGATGTAAAGTGCTTCGAGTACCCATGGAGATAGAAAAGCTTAACTTTATTTGAATGAACACTTTTCACTAAGTTTAAATAAATTATATTTTTAAGGCAGAAATAGGATTTACATTTTTAAATTAAACGACCAGATTAGGTGTAACAGTGAGTTTAAACATGATTTAAAATTCAAATTGTTTGTGGAAGTAAATTATACTGTAACTTATTGGCTAAATGACTTTTTACAGTGATATTATGTCCAGAAAAAACAATAATAATGTGATTTAAACCTGCAGATGATCTCAGCTTGTGCTTCTTTAAACCTCTGCACAGAGAGCGTTCCCTGTGTAATTACTGCAGCGCTCCCGGCCTAAGCAGCTAACTTCCGAGAACTTTTCCTGGAAACTGCTGTGCACAAACCGGTTCACTGGAGTCTGTGGAGATGTCGTAACTCTCTGAGCAGCTGTGGGATTGCGAGAGAGGGCAGGGTTTGTGGAAGAGTCGGCTGCTGTCAGTACTTGTTCAGTGAGCTTTACAGTCACTACAAAAGATCAGGTTGAGAAACAGCACGCCTCTGCTCTCTCGCGCTGCTGCAGGTAACTCCAGGTTCAAGCGTCGCGGATAACAATCAATGATTAGATTACATTTTTGTGGGTTTTTAAGTTTTTAAAAGATCGGATGTTAGTTGCCGACAGCCTGTGGCCTGCTGCCTTCAGGTTCGGCGGTGACCTGCGTTACTCACTGCAGACTGCATCACTGACGGCTGAATGATGCACAGAAAGTGTGCAAGCTCTGTTCCTGAAGCAAACGTGACACTGCTTTTGGGAATATTTTAGTTTTTGATGCCGAACAACGTTTAGCAAAGAAAGAACGTCTGCTTTGAAAACCTAAAAAACCTGTCAATGTGCTAAAGTAACACAAACACGAACACGAACACGAACACGAGCACGAGCACGAGCACGAACACGAGCACGAGCACAAGCACAAACACAGAGGTACAGGCGGTTTCTGAAGTCTGCCTCTAAACATAAAGAGCGGTGTGTTTTTGCAAACAGCAGCGTCTCTGGGCGTCCCGCTGTAGCTCTGGGGCAGTTATGTGAAGGCTGTGCTAATCACAGACTGCAGAAATGCCCAAATAAGGACAAAACCCTAACGAGACGCGCTCATTACCTGTCCCTCTGCGAGACCGGGACAGCTGCAGAGACAAGAGACAGGACGGGTTTTCTCTTCATTTCAGTCACAAATCCACAAAACACACAAAGAATTTTGCTTCACTCACAAACTCTACACCTGTACAGGTGAAGAGTGTCTCTAAATGTCCACAGACACACCTGTACAGGTGAGTGGTGTCTCTAAATGTCCTCAGACACACCTGTACAGGTGAAGAGTGTCTCTAAATGTCCTCAGACACACCTGTACAGGTGAAGAGTGTCTCTAAATGTCCTCAGACACACCTGTACAGGTGAGTGGTGTCTCTAAATGTCCTCAGACACACCTGTACAGGTGAAGAGTGTCTCTAAATGTCCACAGACACACCTGTACAGGTGAAGAGTGTCTCCAAATGTCCTCAGACACACCTGTACAGGTGAAGAGTGTCTCTAAATGTCCTCAGACACACCTGTACAGGTGAGTGGTGTCTCTAAATGTCCTCAGACACACCTGTACAGGTGAAGAGTGTCTCTAAATGTCCACAGACACACCTGTACAGGTGAAGAGTGTCTCTAAATGTCCTCAGACACACCTGTACAGGTGAGTGGTGTCTCTAAATGTCCACAGACACACCTGTACAGGTGAAGAGTGTCTCCAAATGTCCTCAGACACACCTGTACAGGTGAAGAGTGTCTCTAAATGTCCTCAGACACACCTGTACAGGTGAGTGGTGTCTCTAAATGTCCTCAGACACACCTGTACAGGTGAAGAGTGTCTCTAAATGTCCACAGACACACCTGTACAGGTGAAGAGTGTCTCTAAATGTCCTCAGACACACCTGTACAGGTGAGTGGTGTCTCTAAATGTCCACAGACACACCTGTACAGGTGAGTGGTGTCTCTAAATGTCCACAGACACACCTGTACAGGTGAAGAGTGTCTCTAAATGTCCTCAGACACACCTGTACAGGTGAGTGGTGTCTCTAAATGTCCACAGACACACCTGTACAGGTGAGTGGTGTCTCTAAATGTCCTCAGACACACCTGTACAGGTGAAGAGTGTCTCTAAATGTCCTCAGACACACACCTGTACAGGTGAGTGGTGTCTCTAAATGTCCACAGACACACCTGTACAGGTGAGTGGTGTCTCTAAATGTCCTCAGACACACCTGTACAGGTGAAGAGTGTCTCTCAATGTCCACAGACACACCTGTACAGGTGAGTGGTGTCTCTAAATGTCCACAGACACACCTGTACAGGTGAAGAGTGTCTCTAAATGTCCTCAGACACACACCTGTACAGGTGAGTGGTGTCTCTAAATGTCCACAGACACACCTGTACAGGTGAGTGGTGTCTCTAAATGTCCACAGACACACCTGTACAGGTGAAGAGTGTCTCTAAATGTCCTCAGACACACACCTGTACAGGTGAGTGGTGTCTCTAAATGTCCACAGACACACCTGTACAGGTGAGTGGTGTCTCTAAATGTCCTCAGACACACCTGTACAGGTGAAGAGTGTCTCTAAATGTCCTCAGACACACCTGTACAGGTGAAGAGTGTCTCTAAATGTTCTCAGACACACACCTGTACAGGTGAGTGGTGTCTCTAAATGTCCTCAGACACACCTGTACAGGTGAAGAGTGTCTCTAAATGTCCTCAGACACACCTGTACAGGTGAAGAGTGTCTCTAAATGTCCTCAGACACACCTGTACAGGTGAGTGGTGTCTCTAAATGTCTTCAGACACACACCTGTACAGGTGAGTGGTGTCTCTAAATGTCCACAGACACACCTGTACAGGTGAAGAGTGTCTCTAAATGTCCTCAGACACACACCTGTACAGGTGAGTGGTGTCTCTAAATGTCCACAGACACACCTGTACAGGTGAGTGGTGTCTCTAAATGTCCTCAGACACACCTGTACAGGTGAAGAGTGTCTCTAAATGTCCTCAGACACACCTGTACAGGTGAAGAGTGTCTCTAAATGTTCTCAGACACACACCTGTACAGGTGAGTGGTGTCTCTAAATGTCCACAGACACACCTGTACAGGTGAGTGGTGTCTCTAAATGTCCTCAGACACACCTGTACAGGTGAAGAGTGTCTCTAAATGTCCTCAGACACACACCTGTACAGGTGAGTGGTGTCTCTAAATGTCCACAGACACACCTGTACAGGTGAGTGGTGTCTCTAAATGTCCTCAGACACACCTGTACAGGTGAAGAGTGTCTCTAAATGTCCTCAGACACACACCTGTACAGGTGAGTGGTGTCTCTAAATGTCCTCAGACACACCTGTACAGGTGAGTGGTGTCTCTAAATGTCCTCAGACACACACCTGTACAGGTGAGTGGTGTCTCTAAATGTCCTCAGACACACCTGTACAGGTGAAGAGTGTCTCTAAATGTCCACAGACACACCTGTACAGGTGAGTGGTGTCTCTAAATGTCCTCAGACACACCTGTACAGGTGAGTGGTGTCTCTAAATGTCCTCAGACACACCTGTACAGGTGAGTGGTGTCTCTAAATGTCCTCAGACACACCTGTACAGGTGAAGAGTGTCTCTAAATGTCCACAGACACACCTGTACAGGTGAGTGGTGTCTCTAAATGTCCTCAGACACACCTGTACAGGTGAAGAGTGTCTCTAAATGTCCTCAGACACACACCTGTACAGGTGAGTGGTGTCTCTAAATGTCCTCAGACACACCTGTACAGGTGAAGAGCGTCTCTAAATGTCCTCAGACACACCTGTGCAGGTGAGTGGTGTCTCTAAATGTCCTCAGACACACCTGTACAGGTGAGTGGTGTCTCTAAATGTCCTCAGACACACCTGTACAGGTGAGTGGTGTCTCTAAATGTCCACAGACACCTGTACAGGTGAAGAGTGTCTCTAAATGTCCACAGACACACCTGTACAGGTGAGTGGTGTCTCTAAATGTCCTCAGACACACCTGTACAGGTGAAGAGTGTCTCTAAATGTCCTCAGACACACACCTGTACAGGTGAGTGGTGTCTCTAAATGTCCTCAGACACACCTGTACAGGTGAAGAGCGTCTCTAAATGTCCTCAGACACACCTGTGCAGGTGAGTGGTGTCTCTAAATGTCCTCAGACACACCTGTACAGGTGAGTGGTGTCTCTAAATGTCCTCAGACACACCTGTACAGGTGAGTGGTGTCTCTAAATGTCCTCAGACACACCTGTACAGGTGAAGAGTGTCTCTAAATGTCCACAGACACACCTGTACAGGTGAGTGGTGTCTCTAAATGTCCTCAGACACACCTGTACAGGTGAGTGGTGTCTCTAAATGTCCACAGACACACCTGTACAGGTGAGTGGTGTCTCTAAATGTCCTCAGACACACCTGTACAGGTGAAGAGTGTCTCTAAATGTCCACAGACACACCTGTACAGGTGAGTGGTGTCTCTAAATGTCCTCAGACACACCTGTACAGGTGAAGAGTGTCTCTAAATGTCCTCAGACACACACCTGTACAGGTGAGTGGTGTCTCTAAATGTCCTCAGACACACCTGTACAGGTGAAGAGTGTCTCTAAATGTCCACAGACACACCTGTACAGGTGAGTGGTGTCTCTAAATGTCCTCAGACACACCTGTACAGGTGAGTGGTGTCTCTAAATGTCCTCAGACACACCTGTACAGGTGAAGAGTGTCTCTAAATGTCCACAGACACACCTGTACAGGTGAGTGGTGTCTCTAAATGTCCTCAGACACACCTGTACAGGTGAAGAGTGTCTCTAAATGTCCTCAGACACACACCTGTACAGGTGAGTGGTGTCTCTAAATGTCCTCAGACACACACCTGTACAGGGGAGGGGTGTCTCTAAATGTCCTCAGACACACCTGTACAGGTGAAGAGTGTCTCTAAATGTCCACAGACACCTGTACAGGTGAAGAGTGTCTCTAAATGTCCACAGACACCTGTACAGGTGAGTGGTGTCTCTAAATGTCCTCAGACACACCTGTACAGGTGAAGAGTGTCTCTAAATGTCCACAGACACACCTGTACAGGTGAGTGGTGTCTCTAAATGTCCTCAGACACACCTGTACAGGTGAGTGGTGTCTCTAAATGTCCACAGACACCTGTACAGGTGAAGAGTGTCTCTAAATGTCCTCAGACACCTGTACAGGTGAAGAGTGTCTCTAAATGTCCACAGACACACCTGTACAGGTGAAGAGTGTCTCTAAATGTCCACAGACACCTGTACAGGTGAAGAGTGTCTCTAAATGTCCTCAGACACACCTGTGCAGGTGAAGAGTGTCTCTAAATGTCCACAGACACACCTGTACAGGTGAAGAGTGTCTCTAAATGTCCACAGACACCTGTACAGGTGAAGAGTGTCTCTAAATGTCCACAGACACACCTGTACAGGTGAAGAGTGTCTCTAAATGTCCACAGACACCTGTACACGTGAAGAGTGTCTCTAAATGTCCACAGACACCTGTACAGGTGAAGAGTGTCTCTAAATGTCCACAGACACACCTGTACAGGTGAAGAGTGTCTCTAAATGTCCACAGACACACCTGTACAGGTGAAGAGTGTCTCTAAATGTCCTCAGACACACCTGTACAGGTGAAGAGTGTCTCTAAATGTCCACAGACACACCTGTACAGGTGAGTGGTGTCTCTAAATGTCCTCAGACACACCTGTACAGGTAAATGTCCAGTTCTACCTTTGTAATAATGTTTGTGTCTGTGTTTGAAAACCCGGATGTGGATTCTCTGCAAACACAACACAGGAAGAACCGGCTGTTCCTCTGATTACTCTCAGGACGGTCGGACTGGTTTCTACTGCACCAAAACCTCAGGACAAAACTAGGTCTAAACCAGGACTAAACCAGGACTAAACCAGAACTAAACCAGGACAAAACCAGGACTAAACCAGGACAAAACCAGGACTAAACCAGGACAAAACCAGGACTAAACCAGGACAAAACCAGGTCTAAACCAGGTCTAAACCAGGACAAAACCAGGTCTAAACCAGGTCTAAACCAGGACTAAACCAGAACTAAACCAGGTCTAAACCAGGACAAAACCAGGTCTAAACCAGGTCTAAACCAGGTCTAAACCAGGACTGAACCAGGACTGAACCAGGACAAAACCAGGTCTAAACCAGGACTAAACCAGAACTAAACCAGGACTAAACCAGGTCTAAACCAGGTCTAAACCAGGACAAAACCAGGTCTAAACCAGGTCTAAACCAGGACAAAACCAGGTCTAAACCAGGTCTAAACCAGGTCTAAATCAGGACAAAAGCAGGTCTAAACCAGGTCTAAACCAGGACTAAACCAGAACTAAACCAGGTCTAAACCAGGACAAAACCAGGTCTAAACTAGGTCTAAACCAGGACAAAACCAGGTCTAAACCAGGTCTAAACCAGGACTAAACCAGGACTAAACCAGGTCTAAACCAGGTCTAAACCAGGACTAAACCAGGACTAAACCAGGACTAAACCAGGACTAAACCAGGTCTAAACCAGGACTAAACCAGGACTAAACCAGGACTAAACCAGGGCTAAACCAGGACTAAACCAGGTCTAAACCAGGACTAAACCAGGACTAAACCAGGACTAAACCAGGTCTAAACCAGGACTAAACCAGGTCTAAACCAGGTCTCAACCAGGTCTAAATCAGGTCTAAACCAGGACTAAACCTGGACTAAACCAGGATTAAACCAGGTCTCAACCAGGACTAAACCAGGTCTCAACCAGGACTAAACCAGGACTAAACCAGGACTAAACCAGGTCTAAACCAGGACTAAACCAGGTCTAAACCAGGTCTCAACCAGGACTAAACCAGGACTAAACCAGGACTAAACCAGGTCTCAACCAGGACTAAACCTGGACTAAACCAGGATTAAACCAGGTCTCAACCAGGACTAAACCAGGTCTAAACCAGGTCTCAACCAGGACTAAACCAGGACTAAACCAGGACTAAACCAGATAATAATATAAATAATGCATTAGTCTTGTACAGTGCGTTTCGAGGCACTCAGAGTTTCTCATCTGCCCCAGTTTTCAACAAATTATGGCTCTGTTGTTCACATTTTCTCCAACAGAGAGGAAACTAAAAACACATTTGTCTGTGTTTCTTTACCATGTCACTGTTATTATCAATTCTTTTCAAAGCGTACGCTGCAGCTTCATGTACTTTGGATTACTGTAGTCTACATGACAGAAAATTGTATGGATTTCCTTAGTTTTTTCTGTTTTTTTTTTTTTTTTTTTTTTTTTTGTATGCGCTGCAATTTCTGAAAAAAATATGTTTCCCAGTTTTCGGTAAAATCAGTGGTTCCCAATCTTTTTGGTCTTGCTCCTGGGCTTTGTCGCGCCTCACTCATGTTCAGAATAAAACCTCTGTGTTTATTTGTACAAACAAATTCACTGTTACCTTCTGATAACACAGATTTTCTGGCATTTTTTGCATTGAAAATCAAATTCAAATAAAAAACATAAAAATAACAATACATATGAAAAATTATAATGAGCAAATCTAACAGAACGACAAAATAATAATTAAAAACATAAGAAAACTATTATTATTTTATGTTCAAAATGAAAAAAAAAACAATTTAAAAACAGATATTAAAACTAAAAATATGTAACAAAATATAACAGACCTATTAAAATATTATTTCTAGCAGTTTAACCTTTTCCTCTTGAGCTGCTTTTTCATTAAAGTCAAAATATGGCAAATATTTCCTTCAGATGATGAAATAATTCCCTGTACCCCCTGCAAAGCACTCGCGTCCCTGTAGGGGTCCCGTACCACTGGTTGGGAAACACTGCCATAGACAATTTTTTTAAAAAGTCTGAAAGAAACGTGCAAAAAAAGAATCATAAACAGGTCATCAGCTCCAGACAACGGCCAAATGCTGGGAGAGTTTCATGTTCGAGTGAGCGCCTGATTTAGTAAAGAGTACTCCATCATGATCTGAGAAAAAAACAAACAACAATATAAAAAACACATTATTATTAAGTATTAAAGTCAAGGTAAATCTGTTTTCCCATGAAATAAAAGGATCCAAAGTGCTCAGGAAGTTTTTATCAATTAGTTTTTCTGTATTGAAGGTGCTTTTTGGTGTTTGGCAACAAAGAAGCTGCAAAATTAAGAAAAAACAAGGCGCTCTTCATTTATCTGAAGTTTAAAAAGCCTTTATTTCATGTGGCTTTATGTTTTTAATTTTTTTAAAAACAGAGCGTGCTGGGTTTAACTTAGCGTTGTTTATCTGTTCTCAACATTTTTGATTAATCCTACATAAAACCAAGTCATTCATTAAACTTATCACATACACATATAAAATACAATAAAACAAACATTCAGCCCAGCAGTAGCTCAGTTGGTAGAGCTGCTTGTCCACTAACCAGAAAGTTGGTGGTTCAAACCCAGCTCCCACTGTTGTGTCCTTAAGCAAGACATGTGCCCCCCCTTGGCTCTGGTGTCTGTACACACTGGAGAGTGTGAGGGAAAAAGCCTTTGCACAGTGGCAGTGAACAATAAAGTAAAATATAAACTTTTTAAATCAAAAGGGACATGAAACTAATCTTTTCTGTTTCCTAAAATCAGAAAACGGCTCTCGCTGTGAACACTCAGGGGCCCCGGGGCCGCCTCTCTCTGACAGCCCTCGGCCGGGGCCAATCACGGCGCGTCTGAAGGCACCTGAGGAATCCCGCGCACCTGGACCAATCAGCGGCGAGCTCCGGAGAACGTAACCTTTTATGGCAAAACGCTGGCCTCGCTCCGCCGTAAATAAAGCCGGCGCTCTTCCGCGGAGCGCCCGACTTCCCCCGGAGGAACAGAAGCAGCAGCAGCAGCCCCACCGCCGTCAGCTCCGCGGACAGCAGACCCAGACCCTCACCTGACCACCGCTCACCTGCACAGGTAACCGGCACGGCGCACACGCGTAAAATCAGTCTCTGTCGTTACGCACCGTGACGCTTGGAGCATCTTTAGCCAAAATTTACAGCTTTCTTTAAAAACTTTGACGCGAACAGTTCACGCTGCAGCTCAACCCAACTTTTTCCCACACGAGGTGAAAAGTTACAGATGTTTTTAGCTCAGCTAAAAATTTAAATGATTGCTTTTTTTTTTTTGGCCGCGTTATCCGCAGCAGATCTTTGCCAACTTCTTAAATTGTAAAAGTTATTTCAGTGTTGTTGCTTTTTTCTTCTTTTAATGTCGTTAAACTTGTTTTATGTTTTATTCTGGCTCTGTAGTCTGAACGCGACACATCTGTATTTATTTTGACCATCCTTTGCGTGTCTTTGTAGATTCGTGATCATCTTTTTTACTTGTAATGTTTTAAAAAGGCTCACAGTGTAGCTTACAATCTTAAAAAGGCAATTGAATGTTTTTAAAAATACAATTATTAGCCTATTAATTTCCTTGTAGCTGCTGAAATCATGTCAAGTTTTCAGCAGTTGTGGAGGAAGTACTCTGTTAAATAAAAGTATCATAAGATTTTCTGCTAAAGTACTTTCAAATGTACTCGTTTTTAGGCTACTAGTATTTCACATGGACTCAGTAAATAAAAAAATGTGTTAAATGTGAGGGATTTGGCTGAAAAACTGTCAAAACCTGTGGGTGTGGTCTTCTGTGTTTTTTTTTTTTTTTTTTTTTTTTTTTGTTTTTTTGTTTTTTTGTGTTTGTTTCTAAGGAGCACAACTTTACAGATACTTCTTAAATATAGGTGTTGTTTGTCTACAGTGAGGGCACAGCAAAAACTAAAGATTTTAAACTAAATCTCAAAATACTTCAACCCAGTTCCTAAACGTGGTGGAGTAAGAAGTAAAATAACCTTCTGTAAAGTATGGCCGACTTCCTGTTGGGTTTAGGGCAGGGCCATCATGTCATTTTTTGCCTGTGCTGACACGTTCTCTGATCCTGCAGAGTTTAATTTTTTCTACCTCCAAAAAGATTTGATCGCCTCCCAAAAGCACAATGTAATCTGATTTTTTTTTTTTTTTTTTTTTTTTTTTTTCCAGGGGTCGAAACTGAGACGTTTTTCAATTTAATTTTTTAATTTTTTATTTTTTTTCTGGTGAAATGTTACTTTTGCAAACTTTAATTTTAGGTCGATGTTGGATTAAAGTTAACAAATGTCCTTAATCTGCAAGAACCCATTCATTGCAATGACATATTACTGGTGTTACCACGGTAACAGTTATAGACGGGGGCATGACCTCATTTGCTTTTATGTTCAGAATAACATGAAGGATGTGTGCGCCAAATTTTTTTAGTCTACGTCAAACTAAATTTCTTGGTCCCATTCAAACTGTGTAGGGGGCGCTGTAGAGCCATATTTTTGACTTTTGGCCGTGTGTGTGGGTGATTTTTGCCGGAGTCTGTTGGATAAAAACCTGGGGGAGGTATTAATTAAAGTATGAGTGGCATGATTTTGTAGGTCCCAGGTTTTGCCTAATATGGGCGACTTCCTGTTGGGTTTAGGGCGGGGCCAGGTCTCAGGTTGAGCTTGTCCTGACGTGTTCTGTGATCCTGCCAAGTTTTTTATTTTTCTATGTTGAAATAAGTTTGATTGGCTCCCATTGGCAGAATGCATTTTCCAAATTCCAGGCCACAACAACGGCCGCCTTCTAACATAACCTGGACCTCACTTTAAAAAAACAAACCGGTTCTTCCTCTTAAAGCACTTTTTAGGTCACTGGGACACGTTTAAAAAAAATATTTAACATGGAAAAAGCTTTTTTTTTCTTTTCTTTTTGCTCATCAACCCCTGTCCTGATTGTACATGGCAAAAAGGAATTTATTTTTAACTCTAAATGCAGTTTGTACACATAATTCTAACATATTTGTAAATAAAACATGCATTATTTACCATTTATAGATGCAAAGTATTTTGTTTTTGTTTGTGCAGGGATTCCCAGTCCTGATAGGTCTCTGATTAGTCCTAAAACAGATTTAATCCATTTTTACTTTGGTCTAAACTCAGCTTCTTCCTCTTAAAGCCCTAAGGGGCGGGGCTACACTCACTGTTATCCAATGGAATTATAAGGAATTATTTCCCACAATGCACTGAGAAAATGGTGGATGTGGTGGTGATGTTTTTGTTTGTGTATTGTTTAGCCTCTGACAGAGTTACAGAGGAATTAACAGGATTTAACATTTCTGTATTGGAAAACAAATTGATTTTAATGTGAGTCAGTGAGGAAGAGAGGGAGTCATTAGAAAATACTTTTTAAAATTAATTTATTAACGTCTCTGTCAAATATCATCACCCGAGCATAAGAAATGACAGGATGAGAGCAAAAAATACTTTTCTTCTGGGGCAGATGGATGGAAACATGGCTGCCGTCCCACCTCCTGTGTTTGACTCACACTGACGGGGCCGGCCCCTGCTGTAGGCAGACTCGGCAGCTGCAGAGGGCCCCACAGACATTAGAGGGGCCCCAGGTTTATTGCTCACTTTCTGATTTGATTAATTTGCTCACTCTATTTGAAAATTCTGCATTTGTGGTGGGGGCCAATGCGGTCTACTTCCTGTTTACCTGGGCCCCCCTGCTAAACTTGCTAATTAAAAAAAAAAAAAAAAAGTCAAACTTTCATCCCAATAGAAAAAGTCAGTGTTTTTAAAGAAGTTAAAATGCTGTATAGTAAAACTTTAAAAAAATGACTTGGCCCCCAGTTCTATCCTGCTTAGGGCCCCTGAAAGTTCAGGACCGGCACCGCACACTGACAGGCTCATGCAGGCAAGGAGGGGGTCTTGACACAACAATAATATGCAACGCCGGTTGCGGGAATCTAACCGCCAACCTGTGTGTGATGTTAATGGCGCTGTGCTCTTCCAGAACATGGACGACGAAGATGTTGCTGCCCTGGTCGTGGACAACGGCTCTGGAATGTGCAAAGCTGGCTTCGCCGGAGACGACGCCCCTCGCGCCGTGTTCCCCTCCATCGTGGGGCGGCCCCGTCACCAGGTACCCACCCCAGAAGATCTGTGTCCTGCTGCCTTGCTCCTGGGTTATTTCTCGAGTAAGCGGTTAATCTGAAGCTGTGGTTGTGTCTCAGGGCGTGATGGTGGGAATGGGACAGAAGGACAGCTACGTGGGAGACGAGGCCCAGAGCAAGAGGGGCATCCTGACTCTGAAATACCCCATCGAGCACGGAATCGTCACAAACTGGGACGACATGGAGAAGGTCTGCCCCCGATGCATGCAGATGATTTAAAACGAGCAGAAATAATTTGTTTTTGTGTTGCATGATCTCTTATTTTTGACCTAATGCAGATCTGGCATCACACTTTCTACAACGAGCTGCGCGTGGCCCCTGAGGAGCACCCCGTCCTTCTGACAGAGGCCCCGCTCAACCCCAAGGCCAACAGGGAGAAGATGACTCAGGTAGGTCACCACCAGGACGGTTCCCAACCTCAGAACACACCACGAACTCCTGCACAGGTCACAGCTGGCAGTGGGTTAGGATGAGTCCAGGGGCCCAGTCACATGTTCCTGTTTTCTAAATCCACTTTTTGTAGAGGACAGTTTACAAACAAGAGTTTCCAAAGTGCTGCACATGAAACAATAAATAACTATTCTTTTATTTAGCTCCACAAGTTCCCAGTAAATAAGAGCGGTATAAATAATAAATATGAAATGATAAAAGACAACAGAGGACCACACAACTCGTGCAGAGTTAAAAACCAGAATAAAAGTGGGTCTACAGACGAGACTTAAGTACACTGCAGGGCTGTTCTGACCTGAAGGGGGCAGTGTTTCACAGTTTGGGCCGAGCACAGAGAAGGCGTCTTGGTCGTCTCTGGAACAGCGGCACGTTTTACGACTTTTAAAATCATTATGTGACTAACAGAAAACAAATGCTTTACTGATGACAGGACCAGCAGAGTACAGCTCTGTTGCGCTCTGGCACAAAGGGAGCATTGTCTCTTGTGATCTTTTGTGGCTAGATGGATTAAAAAATCTTGTACTTTTTAAAATATTTTTAGTGCAGAATTATTCCACTGCTTGTGTTATTGACATTTTGTGTTTTTGTTCCAGATCATGTTCGAGACGTTTAACACTCCTGCCATGTACGTGGCCATCCAGGCCGTCCTGTCACTGTACGCCTCCGGTAGAACCACAGGTAAGACCCAAATACAATGTTTCTACAGCGCCATCTGCTGGACAAGGAATGCAGTTGGCTGTGACGTGTCTGTAATGACTGTGGGTAACTCTTGATACAGGTCCTGCTCCCACACAAGCTTTAAGACTCTTAAAGGAAAATGTATGGCGTACATCGAGCTGAAATTGAATTAAAATCTTCGAGGTTAAAGATGCACAGATCTGATGTTTGCAGAGACTGAAAACATGCACATTTCTGTTATTTTAGTTCCATAAATCCACTGTAGATTACGTTCTACTGCAATATGAGGTTAATATAGTGGCTGCACTGAAACAAACTCTCATTGGCCCAAACCACGCTGTCCCGTCTCTGGAACAGTGGGTGGACCTTTACTTCAGGTCAGACGGGCGTTTAAAAAAAAAAAAGACTCCTTTCAAAAAGTGATGGTTTAGACTCAGGATGATGGCAGTGATCTGTTTTAATGCATCCCTAGTTATGGGAAAGTCATTATTTTGAAACCCGTCCTGTCACAACTGGAGGGACTGTATATTTTGAGACTGATATTAACACCAGCTTTGGTTATTGGACTGGACAACCTGACCTAGTGAGGGTCTGTGCAGGTCCATGGACAGATCTGAACTTTGTTTAACCTCAAACCTTAATCTTCTCATCGCAGGAATCGTGATGGACTCCGGAGACGGCGTCAGCCACACGGTGCCCATCTACGAAGGCTACGCTCTGCCTCACGCCATCCTCAGGCTGGACCTGGCCGGGAGAGACCTCACAGATTACCTGATGAAGATCCTGACTGAGAGAGGCTACAGCTTCACCACCACAGGTATTTACCGTACTCCTGCTCCGGATCCTGGCTCACCGCTGCAGCAGGGCCCCTGGGAGCGGGAGGGCTGCTCCATTATGGAAAAAATCATAATTGGAGTAAAGATTTTATTTTTTTTAACTGTTGTACTGCCAAAGTAATAACCTGTAGAGGAAGAGTAGTTTTATCATTTATTAACTGATCCAGAGATCCTAGTACAAGACGAAAACGTTCTGGACAAAGACAAGAGTGCATCTAGTTTTAACAGCTCTGCAAAGTCCCTACGTATGGACATTAGGGCTGCAACTAATGATTATTTTGATAATCCATTAAGCTCTCAGTTACTACTTTGATTTAATAATCAGATGGAAGCGCGAGTAAAATGGTTAACTTGGTGTTTTATAGTTTTTGTTAAAAATCGGTGATAATGCTACTAAAATCACTTTAAATTAAACAAAATTAAATCAGACAAAGCTACAAGCTTCTTGAAGATTTTTATATAGAGCATATATATAAAATCATCTGTAATACATGTAAGATATTTATTCAAAAACACAATGTACATTGTTTTTAACTGTTTACTGCTCTATCTAGGTAAAAAAAAATCCTCCCCTCACAGCACCTGGTATGTGTCAGAGTCTGTTAAACATCCCAGTTGGTGATTATTTCAATCATAGATTATAATAAATTAATCTGATTCGTTGTTGCAGCCCTAATGGCCATAAAGAGCATGCACGTCATTCAGAGTCCAATTCAATTGTTTTTTTTTTTTCACACTGAGAGCCAAAATTGTAATCAGAATTTAAAATGAGATTAATTGCGCCGCTGCTGACGGATCACGCCGCCGCATGGGTTAAATGCAGAGATTATATTTGTCTCTGTACAACAGCAGCCTGAACATTACTCCCTGTAGGTTTGGCACAGCTGAGGAATCAAAATGGCAGTGTACCCTCAGATTTGCCCTGAGGAGCCCGCTCTAACCGCGCCCTCTCCGTTGCAGCCGAGCGGGAGATCGTGCGCGACATCAAGGAGAAGCTGTGCTACGTGGCTCTGGACTTCGATCACGAGATGCAGACGGCCGCCTCCTCCTCGTCTCTGGAGAAGAGCTACGAGCTGCCGGACGGTCAGGTCATCACCATCGGCAACGAGAGGTTCCGCTGCCCCGAGTCCCTGTTCCAGCCCTCCTTCCTCGGTAAGACTCGCAAAAACTGACGAGAGGTTTGTGGTGAGAGGGTTAAAGAAGGAGGCAGAAAATCTTCTCAAGGGTGCTCCCAACATGACCCAGAACAGAATCTCTGTCCCATCTCATGCAAACTCAAACAATCAAATATATTTTAGTGTCCAAGGGGAAATTTGTCCTGGGCAACTGCAGAACATGGAGCTGTTTGAGGAAGCAGGTTTAGTCCAGGCTCCTCCTCCTGCCTGAAGGAGCGCTCTGATTGGATAACTCACTTCCTATTTCACAGGAACACTGAAAGAATTAAGAGTTTAAAAGACAGTGCTTTAACTTTTTATGCATTTATACTTTAACATTTTAGTCTATTTAGAAATTTACTTTATACAATCATTTATCAATGCAATGTTATGCAAATAGACGCATTTTTTAATTGTAACCTTGCTTTTTTTTTTACTTTAACAATGTCAGATTTAAAAAAAAAAAAAAACCCAATAAAATACACTACACTTTAAATCTCTAAATTATTGATATAATTAAAATTTGCCAAAAAGGGCAGTGTACAATATTTAGATGAATTACTTTTTTCATGCTTCTATATACTGTGAGTACAAAAGAAATGACTAATCTGTGCTCTACATCACTTTAATGTTAAACCTGAAAATCACCTCCAGTCACATGACTGACTTTTCCTCTAAAATGGCCGCCTTCTCAGGTTTACTGTTGCCATGGTGAATCCTCCCGATAAACTCAGAGTTGAGACTCGACTCCAAACCTGTTTTCTGAAACCAGAAACTCTGAGGGGGATGAGTTAAGAATTAAACTCCTGCTTTGTGAAATGGGGCCCACATGAACACATTCATACAGTAACAGGACAGTTATCAACTCTGCAGTGCAAATACAGCAAAGTGGATTATTGCACCTTCCGTAAGTTAATAAATGGTCAGAATAAAAATAAATGAAACCAGTTTGGATAAGAATATAAAGGCAATAACAGGGTCAAATGGCAGCAGGTGAATCAGTGAACTCCTTGTTAAGCAAAATGATAGATGTTGGAATTAAAGGGCGCTTTATTCAGTTGGTTTTACACATGTAGGCCCTAGAGCGCCCCCTGAAGGCAGCAGCTCATAATCGGTGAATAAATCAAGGATCAGGCCACTGTAGGGAAGGGACCTTTATCTCATAACTTGTTCCCCTTCGCGGCCAGTGACCCCTAACCCATGCAGACGTCGTGTCTCTGTCTTGTTTCTGCCGCTCGGAGACGAGTTAACAAACCTCCTCCTGCCGCCTCTGTGCCTTTCAGGGATGGAGTCGGCCGGCGTGCACGAGACGACCTACAACAGCATCATGAAGTGCGACGTGGACATCCGTAAAGACCTGTACGCCAACACCGTCCTCTCCGGGGGCACCACCATGTTCCCGGGCATCGCCGACCGCATGCAGAAGGAGATCACCAGCCTGGCCCCCTCCACCATGAAAATCAAGGTAACGCACCGTAAACAAACATCTGTGGGCCCTCTGCCACTTCCAGTTTCAGCAATGTTTAGGTGTTTTTGTTCCTGTATATCAGTTTTTTTTGTCTCTGATGCAACTCTAAACCTGTCCAACTGTGACGTTACTGCCTCGTTGTTGGTGGAACAGATGAACCTGTTCCTGACAAAGAGGGCTTTAATCTAATTTGTGCACTCAAATGTTGTGCAAATGAAGCTTCAGTTGCACACGGTAATCCAAAGGAGCAACTAAAGAAGTCAGCTTTATTTTTTTATTGGTTACTTTAAAGGTGATATGAGCTGTGTATTTTTATATTTCACAATAATTACTCGTATTGTTGCAGATTTTATGTAAACCGGTTTAAATCAGATTAGTTTTACTGACGACAATGGTACAGAGTTATTAACAAATATATTTTACGTAATGGCAAAGTTTTTGTTTACGTTTTTTGTTTTGGTTCTAAACCTGCATCACCAGTCCAATCAGAAAAGAGATCATTGTTTTGCTTTAGACAGTAGTACTGTTTTAAACCACTAGAGCACTGCTGCCCTGCTGTCAGGGCATTAAAAGTTCATTACTGTATTTTCCAGACTATAAAACGCACAAGCCAAAAAATAAGTTGCATTTTTTTGGGGGGAAATTTATTTTACAAAATCCGACACCAAGAACAGACATTTCATCTTGAAAGGCAAGTTATAGTAATAATAGAATAGAGAACAACAGCTGAATAGGTGTGCGCTATGCTAACGTAACACATTGATGGTTATTCAGCTACATGAAGCATAAACAACGAACTGAATAGGTGTCTCGTATGTTAACGTAATATATTAACAGTTATTCACATAACTATAGCATAAAGAACATAATATAACAAGTTCACCAAACTCACCATCTCACTCCTAATCGCTAAATCCTTTAAATTCTTCATCCTTGGTGTCGCTTCTGAACAACTCCGCCAACTCCGGAGGTAGACGAAGCGCCGCTTCCTCCTCTGCGTGGCTGTCGTCAGACTCGGCATCAGTTCCATTTCCAATTATTCCGCTCTTTCTCAGTTGTCTTTATAGCCTAAGTTGTTAGTGGTAATGTTTACATTTTAAATTGTCAGTGGTACAGGTGCAGCAGATGCTGGTACACAAGCCTAGAGCGCCCTCTAACCAACACCTGAAATATTTTAATATATAAGTCACACCTGAGTATACGTCACACCCCTAGACAGACTATGGAAAAAGTGTGACTTATAGTCTGGAAAATATGGTAAATGGCATCAAAAAGCTAATAATGAAGTTAAATCATTGACAATATTTTAGTTTTCATATCCTACAGTGTGAGACAGAGGAACGAGTTTACTTGGAACCAAATTAAACAAACCTCAGCTGTTATTGTTCCTTTTATGAACTGTATTTTACGATGCTGGCAAATAATCCTGGACAGTTTAAGCAGCTGTTGTACGTTTGTGCCATTAAATTAGAGCAGAGCTGCAGGAGCCTGGGTCTGCTCACTCCTGCAGTTAACTTAAAGCTGGCTTCAGATTGTCCCAGGACTGTTTGAGTTCTGAAACTGAACCTCTGATCGCAGCTCTTCTTGTCCTGTGTTCTTTCAGATCATCGCGCCGCCTGAGAGGAAGTACTCGGTCTGGATCGGAGGCTCCATCCTGGCCTCTCTGTCCACCTTCCAGCAGATGTGGATCAGCAAACAGGAGTACGACGAGGCCGGGCCCTCCATCGTCCACCGCAAATGCTTCTAAACTCTCTCCCCCGGCCCCCGCCAGCTCCTCACAACGACTGTTACACATCTGTCCTTTTTGTAGCTTTTCAAAACATTTTCAAACTGTCAATAAATGCCAAGGTTTGATAAACTGTTTTAAAGTGTCTTTTATTTGACTTTTACACAGTAAGAGCACTAATGAAGCTCAACAGTGCCCCCCTCTGGTGCCAGGAGTAGACTATCCATTTATTTTTTTTCTATAGCCTCTAATAAAAAAAAATTAAGAGTTTAAAAGCTTGACAGCAGCTAATCCGCTCTGTGGCAACTCAAAACATTGACGAATTTAAGTTTTAGAAAATCAGTGTTTAACTTTGCTTTTTGACAAGTTTCAGATGCATAGTAAGTGAAATTATTTGTTTTATGGTCTAAACTAATCAGAGCTGATTAGCCTCGGTTGAATTTGTAATATACTGTTTTTTTTTTTTAAGTCAATGGTAAAATTTGCTGCACATCTTAATGTGAAGGGAGTTTGACACGTTGTCTTCCCAATAATCACTAAATAAAACTAAACTGCACTGTCTTGGTAATATGGATGTCTGTCTGCAGTGTTGGACGAATGAAAGTGGGGAAAAAAACTAAATGAACAGTGGTGTAATCCATGTTGCTATCACCATGTGGTATACAGCAGATATTAGCATTACAGTTTTTATTTTTATTATGTACTTTAGTTTTCCTTCAAACTTTCATATTTTATAACAGAAGGCAGGCAAAAAACAAACGAAACAAGAAGATGTGGGATTAAGTTGCTTATTATCCTTTACATCTAATAAAAGAAAAGCATAACGGACAAATCAAATACAATGGATGGTCGTCGCTTTTCATCAGCCTTTTCTTTCTGAAGCCTCAGGTTGAAGGTGAAGCGCTGCATTCTTCAGATGTTACTGATGTTAGGCCAACTCTGTTTTTTTTTTATTTGTCTGGCTGTCATGAAAATCTGCCAGCTTTGGACAAGTTTGTTTATATTCTGTAAATAAAAAGGCAGGTGAATACTACATCATGGCCCAAATACATCTTTAATGCAGTGGACACCTTGCTAAAGAGAAACTGAGAACCTGACCTGTGTGGCTTTTGTTTTGGGAATATGGAATATAAAATATCTGAGACGCGCGAAATCTCTCCATATTGGTGAATTTGTAGGAGTTATTTGTGTTAATTAGTTTCCCAATGCTCTCCTTAATTTAAAGTGTAGACTATATTCAGTATAATTTTCCTGAGCAGTTTTTGATTTGCGTTCATGAACATTTGTGTGATTTCTGATGTATTCTCTCATAGAAGACTTTTAATATTTTTAATGCAATAGTCGCCGAGCTGAAGATATTTATAAAAGTCAGTAAGTTCTTGATTATCTTTACCAGACAGAACACAGCAGCTCTTTCCCGCTCCGCTGAGGGAAACTCCTGTCTTGGATCATGGACGGGAATCGCGTCCTGGCCACATTTATGCATTCATTTCTTTATGAGGATGAAATTGTTTCACTAAGTCTAAGCAAATACCAAATACTCTGACCCACTGAGTCTGAACATCGTATGTAACCTGACTAAACTCTGCAGTGGTTTAACAATAACGACTCTGTGGCCTTCCATTTTGCTACATAACGGTGATATTTAATATTTAAATTAAAATGTGTGTGTTTGTGTGATGTTTTCTGTTTGTTTTTATTTATTTGTTGTAGTTGTGTGCAGTTTTCTCATCAGGAACAGGTTTGGTTAATGGCGTTAGTTAATTATCACTGTAAGAGCCACTTTGAGTTTTTTTTCTTGTACAAAATCTTCTATTTAGAATATTATCAACTTAGTCATCTGAGCTTTCTTAATCACAACAAAAAACATTTAAAAATAAACCAGCTGTACTTGTTTTTTTTTTTAGAGTTTTATCTCTTGTTTTGTCTCTTATCCAAGAGATGTGGAAGTTTTGTAGTTTGTATAATTGTGTGAAAAACAAATGTCTTGAGTCAAAGTTGTCTTTGTGGCTTTTTTTCTCTTGCAAGAGAACGAGCGAAGAAGAGAAGAGCGAAGGTCAGAAAAACTCAGAGCAGGTTTTTTTACACAGACGTTCCACTGAACTTAAACACAAAGAGAAAAAAACAGGAAGAATCTGTGGACATACAGTAGTTCCTCTGAGAAAGGTGTGAGCTCAGGTACGTGACTAAAATTAAGTATTTTGTCAACCACAGACGCAAATAACTTTATTAAATTATTGGCTTTATTACATTTAAAATAGCTAAAATGACTACATTATTGGTAATTATTAAATGATCAGTCCCTAAAAGTCCGGGTCCTGACTCAGTCTCGAACCCTGAAAGTCTCGGCTTAGACTCGGTCTGGGTTCACTCTGGTCTCGGTCTGGTCTTTGTCTCAATGACTACAGCGTTGACCCTGTCCCTGCTCTGAGATCCTGGTGAAGAGTTTTATCTGTGGCTCAGGAGTAAATAATATCCCAGGAACAGTGAACACAGCACGGACAGGAATAAGATGTAGGTCCACTTCTTGCGTTTGCGGAGGAACTCGTCCTGGAGCTGCCTGTAGCTCTGCGACTGCTCTTTCAGGTTCTGCTTTAACTCCTGACACTGACTCTCCAGGATCTCCTTCCTCTCCTGATCCCAGTCCTGTCGTTTCCTCTCCGTGTCTTTCCGGAGCTGCTCCAGTCGTTTCTCCGCCTTCTGCCTCTCCTCTGCCTCAGACCGAGCTCTCCTCTCCGCCTCCTCCAGCTTTCTCTTCCACTCCTGACGCACAGATTCTTCTTGTTTTCTGCGTCTTTTGGCCTCCTCCTCCTGCTCTTTCTTCCTTTCCTGCCGTTCTTGGTTTAAACGCTCGTCTTTTTCCTTGAGCTGCCCGTCTCTCAGCGCCCTCTCTTGCTCGAACCTTTTATTGCACTCAGAGATTTGATTTTTGAGCATTTTGAGCTCCTTCTCATGCTGCATCTTCACCTCCTCCTCTCTTCTCTGCATTTCAAACATTTCTTTAGTGAAGCCACAGTCCTTCTCCACCATTTGCTCAATTTTTCTCAGTAATTCCACAACTTGTGTGCGATTAGTTTCGTCTTTATTATTTAAGACATGACACCTGTTTTCACATTCCCTCATTATGTCCTTAACAAAGTCATCACACTCTTCGATGTAGCTCTCAAAAGACTGGCTCCCCAGTTCGTCGCCTCTCGTAAAAACGACCAGGACAAAGTCTGCGGCCTTTTTCCCGAACACCTTTTTGATGAGCTCCAGGGAGTCTCTGTCTTCTGGGCTCATGTTCCCGATCGGCAGCACCAGCAGAAAGGCGTGAGGGCCTGGAGGTAACAGAGAGACGCAGTTGGAAAGCTCTTGGTAAAGTGGTTGATCTTTGAAACTCTTGTCGAACAAAGGCGGCGTGTTCACGACAGCGACATGGCGTCCTTCAACCATCCCAAACACTTTCTCACAGCTTGTGTTTGCTTTTTTCGGAGCAGCTTTTGGTTTGAAAAAGTTCTTTCCTAAAATAGTGTTTGCGGTAGCGCTCTTCCCACTGCCACTTCTTCCCATCAGAACAATCCTAAGACCCATCGGGCTCATAGACACCTCTGGAGTTTTCAGTCCTTTGCGTTGCTCCAGAATCTTCTCGATTTGAGCTTCCATGAACATGTCTTTGGTGAAACTTCTGACGCCCCCTTGTGTGAGTTTCTCCACTGTCTCCATCATCTCCAGGACCTGCTGACTGTCCCTGATGTTCAGGTACAGCGCCCTTCCTCCACAGCTCTGACACAGCTCCTCAATGTCCACGCGAGTTTCTTTGGGGAAGTTCACAGCAGAGACCGCAGCAGCGTCCGACTCCACAGTGAGCAGAACCACAGTGAAGTCGCCGACCCGAGAGCTGCACGTGTTCTGTAGTATTTCTAACTCATTCTTGTCTTCGCCGGTGAGGGGAGCCACCGGTAGAACCAGGATGAAGGCATGGATGCCCTCAGGACCACAGAGGGAGATGCAGCTGAGGCACTGCTGCATCACTGCCTCCAGAGGTTTTCCAGACAGAGCCGGCAGCTCCACCAGAGACACCCAACGCCCACACACCTCTCCCTGATGTTTAACACACTGCCCTGGGCTGCTGGCTGCAGGACGCTCTGTTCTCCCTAAAATGGACTCAACTGCTGAGGTCTTCCCTGCTCCTCTCCTCCCACACAGAACCAGGTTCAGAGATGGCTTTTTGTTTTTTCTGACGGTAAGAATTAAACCAGTGTCTTCCTCCAGAGATGGTTCCTGGCTAAAGTGCTCTCCATTGTTTTCTTTTACAATTTGTCCCACTCGTGTTAAAAGCTCTGGTAACTCCAGGTTCTTTTGGTTCAGATATCTGTATCTACACCTGATGATCATGTCTCTTAAATGTGGATCACTCATATATTTGTCCATGAATCCTGGCGTCTCTTCTCTGGGTGGTGATATCAGCACCAGTGAATGGTCAAAGGCCTGCTCACTGAACTCCTCCAGGACTGACTGTAGTCTGGTTTTGTGTTGCTCAGTGAAGTCTTCAGGCTGTAGAACCAGCAGGAACACATGAGGACCAGGGGCAGAGGCTTCTGTGATCTCTGTTATTAACTCTGTCAGTCTGTCTGCAGAGAGCTCAGGCTGAAGCAGGTCTGGAGAGTTGATGACTGTGAGGGTTTTGTCTTTGAATGAAGCGCTGCCTTTGACACATCGGGTTAACTCTTTAGTGAACTCTTTCTTTCCCAAGATGAGGTTTCCCACTGAGTTCCTCTGGCTCCAGCTGTTCCCCAGAAGAACCAGCCTCAGCTCAGACACTGGAAATAAAACACAAACAATTAACATTTATTTATGAAGAATTATTATTAACCTGCTGCAAAATCACATTTACAGTCTGATAACAGAACTATGGAAACCTCAACAGCAACATGGCCAAAATACACACTGCTTATTAAATCTATGACAGAAGCTAACACTGATAATGAGACATCTGTGTTTGCTCTGTTAATGTTTGTCCAGTAGAGGGCACTGTTGTTTCAGGTATCAGATGTTGAGATTCCAGAGTGTTTTCAGCTTTATTAGTTGGTGCTGCATGCAGTTTGTGATTTGGAACAAGATTGAACACCTCCCCACAGAAATATATGAGCCTAAACTGACAGCAAAACATCCTGGCTTGGGAATGGCACAAAACACAGTTGCTGGATTACTTTGGTAACAATCAGTAATGAAATAACTGCCAATAATGTTAAATAATAATGTAAAATTTTTACAAGAAAAAAAAAAAAATCTCAAAACTGGCCACATTATTATCATGTTATTGACTCAAAAACTTTATAACACTGTTGCCAAGTTATGACATTATCGGCTTTATTACATTTAAAATTGCCAAAACGTTATTGGCAGGTATTACATTATTAGCCATTATTACATTATCAGTTGCTATATCTTCCCTTATTAAATATAGTTATGGTCAAAATATTAGTGCCCTTTAATGAAATCACATACTATCTTTATCTTTTCAATGGCCATAAACCAGACTGTTTTTATTGTGTTTGATCAAAGAACAAAGACATCTGCAGTGAGTTTCTGACTCAGTCACTTCGTCTCCTGAGGGACCTTACCTCGGTCTCCCAGGGGCCCTGAGCCTGGTCCCCAAACCTGATGTGTCATGTTGATGTGAAAACACTAAACCACACAGGGCTAATCATTCTGACCATCTCAGTTTTTACTTTATTTACCAGAGAAGAACTCTTGAATATTTACTTTACTTTCCAAAGTGAATGAGGCCATATCTCTGATGAATGATTTACTATTTAGGTCTGAGTCTGGTACTTTGACCTTTCAGCACATGTCAATATATAACTGTATTCTCAATACGTTTGGGTTTACAGCTAAAATAACAAAACTTGTGTCAGTGTCCAAATACTTATGAACCTAACTGTATATGACTGTTTTCCACTGTGGCCCCAGGCACAGCTGGAGCGATTCCACCTGGAGAGACTTAAACTAACTCAGGTGAATGAGTGAACTGTAACAAATGATTTAGTGGAGGAATAAACCTTTGAGAGGCAAAGGTGGCAGGCTGTGACTGAGAAAAGAAATCACAGTCTTCCTGGGTGAATTTATGCTACAGCTTCATTTCTCAGGTTTAACTTTTCAAATACAAAATGATGATGTGCTGTCAATTTCAGAACAAGTGGCAGAACGTCATCATTTTCAGAACAAGTGGCAGGACGTCATTATTTTCAGAACAAGTGGCAGGACGTCATCATTTTCAGAACAAGTGGCAGAACGTCATCATTTTCAGAACAAGTGGCAGGACGTCATCATTTTCAGAACAAGTGGCAGAACGTCATCATTTTCAGAACATGTGGCAGAACGTCATCATTTTCAGAACATGTGGCAGAACGTCATCATTTTCAGAACAAGTGGCAGAACGTCATCATTTTCAGAACAAGTGGCAGAACGTCATCATTTTCAGAACATGTGGCAGAACGTCTTCATTTTCAGAACAAGTGGCAGAGCGTCATCATTTTCAGAACAAGTGGCAGAACGTCATCATTTTCAGAACATGTGGCAGAACGTCTTCATTTTCAGAACATGTGGCAGAACGTCATCATTTTCAGAACATGTGGCAGAACGTCATCATTTTCAGAACATGTGGCAGAACGTCATCATTTTCAGAACATGTGGCAGAACGTCATCATTTTCAGAACAAGTGGCAGGACGTCATCATTTTCAGAACATGTGGCAGAACGTCATCATTTTCAGAACATGTGGCAGGACGTCATCATTTTCAGAACATGTGGCAGGACGTCATCATTTTCAGAACATGTGGCAGAACGTCATCATTTTCAGAACAAGTGGCAGGACGTCATCATTTTCAGAACAAGTGGCAGGACGTCATCATTTTCAGAACATGTGGCAGGACGTCATCATTTTCAGAACATGTGGCAGAACGTCATCATTTTCAGAACAAGTGGCAGGACGTCATCATTTTCAGAACATGTGGCAGAACGTCATCATTTTCAGAACAAGTGGCAGAACGTCATCATTTTCAGAACAAGTGGCAGGACGTCATCATTTTCAGAACAAGTGGCAGGACGTCATCATTTTCAGAACATGTGGCAGAACGTCATCATTTTCAGAACATGTGGCAGGACGTCATCATTTTCAGAACAAGTGGCAGGACGTCATCATTTTCAGAACATGTGGCAGGACGTCATCATTTTCAGAACATGTGGCAGGACGTCATCATTTTCAGAACATGTGGCAGAACGTCATCATTTTCAGAACAAGTGGCAGGACGTCATCATTTTCAGAACAAGTGGCAGGACGTCATCATTTTCAGAACATGTGGCAGGACGTCATCATTTTCAGAACATGTGGCAGAACGTCATCATTTTCAGAACAAGTGGCAGGACGTCATCATTTTCAGAACATGTGGCAGAACGTCATCATTTTCAGAACAAGTGGCAGAACGTCATCATTTTCAGAACAAGTGGCAGGACGTCATCATTTTCAGAACAAGTGGCAGGACGTCATCATTTTCAGAACATGTGGCAGAACGTCATCATTTTCAGAACATGTGGCAGAACGTCATCATTTTCAGAACAAGTGGCAGGACGTCATCATTTTCAGAACATGTGGCAGGACGTCATCATTTTCAGAACATGTGGCAGGACGTCATCATTTTCAGAACATGTGGCAGAACGTCATCATTTTGGCCTGATCTGTAAAGAAGGCCATGGTGCAGGAACGTACAGGTCGTAATCAGTAGGAGGCCGGGACTGAACCATGTACGGTGAGGTCAGCTGATGTTAGTGAGGCTGAAAGTTAATCATTTAACTTGATAACAGTGAGATTTATTTGCTGTTGGGGAGTGTAGTGTACAGACAGACAGACAACATACATTATAAGATTACTTTCTATTGAGCAATAAGGAAATGTCTGGGTATTTTTCTTCAGGAGCAGAGGACCAGACCTGAGCCTGGATCCTGGTCAGGACCCAGCCGAGGATTACTGTGCAGGTTTTAGGAGAAACCCACCCAGACACGAGGAGAACCTGCAAACTCCTCACAGAGAGCCCCACACGATCTCAGAATCAAACCAAGGACCTGATGGTGTGAGGCGAGAGTGCTAACCAAACAAATGAGACACAATTTTGTTTTTGTTGTAAGAAAAATAACATTTCAATAAGATATTATTTTGAGCAATAAAAAATCCAATAAAATCACAGTGCAGCCTTTTTGAATTTTGTGTTTGTGATGAAGTCTGCAGGAGAGCGAGAGAAGTCTGGAGGCACAGCAGTTTCCTCTTTACTCATCTTCATAAACTTTACATTCAGGTTGAGCTGCAGTGAATCTCATTTTAGAGACTCACTCTTTATGGATTTGTTAAATCTATGAAACAAATTATGTTCTGACAAACAGCTGTTGCAAATAATTGCGAGCTTTCATTTGATGAAAAACAATAAAATGTGAATGAAGATAATTAATTTGAGAATATATTTAGTGTTGTGATTGTGGCAGAGTGGTTAGCACTGTCGCCTCACAGCGAGAGGAGAGAGGTCTTTCTGTGGAGTTCTCTGTGAGTCTGGGTGGGTTTCCTCCATCGACCTACAACAGACACACACACATCTGCACATATGAATCTGTTCTGTTGCATTTTACTCCTCATAACCATTCTGTACCTATTTTACCTTTTACTGGTGTTTTTGTAAAAACTGAGCGACTGTGACTGAGTAATGTCCCGTTTCTGTCAAAGTCTAAGTCTGATCCTGGAGCTTGGTCCTGATCAGGATCCTGGCTCAGGTCTGGAGCAGCAGCTTTAAAGCACAGGTCAAATACAGAGGACACATTTCCTACAGGGATAATAAAGCCTGCCTTCCCTTCATTTATTTATCCCTGAGTGACTCTGACCTGCATCTCTTCAATGGAAATGTTTACTCTCAGTACTCTCAGTACTCTCAGTACTCTCAGTACTCACAGTACTCTCAGTACTCTCAGTACTTACAGTACTCACAGTACTCTCAGTACTCTCAGTACTCGCAGTACTCTCAGTACTCACAGTACTCTCAGTACTTACAGTACTCACAGTACTCTCAGTACTCTCAGTACTCGCAGTACTCTCAGTACTCACAGTACTCGCAGTACTTACAGTACTCACAGTACTCACAGTACTCTCAGTACTCTCAGTACTCGCAGTACTCTCAGTACTCACAGTACTCGCAGTACTTACAGTACTCACAGTACTCTCAGTACTCTCAGTACTCGCAGTACTCTCAGTACTCACAGTACTCACAGTAGTCTCAGTACTCTCAGTACTCTCAGTAGTCTCAGTACTCTCAGTACTCTCAGTACTTACAGTACTCACAGTACTCTCAGTACTTACAGTATGGAGGTAGAGCTTGGTAACTCTGGCTGAGCTTCAGGGGCCTCACGTCTGCCACTGTGGAAAACAAAAACATAACAAATATTAAAACCTGACCAAACCTTCAGTTATCGCGGAGCTCACCGCTGCATTCACTGTGAGCTGATGACGCTGTGTTTTTACCAGAGCTGCAACTAACGATTATTTTGATAATTGATTAATCTGTCAATTACTTTTTTGTTTAGTCGATTAATAATCAGATAGAGGAACGCAAGTAAAATGGTATAAAACTTGATGTATTTTAGAGTTTTTGTTAAAAATTGGTGATAATGCTGCCAAAAATCACTTACATTTTACAAAATTAAATCAGAAATAGCTACAAGGAGGGACAGTGATGGTACAGAGGAGGGACAGTGATGGTACAGAGGAGGGACCGTGATGGTACAGAGGAGGGACAGAGATGGTACAGAGGAGGGACCGTGATGGTACAGAGGAGGGACCGTGATGGTACAGAGGAGGGACAGTGATGGTACAGAGGAGGGACAGTGGAGGGACCGTGATGGTACAGAGGAGGGACAGTGATGGTACAGAGGAGGGACAGTGATGGTACAGAGGAGGGACAGAGATGGTACAGAGGAGGGACCGTGATGGTACAGAGGAGGGACCGTGATGGTACAGAGGAGGGACAGTGGAGGTACAGAGGAGGGACAGTGATGGTACAGAGGAGGGACAGTGATGGTGCAGAGGAGGGACAGTGGAGGTACAGATGAGGGACAGTGATGGTACAGAGGAGGGACAGTGGAGGTACAGATGAGAGACAGTGATGGTACAGAGGAGGGACAGTGATGGTACAGAGGAGGGACAGTGGAGGTACAGAGGAGGGACAGTGGAGGTACAGAGGAGGGACAGTGATGGTGCAGAGGAGGGACAGTGATGGTGCAGATGAGGGACAGTGATGGTACAGAGGAGGGACAGTGATGGTGCAGAGGAGGGACAGTGATGGTACAGAGGAGGGACAGTGATGGTACAGACGAGGGACAGTGATGGTGCAGAGGAGGGACAGTGATGGTACAGAGGAGGGACAGTGATGGTGCAGAGGAGGGACAGTGATGGTACAGAGGAGGGACAGTGATGGTGCAGAGGAGGGACAGTGATGGTACAGAGGAGGGACAGTGATGGTACAGAGGAGGGACAGTGATGGTGCAGAGGAGGGACAGTGATGGTACAGTGATGGTACAGAGGAGGGACAGTGGAGGTACAGATGAGGGACAGTGATGGTGCAGAGGAGGGACAGTGGAGGTACAGATGAGGGACAGTGATGGTACAGAGGAGGGACAGTGATGGTACAGTGATGGTACAGAGGAGGGACAGTGATGGTGCAGAGGAGGGACAGTGATGGTACAGAGGAGGGACAGTGATGGTACAGAGGAGGGACAGTGATGGTGCAGAGGAGGGACAGTGATGGTACAGTGATGGTACAGAGGAGGGACAGTGATGGTACAGAGGAGGGACAGTGATGGTGCAGAGGAGGGACAGTGATGGTACAGAGGAGGGACAGTGATGGTACAGAGGAGGGACAGTGATGGTACAGAGGAGGGACAGTGGAGGTACAGATGAGGGACAGTGATGGTGCAGAGGAGGGACAGTGGAGGTACAGATGAGGGACAGTGATGGTACAGAGGAGGGACAGTGATGGTACAGAGGATGGACAGTGGAGGTACAGAGGAGGGACAGTGATGGTACAGAGGAGGGACAGTGATGGTACAGAGGAGGGACCGTGATGGTACAGAGGATGGACAGTGGAGGTACAGAGGAGGGACAGTGGAGGTACAGATGAGGGACAGTGATGGTACAGAGGAGGGACAGTGATGGTGCAGAGGAGGGACAGTGATGGTGCAGAGGAGGGACAGTGATGGTACAGAGGATGGACAGTGGAGGTACAGAGGATGGACAGTGGAGGTACAGAGGAGGGACAGTGATGGTGCAGATGAGGGACAGTGATGGTGCAGATGAGGGACAGTGATGGTGCAGAGGAGGGACAGTGGAGGTGCAGAGGAGGGACAGTGATGGTGCAGATGAGGGACAGTGATGGTACAGAGGAGGGACAGTGATGGTGCAGATGAGGGACAGTGATGGTGCAGATGAGGGACAGTGATGGTGCAGAGGAGGGACAGTGGAGGTGCAGAGGAGGGACAGTGATGGTGCAGATGAGGGACAGTGATGGTGCAGAGGAGGGACAGTGATGGTGCAGAGGAGGGACAGTGGAGGTACAGAGGAGGGACAGTGATGGTGCAGAGGAGGGACAGTGATGGTACAGAGGAGGGACAGTGATGGTGCAGATGAGGGACAGTGATGGTGCAGAGGAGGGACAGTGATGGTGCAGAGGAGGGACAGTGGAGGGACAGTGATGGTGCAGATGAGGGACAGTGATGGTGCAGATGAGGGACAGTGATGGTGCAGAGGAGGGACAGTGGAGGTGCAGAGGAGGGACAGTGATGGTGCAGATGAGGGACAGTGATGGTGCAGAGGAGGGACAGTGATGGTGCAGAGGAGGGACAGTGGAGGTACAGAGGAGGGACAGTGATGGTGCAGAGGAGGGACAGTGATGGTACAGAGGAGGGACAGTGATGGTGCAGAGGAGGGACAGTGGAGGTACAGAGGAGGGACAGTGATGGTGCAGAGGAGGGACAGTGGAGGTACAGAGGAGGGACAGTGATGGTGCAGAGGAGGGACAGTGGAGGTGCAGAGGAGGGACAGTGATGGTGCAGAGGAGGGACAGTGATGGTGCAGAGGAGGAACAGTGAAGGTACAGAGGAGGACTGACCTGGAGTGGCCATGATGTTTCTGTGACCAGGATCATGTGTAGCTCAGCTGCAGAGGAACAGAGGCAGAGTTCAGCTCTGTTACGGTTCAGGTTTGTTTTTATCACAGTGAATGTTAACGCTCTGTAAATGAATCAGGCCTGAGTCAAAACTAAACCCAGTGCAGAAGAAAACCAAAGGAGCAGAGGAGGACAGAGCACAGACAAACTACTGACTTTATATTTAAACTTTCAGAAAACATGGCTGTAAAATGTATTGTTGGAAAAAATCTATGCTGAACAATAAAAGTTATGGAGTAATAAACGTCAGCAGCTTTTTTGATGAAACTATGATGAAACTGATGCAGTGTTTGTGAGCAGGACGCTCGCCGCCTCAGAAAACACAGGAAGGTTTTCATTTTGGCTGTGACACAGAAACTTTACCTTCACAGATTTAATTCATGAATCTAACTCAGAAGTTTAGGTCAGGCCTGAGTTTATGTTGCTTTCAGTGTATGCCATTTAATATAAAATAATTCATTATCATTAAAGAAAGAAAAATATTTAAACAAAATAAAGTTTTTAAAATGTTTTAAAATGTACTTTTTTCTGTTTTTGATAAATCTCAGTTCATACATAAAACTAAATTTAACTTTTCTTTAAGTTTATTGTATTATATAAAATATGCACAAAAACTTAACTAATAAAATTGTGGTGAGTAAAAACAAAAACAGCCACAGTGGCATTGAATAAAATCTGAAATATCCAGCCCACTTCCCCCTGCTCCTTTAGCTCTGTGATGATTTATTTTCTCACATCAAATCCATTTCTGTTATGAAATTAAGATTTTACTTTGCCTACGAACAAAACAATATTTTTCACTTTATTTATTTTTTCTCATTTGCATCAGCAGCTCCTCCTCCTGCAGCAGGTTCCTAAACCAGGACTAAACCAGGACTAAACCAGGTCTAAACCAGGTCTAAACCAGGACTAAACCAGGTCTAAACCAGGTCTAAACCAGGACTAAACCAGGTCTAAACCAGGTCTAAACCAGGTCTAAACCAGGACTAAACCAGGTCTAAACCAGGACTAAACCAGGTCTAAACCAGGTCTAAACCAGGTCTAAACCAGGACTAAACCAGGTCTAAACCAGGACTAAACCAGGACTAAACCAGGACTAAACCAGGTCTAAACCAGGACTAAACCAGGTCTAAACCAGGACTAAACCAGGTCTAAACCAGGTCTAAACCAGGACTAAACCAGGTCTAAACCAGGACTAAACCAGGTCTAAACCAGGTCTAAACCAGGTCTAAACCAGGACTAAACCAGGTCTAAACCAGGACTAAACCAGGTCTAAACCAGGTCTAAACCAGGTCTAAACCAGGTCTAAACCAGGACTAAACCAGGTCTAAACCAGGACTAAACCAGGTCTAAACCAGGTCTAAACCAGGTCTAAACCAGGACTAAACCAGGTCTAAACCAGGACTAAACCAGGACTAAACCAGGTCTAAACCAGGTCTAAACCAGGACTAAACCAGGACTAAACTAGGTCTAAACCAGGTCTAAACCAGGTCTAAACCAGGTCTAAACCAGGACTAAACCAGGTCTAAACCAGGACTAAACCAGGACTAAACCAGGTCTAAACCAGGTCTAAACCAGGACTAAACCAGGTCTAAACCAGGTCTAAACCAGGACTAAACCAGGTCTAAACCAGGTCTAAACCAGGACTAAACCAGGTCTAAACCAGGACTAAACCAGGTCTAAACCAGGTCTAAACCTGGTCTAAACCTGGTCTAAACCAGGACTAAACCAGGTCTAAACCAGGTCTAAACCAGGACTAAACCATGTCTAAACCAGGACTAAACCAGGTCTAAACCAGGACTAAACCAGGACTAAACCAGGTATAAACCAGGACTAAACCAGATCTAAACCAGGACTAAACCAGGACTAAACCAGGTCTAAACCAGGACTAAACCAGATCTAAACCAGGTCTAAACCAGGACTAAACCAGGTCTAAACCAGGTCTAAACAAGGTCTAAACCAGGACTAAACCAGGTCTAAACCAGGACTAAACCAGGACTAAACCAGGGCTAAACCAGGACTAAACCAGGTCTAAACCAGGACTAAACCAGGTCTAAACCAGGTCTAAACCAGGTCTAAACCAGGACTAAACCAGATCTAAACCAGATCTAAACCAGGACTAAACCAGGACTAAACCAGGTCTAAACCAGGACTAAACCAGGACTAAACCAGGTATAAACCAGGACTAAACCAGATCTAAACCAGGACTAAACCAGGACTAAACCAGGTCTAAACCAGGACTAAACCAGGACTAAACCAGATCTAAACCAGGTCTAAACCAGGACTAAACCAGGTCTAAACCAGGTCTAAACAAGGCCTAAACCAGGACTAAACCAGGTCTAAACCAGGACTAAACCAGGACTAAACCAGGGCTAAACCAGGACTAAACCAGGACTAAACCAGGACTAAACCAGGTCTAAACCAGGGCTAAACCAGGACTAAACCAGGATTAACCTAAGTCTAAAAGTGCAGTCAAGCTGTGGTCAAGGGAGCCGCTCCTAAATTTTGAGTGCGCAAATATAGCATTCTTTACGGTAATTGAGAGAGTTCAGAAACACATTTACACAACTTTTGGACAAATTTAACAAAATCTGCATTTATTATGAAAGACTAAACATTACCAAACTAAACATGGCGAGTGTTTAAGGTGGAATTATATCACATCTGTTTCTCTGTAACCACCATTACTACTACTACTACTACTACTACTACTACTACTACTACTACTACTTTCACACCATGAAGTACTTTTTTCATTAAGTTAGTAATGACTAAAATTAAAGTCAAAGTACTGTATTTGAGGTTGAATAAAAAAGTACACAATGAAACCTGCTTATACCCATTAAGTACCTCCAGGACTACTACCACTGAGAGTATAAAGTACTTTTACTGTGTACTTTTTCTGTAATAGTACTTCAGAATACCTAGTAATGCGTAAAAATAGACTCATAGTACAATTACACAAAAATCTGAGTGAGCAGATTTAGTAAATGAGTCATTTTGTACATTTTATTTATGCTTTTGTGCTTTTTTTACATCTCAATATTGGAAAAAATGGCGAATGTTAGACACAACTGGGTACTACGTGGTACAGATGCAAAAAAAAACAAAAAAAAACCAAACCAAACAGGACTGCAGGAGACTAAACTCGGTCTAAAACACGATGGACCTCAGTTTTTTGTAATTTTCCGTGTACAATCCAAGTTTATTTGCTGATCGTAAAAGTAAAAGTTTCCTGACGCGGATGAACCGAGGCTGCTGCTGCAAAATAAACACTTTCTGCTCGAATTAACTTCCCACTGAAACTCAACAAGACATTTTTTAATCTTCAGCGTTTCCTTTGTTAGCAGCTTTTGCCTTTATAAACGTTTAATAACGCGTATATTTTACTTACCATTGCATGAGTTGTATCTGCGTCACGCTCCAAAAGTGAAAGTATCAAAGCGGTGTGCGTTTCCAAAAAAGAACACGGGCTTCTGCAAAAGTGGATTTTTCAAAAACAAAAAAGAACTGAGCACGAAAATGTAAAGAAAAATAACAACACTTTGTCTTCATCTTCTTCCACAATAAAAAGCAGTTTAAAGTTTAAACACCTTTAGACTTCAGCACAGGGACATTTTATTTCCACTGTGGCTGGAAGTAAAGTTCAGGGTCCAACATTTTACAGGAACTCGTGATTTTAAGAGTAAACAATAAAAAAAATAAAATAAATAAATAAAAAAAATTAAAAAAACTTGGTATGGTCTGCACAAAAATAATGACGACACTATCTAATAATAATAAAAATGTCTCCTAAAACAGCAGAGTAAATCATATAAAATCACATCCTAAAACCACGCTAGAGGGCGCTGTGATTTGTTGTTGTTGTGGACATCCTGACATTTTTCAGTTAAACTAAAAACACTGAGGTGAGGAGATAATTTGTCATTTTTCTGGGTCTGAGTCATTTTCCATGTTGTTTTTGTTTTTGTGGGTTATTAGCTTTTAAAGAACATTTGGTTAAAAAAAAACAAAGCTTTAGCAGATTCGTCTTTTATCTGAAGTTAGCTTCAGCGACACTGAAACAACAGAGGGGGAAGAAATACTAAGAAGGTAAAAGTATAAAAGTACTCACTTTCAGATGTACTGAGTAAAAAAAAGTGTTGGGATTTTAAAATGAACAAACTGGGCTTGACTCCGGCGCCCCCAGCTGTTGGGAAGGTTGTAACTGCAACCTCAAAAGGTTTACAAAAATAACTATATTTAGTTATTGAAGTGTGTTAATGTTCTCCAGCTCCAGCTGCCTTCTGTTCAAGAAAAACTCACTGCATTTCCTGTGTAAACAATACACCGTGTGGTGTAATGCGTCCTTTATTTATCAGCAAAATAATCTAAAAATGCTGTGAAAGGTTTTTACAGTTATTAAAACTTAATACATTTCTCGCCACCAGGTGTCGCAGGCAGCCCAGCCCAGCACGGGAGCACCCCATACTTTTATTTAAAAAAAAAAAAAAAAAGGTTACAACACAAGACAAGGTACAAAACTAAAAAGTCAAATAATTTTTTTGCTCTGAAGCTCCATTGGTTTGAACAAATGTGGCTGACTCAGAGTCTGTGATGGTTAATAACTTTTTATTACAATAAGGAGTAAAAAATAAAGAGACACCTACTCCCAGCCAAGACTTTAAGCTTTCATTTAATGTACAAATATCTGCTTAAAGATATTTTGGTGATGAGTAATTCACATTAGAGCAAAATGTTCTCTCCTGCTAAAGGTTTTTAAAAAGTAAAAAGGTCATATGTTGTTTTCTTTTTTACTTTTGTCTTTTCTCTTCTGGCCTCAGATATCCTCTGCCTCCTGTGGTGCTGTGATTTTTTTATTGATTTGGCACAGGCTTTTAGGCCAGATGCCCTTCCTCTGTGTTTAACCAACACAAAGAGAACACTGCACTGGGAACAAAGCTTAATTTATGAAAAGAAAATCTGCTCCCAAAATGAGGAGATGGGAGAGAATACTGCACACAACACTAATGTCTAACCTCTGCAGTTCCAGATATAACCTGCAGGTGGCGCAGTTGTGAACATGTTTGCCTGTGGGCTGTGAGTGTGAGCCATCAGAGCAGAGCAGGGATTGTATTTACATCACAATAACCTATAATTTCTGTCACCGTTCCTTTATTTCCATTTAATAATTAGATGTAATAAGCCTGTTATAACAGGTTGGTTTTACTACAGTTGTATTGTTATTACTCTGAGTCCACAGCACACACCTGGCACCTGCTCAGGAACCACAGGAAACATTCACACAACTCCAAAACAACACACTCAGGCTGTTTGTACAATAAAGTCATCAACCAATCACTGTCTTTATTCAAGGATGCCTACGTTTATTTAAACACACAGTTTTTAATCTTTGCTTTATGCTACATTATTAACAGTGAAATTAAATAAAAGGCGTTGGTTTATTTTCAGGTGTCTTTGACCTAAACGTGGGCAGCAGTGTTAAATCTCCAGGGTAAAGGTGAACAGTGGCAGCTCCTCTTCTCTCGCTCTGTGCTTCTTAAATGAAAATCAGAGTTGATCTAAAGCAGTGGTCCCTGTCATGTTTTGTCTCAGGTAAACCTTGGGCTCTCTGTCACACAGCGAGTGCTGCCCAACCTTTTTCAGCTCGCAGTCTACTTTTAAAGTCATTTTAATGTATTTACCCATTATTTCTATTAGGTACAGTGTGGTGGGCATTTATCAGGGTTATTATTATTATTATTATTATTATTATTATTATTATTATTATTATTATTATTATTATTATTACACAGGTCTACAGCAAAATGCTTCCGGAACTAAAGTAGTGAAATGTTTCTTGGATTAGGTCACTAATAAAGAAAAAGTAAGTGAGAAGTGCAGATTGCTGTAGTTTCCAAGAAACAGTATTGGGTCAAAATAGGAAATTTATGCAAAATAAGGCAAAACGGTCGTTTATCAGAAGGTACAGTGTCTACAAGCAACCAGTTCTATCTGAAAGCTGCACATTCAATACATTCATTTTAATATGGATAGAGTTTTGACATAAAATGTTTTGTTTTTATTTGCAGAAATCTCTCTCTTGGAAGTGGACAAAATGCATGCATGTAGAGAAATTAAATATTTTCAAAATATACATAGAGTGGAGCGTGGTTAGTGTTCTTGCCTTCCAGCAAGGAGGTTTTGGGTTCGAGCCCTGGGCCACACCATCACATACTGGGTGGAGTCTGCAGGTCCTCCCCGTGTTACCGTGGGTTCTCTCCTCCCACCCAAACACATGCATGCAGGTGAAGTGGTGACTCTAAATGTCTAAATGTGAATGAATGTGAGAGTGAATGGTTGTCTGTGTTCATCTCTGTGTCAGCCCTGAGACACAGTCACTGTCCAGGCTGCACCCCGCCTACAGCCCACAGTTACTGGGATAGGCTCCAGTCACCCGCGACCCCTAACAGGAATAAGTGGAAAAAGATCAATTAATATAAATATTATTTTTAAGCAACAATGCCTAAATCTATTGTATAAACAGATGTGATTTTGATGTGAAACAATATCATTAAATATCTTGAATACATGAGCGAACCAGCACAGTTATCAATTGATTTTCAGTTCATTTTATCAAAATAAATGAGACTTTTATCTCAGAAGCAGTGGTGTTATTGCAGTGGTTAAACATGAAAATAAAAATAGGAATAACCTCTTTAATAAAGTCACATTTTATTAAACTAAAATGATAAATGTTCATTATCAACTCATGGGCGTAGGTTTGTTGTTGGACCACAGGTACTCCAGGATACAGGCAACAACATCTGGAGCGACCCCCCCTGTTTCAAATTTGTATGTAAGAAATGTAAAAATACATTGTAAAAACTTTATTGTAACTTGTATTTTTTCCAGTGAGCCTACAGTTACCGTGAGCAGCCTGTGTGCTGTGGTGAAAAGCTCAGATCAGCAAAGAAATATTACTTTCCTCAACCTACAGCAGTAGGCCTGACTGACAGCAGCGCGCTGAAACGAGTAGGTTTGGTTGGGGCGCCCTTGGAACAACTGAAGCTGATAAATGTAGCATATAAAGTTTTGTCAGTGATATTTACAACATTCCATCATTTCCTAAAACTGCTGATTATTATGGATTATAATAGGCCTACTATATTTATAATTATGCCTGAATTAAACTGCAGTATCAATGCAGCTCATCATCAAAGCTCAGCATTATTTTAGTAACATTGATGAGTGACAGGAGCTCCATGGTAACGCTCAGGGGAGGAGCTCCATGGTAACGCTCAGGGGAGGAGCTCCATGGTAACGCTCAGGGGAGGAGCTTGTGAGACTTGGACAAAGTCAGTTTTCCTCACAACAACAAACCACTGAGAGACAAAAACAAAACAAACAGGTAGAATACATGAGGCTAGTTCTGGAGTCTGTCCCACCAAATCACACAACCTGTCCCATATTCAGTGGTTTTTGAGGCGGTCACCCTCTGGTCCTGGCCCTGCTGTATTTGGTGGGACGTTACCTGATGTCTCCTCAGCTCCTGCTGCTGAGGGGACACACTCTTAATAAGGAATCTTTTGTTTTTTTCCTTAGGACTTACTTCTTTGTAAATGAAAGCCAGTTTGTACATTTTACTGGTGACAAATAATAAATAAATATTAATTTGTAGCCTCTGTAGTTCATTTTCTCCTCTTTTATTGTGAAGGAGCAGAGGTCAGAGGTGGTTACCATAGCAACAGCTCGGTTTAGGACGGAGTAGCAGGAGAGACACAAACTCAGACAAGAGTGAGTTTATGTAAAATGGCAGCCGTCTCTACAAATCTTTTTCTTTTTTATTTTATTTTATTTTATAACTCCAGTCACAAAAGTATCATAAACTGTTAGCTAACTGTCCACAAACACCTCAGTTATTATCTGTTCTCTTCTTTATACGCCATTTTAAAAGCTTAACAAATGTAAAATGGCTGCTATCAAATATTTTATAAACAAGTTCTGCAGGTTTTCTCACAGAAGCAAATGTAAACATGTGTTTGATGTGTTGTCAAAAGACATTTTTATTCATACTTAATCATTTTATTTAGTTAAGTTGGTGTAATTATTCTGCAGTCACATCATTACAACCTTTTTTTTAAAAAAAAACAATAAATTCTGATTCCAGGAGCTGCTGTGCTGTTACAGAACCATCACCGACCACTGGGTGTCGCTGTTTCACAGATACAAATGAAGGCACAAGAAACACAAATTTCCAAACCCTCTCACTTTTTGATTTAAATATGTTTATTAGGAGCTGTAATTTGTTAAACATTCTTACACATATACATCTCTTGCTCCACCTGAAGCCCTCCAGAAGCCAAACTCCCAAACACAACACAACAAATACACAAACAGACAGAAACCAACACAGGAAGACACAAAAAACAACAACAAATACACACACACAAAAAAAACCCTCTTACTTTTTGACAACATAAAGTTTTAAACCAACACAGAGGCAACATTAGACACCAGCAGCTGAGTACTGTGTGAGAACCTGGTCCTCTTCTGTTTGGGGCGGGCCCTCTGATCAGGGGCCCCAGGCAGACTCCCAGGACGTTGACCACAGAGGTTAACCATCAGCCTTTCTCTTTAATACCTAATACAAGTTAATATAGTCACAATAAATGTACTTATTTTGGCTTAACTCTGGTGTTTTTGAGACAATTGTTACTTTAAAATAACATTACTCAGTGTAGGAGACATGTTTATATTGTATTGTTTCCCCGTCTGCCTCCCTGTGTGGAGGGGGCGGGGCTCACGTGGTGTATGGGGCGGAGCTATGATAAGGCGTGCGCTCACCTGCCGCAGGAGGAGCATCATCACCGCAGCCGTAATCATCTTTGTTCCTTCCACCTTCCAGCTGTCAGACTGCAGCGACAGCCTTTTGTTGTTTAAATAAACGCACTGTAAAAGCATTCTGGGTCTCTATAGGTGCAAGAATTTTAGGATCACTCTCACCTTCTCAGCGGCTGAAGGTTTGTTTTTTGGCTGCAACGCTCAAGTAAACAGTATGTTGTGCTAAAACTGCTCTGAGAAGTAAAGTAACAGAGTAAATGTAACTCAGTGCTACACCTCTCAGATCACTGTGGACTGTACGCCACAGTTCATGTTTAGTCTTATTTATGTTTGTGTTTATTAACCTGTGTGTGTCTGACACAGAAATGTATATTAAAAGTAAAAAAATACACAACATTATCAGTTAAAGGGTAAATAAGCTTCATAATTGTATATTTTATTTAAATGCAACTTCCAGGTTATGAATAGCTTTATAGCACAAAGCTGCTAACATTTATCCCCCAAATTTCTATAATTAATAATAATTTTGTGCAAAGTTATCATATCTTTAATCAAATCATAGACACTTTATCCCACTCCTTTGTGAGCGCATAAAACACTTTGTTAGTTTTGAGTCATATTCAAGTCATATTTTGTCTTTTCTGTTGCTTTCCTCTGAATGAATGTATATTGTCAAATGTGCGCGCTCAAACTAAACATTAAACACACCGACAAAGAAAAATTATGAAAAATTATTTGGGGAAAATGTATAAACCCTGAACATTTGTTTAAAATGTCACATGCACAAAGGGGCGGGGCACAGTTACCTGGGAGATAAACTACTGTCATGTGAACAAGATGGAAAAAACAAAACAATAATAAACAAAACACCAGAAGTGACATAGATCAAACATGTTTATATAAAACTATAACATTTCTGGTCCATGCTAATGAAGCACTGCCCTGCCGTGCTGCATGGGGTTTAAATAAACACAAACAAAACAAAGAGAAAGTTATTTCACCACACAATGCTATTAAACAAACAAACAAACAAAAAAGGGTAACACTTTATTTTAAGGTCCACCTATTAGCAATAAATTAAGTGCTAATTAGCATGCTAGTTGGTGGTTAAATAGCTCATAATTGGTGATTATAAAGCATTTATTAATCCCTTATTCTGTGTGAACAAATTCTACAACTAATAAGCAACTAACTAACATTTTGCTCTTAATAAACTCATAATTACTACTCATTAGTAGGAAGTAAGGAAGTTGTTGGACATAAATTATGATCGTAATAAGAGTTTTGTGGTACTATTCCTTAATAATGCTCTACTGCACTAAAAAGTTTAATAAGATAAATAAATGGTCACATTTATACAGCGCTTTTCTACCTTCATGGGTACTCAAAGCTCTTTACATCAAGGAACCATTCACCCATTCACACTCACATTCATGCACCAGACACTGGGTTGTGGGTTAGGTGTCTTGCCCAAGGACACAACAATGGTATACAACAGTAGGAGTGGGGTTTGAACCGCCAACCTTCTGGTTAGTGGACAAGCGGCTCTACCAACTGAGCTACTGCTGCTCCAAAGATCACAGTTCATGTCCAACAGCTTCCTTACTTCCTACTAATGAGCAGTAATTATGAGTTTATGAAGGGAAAATGTTAGTTCCTAATTAGCTGTAGAGTATGGTCACACAGAATAAGGGACTAATAGGTGCTTTATAATTACCAAGTAACAGCTAATTAACCACTAACTAGCATGCTAATTAGCACTTAGTTAATGGTTAATAGGTGGACCTTAACATAAAGTGTTACCAAAAAAGATAAAATGTTTAACTTCTTTTTCCAACCACGATTTAGATTCAAAGGAAAATCTTAAATCTGTGAATATGCAGAGTTTTGTTTTATCGTCATCAGCAACCAGAACAGTAAATGTGTTCAGAAGTGTGGGATATTTTACTTTACACTGTAAGAAAGCAAAGCCACATAATGTTCTGTGTAATTCAGTAAAAACACTTTAACAGATGATTATTTTCTGTGTAGCCCTCTCTTCATCTCATCTGATAAATCTGGAGAGGTTAGAATTATTTCATCTCTTTGTTATTTCAGTCTGATGTAGAATAAAACAATGGTATTATTCACTCTATTCCAGACACATCTAACATATCCAAGTCTGTTAATATTATAAAATCATAATGGATATTTATTTTAGAAAACTGACAGAGTATGTTTTGTTGCTGATTTCACTTTGGGAGCATTTAGTTTATCTTCATATTTGTTTGAATAAATGATGCATTGCTGCAGACTCTGCAGAGGTTGGGACTTTTTTGCTTCCTGTTTGTGCAGAGATCTGAGTTTGTGATTCACTCACGGAAATGATTTAAATCCTGAAATACAACATTACAAAGTCTTTAAAAAGCTGCGGGTCAGGTCGGCTCTGAGTCAGGACGAACCTAAACTTTGTTATTCACCTGTAAGGACAAATAAATCACTTTAACTTTTAAATGCAAAGATCAATGAATTATTTCAATCATATTCATTTTTCATCATGGATTTTATTAGAATAATGTTTCATAAAAGTACACAGAATTAGATTTGACAGCTACAGCAACAGTTTCTTAAGACGCTCCCACAACAACACAATTATTTTTTATATTTGTTTCAACATAATTCATTTCTTTATCATCTTTTGTTTTTATCACAGAATAACAAATATTATTTTTGTACATTGGTGATACACATCTCAGTGTTTTTTGGGAAACAGACTGAATTATTCCTGTTCTGTTCACAAAATATAAAACTTCTGATACAAAACGTTAAAAACTGTTTTCAAATATAAACCAAACTCTGTATTCATTTATTCTTTTTCAAATTTACAAACCAGATTAAATCACCCTCAGAGATCAACAGACTGTCATAAAATAATGTAATAACACACAAATAAAAGATAATGTAAATGTAACAACAGTGTGTAGTCTTATTATTTACATAACAACATTAAGTAGGAGCTACAGTTTACTGAAGGTCTCCTCTGGTTTTCTTATTAATATTAACTCTTATTTCTTCAGAACTTTTTTCAGACTGAATATTTTGTTCCTGCTTTGTCCTCTTCTATTTCTTGTTCTCTCTCAGAGATGGAAACTAACTTGGTAATGTTTTTTTTGTTTTTTTGTTTTGTTTTGTTTTTTTGGAAGTAACGATACTTCAGTTTCTTTCATAATCATTACTTTTATAATATTTTCTCATTCACTGACTGTTATTGACATAACTTAAACTTCCCTCTTCATCTTTTAAGTCTTTAAGTATTTTCTGGAATGTTTTCAAATCTTTAATGTTTTTATTTTCTGTTTTCCTATTTTGTTTTAATTTTATGCTCACTTCTTTCTCTCGTCATCTTCATTCTTTCCTTCTCTTCAGTGCTTGTTTCTTATTTTTTTCCTTCTTTAATTTGAGTTTTCTCTTTGATATTGTTGATGTGTTTTTGTATTTCTTGATGTGTTATCTCCATCTCCTCCCTCTCTCTCCTCATTATTTCTTCCTTCTTCTCATACTGTTGTTGAAGATTTGTTATACCTTTAATATCTTCCTGTACTGACTTTTTGAACATAGAAAACTCTTCCTCCAGTTTTTTATTTTTATACTTCTCTTGTTCGTATTTGTCTTGAAGTTTCTTCCTCTCCTGTTCCATCTGTTTGCTGCTCTCCTTTAGTTTTCCTTCAGTGGCAGTTTTCAGTTTGGTCTCCATCTCTTCTTTCTCTCTTCTCATCTCGTTTTCTTTCTCCTCCATAATTCTCTTTATGTCTTTCTTTATACCTATCTCAGCCTCCAGTAACATCTCGTTGGTGTAGCAGCCGCCTCTGTTCTCCTTCACCAGGTCATCAATCTTCTTCATCAGATCTTTCACCTGAGTGCGATCTGTTTCTTTCCTGTTATTAAACATATGGCACCTGTTTCCACAGTCAGAGATCACCTCCTTAAAAGAATCATCACAGTCCTCTATAAACGCTTCAATGGACATTTTAGCATTTTCCAGTATATCTCCGTATGTAAAAAGAATAATTGTGAACTTTTGTGCATCTTTCCCAAACCCCTTTTTGATGAGTGTCAGTGTCTCTTTCTCTTCTGGTGTTAATCGTCCGATTTGTAGCACCAACAGAAAGACGTGTGGTCCAGGAGCCAGAAGACTGACACATTTGAGTCTTTCCTCATCATGAGACAAATTAGTATCAAACAGACCAGGAGTGTCCACCACAGAGACACGGCGTCCATCAACCTCAGTCTCTGCTTTCTGACAAACTAAGGTGACTGATCTTTGACTTGGTTTTGTCTCAAACACTTCTCTTCCCAGTATGGTGTTTCCTGAAGAACTCTTTCCGGTGCCGGTTTTTCCGATCAACGCAATCCTCAGACAGTCAGGAGTCTGCTGATCACCTGCAAAACATTAAGACTTTATACTGATTGTGACAAATGTTCAGGACCATTTAAACACAAAGACTGTTCTGTTTACTGTTTTAAAATGAATATAGTGTAAAACTTCATTAAAATTAGTAAAAAGTGTGAATTGTACTCACATCTTAATATTTGTTTGGTCTTCAGGTCCTGTAGTTCCTTGTGTAGAGCACAGATCTTCTCTATCTGAGCTTGTTGAAGTGTCTCTGTTGTGTAGCTGTGAGGTTTATTCTGAGCCTTTAATCTCTCTACAGACTCCAACAGCTCAGAGACCTGCTGCTGCCCCCTGGTGTTGAATATAAGAGCTCCTCCTCCACAGCTCTGACAGAGCTCCTGGATGTCTCTGTCTCTCTGAACAAAGTTAACCACAGCTGGAGCAGTGGGGTCTGAGTCCACAGTGAACAGAATCATAGTGAAGGGATGGACTCGAGAGCTGAATGTGTCCTGGATGGTCTTTAACTCTGCCTTGTCTTCGTCGGTGAGGGGAGCCACCGGTAGAACCAGGATGAAGGCATGGACGCCCTCAGGACCACAGAGGGAGATGCAGCTGAGGCACTGCTGCATCACTGCCTCCAGAGGTTTTCCAGACAGAGCCGGCAGCTCCACCAGAGACACCCAACGCCCACACACCTCTCCCTGATGTTTAACACACTGCCCTGGGCTGCTGGCTGCAGGACGCTCTGTTCTCCCTAAAATGGACTCAGCTGCTGAGGTCTTCTCTGCTCCTCTCCTCCCACACAGAACCAGGTTCAGAGATGGCTTCTTGTTTTTTCTGAGGGTCAGAATTAAACCAGTGTCTTCCTCCAGAGATGGTTCCTGGCTAAAGTGCTCTCTGTAGTTCTGTTTTAGAATTTGTCCCACTCGTGTTAAAAGCTCTGGTAACTCCAGGTTCTTTTGGTTCAGATATCTGTATCTACAGCTGATGATCATGTCTCTTAAATGTGGATCACTCATATATTTGTCCATGAATCCTGGCGTCTCTTCTCTGGGTAGTGATATCAGCACCAGTGAATGGTCAAAGGCCTGCTCACTGAACTCCTCCAGGACTGACTGTAGTCTGGTTTTGTGTTGCTCAGTGAAGTCTTCAGGCTGTAGAACCAGCAGGAACACATGAGGACCAGGGGCACTGAGACTGAGAATGTCCTGTATAAACTGACTGAGCTGGGAGAGGTTTGTGCTCTGGAGGTCTGGAGAGTTGATGACTGTGAGGGTTTTGTCTTTGAATGAAGCGCTGCCTTTGACACATTGGGTTAACTCTTTAGTGAACTCTTTCTTTTCCAAGATGAGGTTTCCCACAGAGTTCCTCAGACTCCAGTTGTTCCCCAGAAGAACCAGCCTCAGCTCAGACACTGGAATGAAAAGATATACAACTTTTAAGATTAAGATTCAGTTAACTTTTTTTTATCCAAAAAGGTTAATCTACCTATCAACAATTATCATCACTGTCACAGTTACATCTGGATGTGTTTGTTAGCGTGGAAGACTTTTTTTTTCTCATCCATCCTTTCTCAGTTCTCTTGTATGAGAGACTGTGACAAAAATACACATTTTATTTTATGGCTCCTTCACAGTTTTTAGAGCAGTTCATTCCTGACCTATACTGGACAATACACAAGTTATACAGAGCAGAACAAGAGCAAGGGTAGACAGACTCATTAAGAGACTAATTATGCAATATTTTTCCGCTATTACTCGCATGCTACCAGAGACATGAGGTGCGTCTCAATGATACTTGATGGGCCAAAGGGCAGCATCTTGGTGACAGATGAGGATTTAACACTTGGTGTAAGTTCCAGAATGAGAAAGTACCATTGTAGCGACTCCAAAAAAAACCTATTGTCGCTTGAGAGGATGAGTATGGGTCCTGTCTATTTGTCTGACGCGCTGCCCGGCTAGTACAGATGAAGAGTACACTCTGAATACGATTTTGAGCATTTATTAAAAGCGGCTTTCAGGGTACATACACAAGATGGAAATGTGTGCACAGCAAGCATACACAGTACCAAACTAAGCGGACAAAGCAAAGCGGTCAACAAAAAATACGGCAACCCAGCTCGCCTCTCTCCTCCTACCTCTCTGCAGGTGAGCGTATGCCACTATGAAAACTCACCGGCAGCCACCGCCTATGCCCACGTGACCCCAGCCCCGCGCATTGCCATGGCAACCAGACAGCACCAACAGAGTGACAAACTACTTCCCCCAAATACCATACATATGGCTCCTACAACCATCTTGGTTTTAGTTGACAGACGAGAAGGTTTCAGCACAGAACTAATCGATGAACAAGGAGGCACAAAATGCCAGGGCACACTTTATTTCATTGCTTATGGTACTTTGTACCTGTATGCACATGACAAATAAACTTAAACTTAGACTTAAACTTAAACAAGGAGGCACAAAATGCTGCTGCTCAACCAGTTATCAGGGGAAGAGAAGGAATCACACAAACAGCCAGTATCCCAGCTCAGGATGGCAGACCATTAGGTGGTTTCTTGGTCCTAGTTTGCAGAGAAGGAAAACCAGAATATGGACTTGAGAACAAGTATATTGCACAAAGATTTGAGCTGGGAGTCTCTTGTAGCAGGGGTAGTAGGACCAGAGAGCCATGCTGTGGGCTGGAAGCTGAAGAGAGTCTGAGAACTGTGGGATGCTGTGGTGTCTCGTTTGTCCCTTTGGATCTCACGGGACATGGCTTTCTGGACGGCGCTCAGTGAAGATGATGAAGTTGGACTGAGGAGCTTATTGAGAAACAACTGAACTAAAATGATTTTATTCTAAAGTGAGATTAGGAAAACTTGTTCAGATGACCAGCAACATTTAGGTGTGCAGTAGAGTAATAGTGTTCTACTGGGAGTTTTTTACAGGTGTGAGATGGAAGAGGCAGATTTTAAAGTTGTTTTTTTATGGAGCTATATTTGTCTCAATGAAATTAATTGATGGAAAAAAAGAAAAAAAAAATAACTGATGCAACAATAAATGTATTGCTGCTCGTAGAATGATTTATTCAAAATCCCTAATTTATGACTTGCATGCAGCAGTTTTTGCAAATGAATTCTAATTTGCAAATATATTATTCACAATTATTTCACAAATCAGTGTTTGTCATTTATAAATCCACAGTTTTACATGGGAATAGTCCAATCTGTATATGTGGATTGATAATTCATGCATTCATCACTTCTGCACATTCTGATCTTTTTGAGACATCCGTCCCACATTAGAGACGCTAGATTTATTTACAAAATAAATCATATTCCAATGACAACCACTGGGGGCAGTGTTCAACAACAGGGGCTAAGCTCTCACTGCTTCCTGACTGTGAGTTAGCAGCAGGACAAGCACTGCAGCAAAAACATGTGAAGGAACAATCTAACTTTATTATAGACAAACTAATCCTTTAACAGAGGTTTTAGCTGCATTTGTGTGTTTAGTTTAAGTAAGCCACATATTTAATTCACTCAGTAACCACTGAGGAGCCACTAACACTGAACTCTCAGTTTCCTCTGTGTCTGTGCTGTGTCACACTGCATTAACACACTCAGCAGTCGCCTTCACACAGAGCAGTTACAGGAACATAACAGGCCTGGTTCTGTAAACTGCTCACCTGGATTTAGTTATGAAGTACTCAGCCCCAAGAGCTTCAGCTTTGTGTTGCTAATAGCCACCCTGACAGTCATGCATCTCTGTAAACCCCCTCCCAGGCCCTCAGTACAAGTGGACCCTCTCCTGAGCCGACAAAGGGCCCCTGATGCTGGGTAGATCATAACACAATCTGGAGTGGACAGTTCACAGAACTGTTCTGGGCCAAAGTAGTTTCTGTCCTTGTCCTGCAGCTAACTTCTCTGTTTACAGCTGCTTACAGGGAAGAAATTGTTGGAACATAGCCACTGTTGTTGAACACTGCCCCCAGTGGTTGTCACTGGAACAAGATTTCTTTTTTTTTCTGTGAATAAATCTTGTTGTCTCAAAATGTGGGACAAATGTCTCAAAAAGATCCAAATGCACAGAGGTGATGAATGCATGAATGGAGCGATCCACAAATACAGATTGTACTATCCACATGCAAAACTGCAGATTTATAAATGGCAAATGATGATTTATTTGTGAAATAATTGCAAATAATTTATTTGCAAAATCGCTGCATGCAAGTCACAAATTAGGGAATTTGAATGAGCTAATTTTAGTTTTTTATCAATTAATTTCATTGACACAAATATAGCTCCATAGTTTTTAGGAAGTGGATATTTTGTCCTTATTTACTCTAAAGCATGGCATATTTTACATAAATGACCTATATTTGCCATAGGTTAAAAGTGCGTTTAAAAGTTTTTATAAGAGGTTGAACCAAACAGAGAAAGATTTTCATAATTCTGACATTGTGCTCATCAGAAAATGGTTCTAATATTTTCATTAATTTGCCTTCTCATAATTAGTTCTGCTACAAATAAAACTTTTCTGTGTGTAAGGGACTCACTGCTGGGTGGCAGGAACTCATAACTGTCACTACGTTTCAGAGGAGGGTCACCTGCAAAAGACAAGAAATTAGGAGACTTTAGACTGACTGGCTACAACCAAACATAAGACCTTAAAATAAATATCATCAGCTCCGAGACCTCCACCACCACTCAACATTTGTCTTCATGTTCTTTTAGAATGTTTATTTAGTATATTGGTCTTTATCAAGCAGTGAATATGTAACTGGATCATGGAAAAACACAAGTTTGGCTAAAAGTAATATGCATTTTTAAATGTGCTTTAGCTGGTTGAATTTGCCATGGCATTGGCATACAGCTTTGAGAACACCTTTAGGTTATGTTCTTGTGTGTAAAGTCCTCTAAATGTTATGAAATGATTCCTAACAGCAAAAACTCCCTTTCTCCTTCCTCATTTGGCTGGTTAGACCACATTCCACTGGAAATGATCTTGGCCTACAGTGAGTGTGGATGTATGGAATGAGGAAAGTACCTGTTTTAGTTCAGTGTTTAACTCTGCACCGATGATCATTTATTCTGTCAGTTATTATTTTGTTTAAAACTAACATATACTGTATAAGTAAACAGAAACCCTGTACAAGCTGTGCAGTTTGACCACAGGACCCTGGGTAATGAGAGGCATTACCCATGATGCAGCAGGGCACAACTGGAAAAGAGCTCTTTGACGTCTTAAACCAGTTTTGACTGCGTTTACACGAAGGCAGCAGAGAGTCAGAGTCCGCTGAGCCTGAAAAACAACAGCAGCTCTCTCTCTGTGCTAACATCTGAGATCAGTGAGGACTGAGGAAGATCAGCAGCACCAAGGCTCCAGAGAGAAACTGAGGCCCAGCAGAAAGTTTCTCTCTTTACCACTCACTGTCTGCCTCAAATCCTCCACCATCAAACCACTGTTTACACACCAACACCGGCATGTTTTACTTTATACTATTTACAGTATATACTTTATACACTTTATACTTCATATATTTACTGAAACACATCACTATGGCCAATAATAATAATAATAATAATAATAATAATAATACATTTTTATCTTACCAGTTTGTGCAGATGCCATGTTGCTCTCTGATCTTCAGGCCTGTGCCTCAGACAGAGACAGACTCAAGTTACTCACACTGACATTTACTCAAGAAAATACAATGTTAAATATCAAAAACAACAATCCATAAAAAAAAATCTGCATAAATATTTATGTAATCTTAGATCATTATGTCAAAGTTAAAAGTTTTTTAAAAACATTTTAGGAAAAACAAAATACTGTTTCACACAGTAATTTTCCCTACAGTGTTTTCTGTAACTATGGATTGTGGTGAGAGTCACAGAGAGTGTTCCTTCTGTGGCAGGACAACACTGAGACCCCAGGTCAACTCTGAGACTCCTCATCAGTAAATGATCTGGACATCTGTGTCTGAGTGTTTATTTTGGTATTATTGTAATTAAGTATTTTATTTTTGTATGTGGAGTTATTCAGTCGGTCTGTCCTTTAAGGAAAGATTGATTCTTAAAAACATCTAATCAACAAGCGTTTATCTTTTGCATAAAACATGGTGAACAGAGACAACCGCAGCCTAAACAGAGCCATCTGCTGTAAGTGAGGTCTCCCAGGGGCCAAAACTGAGGCTAGAATAAATTTATAAGTAACAAAGAGTAGGAGCTGCACAACAATGCTTTTTAGCTCTAATTTTGAGTTTTTCACCACAGGTGACGTTTCAGGCGCCTGCCCTTCGTCAGACATGTGCAGATCCTACTCTTTTACTTTTAGATGAACCATTCTTGATCCAGCACACAATCAAAGACATTTTTTGTGGATGCGCAAGTCTTTTTCTCTTATTTTTAGATTTACTATATAGTCAGTAATGACATCTGTAATAGAAACTTTGGCAAATGTGTTTCTGCTGTGACTGTCACAGTTTGTTGAGCCAAACCAGAAAGTCTGGATTTTTGTGATACCAGCCTTAACCTTAGAAAAGAAAGTCTTTTGTTTTAACTTTTCCTCAAGCTTTTGACAAATTAGTCACACAAAACAGTTGTTTTGTAATCTATTTCTGTTACATTAAGCGGATAATTATGATATAACCTGTTTTAATAAATCCATTTTTTTTATATATTTTTGTAGTCAATGTCTTTGCAGACTAAGTGTATTTTCTCAAATTAACCTTGTATACCAATAATGCAGGTTTCAGCACATTCACACATACACTTAACTCCACTTACACAATGTACTCATCTATATTAATAAAACACAGTTCTATAGTATCTGAATTAATCTGTGATGGTTTTGCCAAAAGTCTAATCTTTTAAAGTTTAATATTTTTACAATAAAACCAGTTCCCTCAGAAACATTATTAATGAATAAAGTCCACAGACTTACATGAGCTGCTGACGGCTTCACGTCCAACGATGGAGTAAAAAGTGAAAGTATTTGCTGAGGCGTGTCTCAGTAAATGAGGCTGTTTACACTCAGCTCCTGATGGAGGATTGGAGTTAGATGATGGCATTTTAATTTATGTCTCACAAAAATGGGATTAATGTCTTAATCTGTTTATTTTTCTCCTGTTTTTGCTCTGGGTGTTGTAAAATCTGTCATGAGCACTTAATATAGTTACTTAAATTATTTTCAAGTGTTTTGTCCAGTTCAGACCTCACAGTGGCACATAAATGCAGCAATAGCGCCATCTACTGAATTTATATAGGACTGAAGCACTTGTATACAGCATTAAGAATTTTCTAAACTATTTGGATCAGTTTCAAATCTTCAGTTGTGTAAAAACCAAAATACTTTAAAGGAAGCAAAAACTAATTTGAGTTTTGTATAAATGTGTTGTGTTTCAGTGGCATGAAAGCGACTCAAAAAAATGTCCTCACATGCATAAAAACATGAACCCAGCTGTGAGGTCTGCCCTGGGCCACGGTTGAGGCTAGGACTATATACAGTATCTAAAGTGATATCTGTGATTTAATACAGCGGAGGAAGAAAACATCACAGTACATCAGAGTTCACATGAGGCTTTTCACCGTAACTGTCACAAACGTTTGTTGACCAAACCAGTAAGTCTGGATTTTTGTGATGCCAGCCTCACCCATGAACAACTTATTAGATGAGATTAATGTCTATGTTTTAGAGTTTGTTACTTCTCAGAAAAATCAGTCCTCAGCAGGATCCTCGGTTGAAAAACTGATTGGTTTGTGCAGTCTTCACACAAAAATAAGAAAATGTATGAAATGTGCTCTGTAAATAAATCAAATTTGCATTGAAATATTAACTTCAAAGGTTGTTTTCTCAAAATTAGTTACACTGTTAGTCAAATATCTCCACTTCAGTAGCATCTACTACTACTACTACTACTACTACTACTACTACTACTACTACTACTACTACTACTACTACTACTACTACTACTACTACTACTACTACTCTTCTGAGTCAGACATCTCCACTTCAGTAGCGCCACATTTTCCAGTCTTAACTTTATTTTGAAGACTTTTAGAGGGATGTGTTCATGTGTCATAGTTTGAGTTATTGGGCATTTGATTCCTATAAACATGATTTTTGGGAGTACTCTCTTTTTTTCTTCTTCTTCTTCTTTTTTACATGGAACTATGGATGGAAATTAGCATTGTGCTAAATCCGGCATATTTACGGCACCGGTTGCCCATTCATTAATGTGCACTGTCCCATTCAAATAAACAAATAAATACAAACACAAACCCAGTATCCCTAATTTTCATATGAACACATTAAATACAATGAACCTTGCAACACATTTTTCCTCATGTTGATGCCACTAATGTCCCAGAGAAGTGTACAATCATATACGTTTGTTAAAAAGAACAACTTATTCCCCTGCAGTGAACCACATCCTTATACATCCTGTAGACCTGAAAGTGTGACTGTGGAGAAATGTGCAGGTCAACATAAAATGTCAATGATGGACATAAAAAGACATGTTTTTGATGTTTATTGTAATATTTCTACATGAAGTTGTCTATATAACTTTGGAATGGAAACATTAGTTTTGTTTTGTTTTTTAATAACATGAATTGTGTTCAAGGCCACACGATTTCAAACTTTTTAGAAGAATTTTATTTTCCAAACACCACTATCAGCATTTTTTTAATGTTGATGCAGACATCTCAGATTTAGCAACAATCCATAATACAAACAGTAATGTCTCCTAATTTAATCCCAGTTTAATCTATTAATGACTTGTGAGCAAATGCATAAATAATAAAGGGGAAAGACGTCATGTCATATTCTCTGTTCAGGGGGAAAAAAAGACAGAACCAATGAACAAACTCTCCCATCTGGAGCCTGGTACAGCAGTCTGACCCACTGAACAAATTCAGAATCCAAACTAATCTTGTTCAGATTCAGAACATTAAACAGATACCACACTCCACCCGAGCCTTACCCCACACTCCATCTTCTCAGCATTAGATGAAATGGCAGGAGCCCTAGCATTTGTGTTTTGTGAAGATCACACAATATTTCACACATTTGTGTAGGTATGTATTTTTTATTAAACAACAAAATTCAAATGATATACTGTACATATTTGTCAAAGAGCCTACAATGCGTTTGGTCATCTTTTGGTAAAACTCAGACCCATCCAGGTCTGGAGCCTTGCCACCTTTTACCACCAAGATTTAGCCTAAAGATACAAAAAGAGTCTGTATTCATGTGCACAGTATAGAAACATGCCTCTCTGTACAATGAAATACTTCCTTTGGTCTTCACAACACATGCCAACCAATATAAAATCTTAAGTATAAAACAGATAAACAATAATACAAAATATAAAACATAAAATAAAAGCAATTTTAAAAGGCAACTAACAGGACTTTCCAGTGACGTGAAGGATTCTGACACTATAAATCTTGGAAAAACCTTTATTTTACAGATCAGTTTGGCTTCAAAGTGCAGATCATCTTTTGAAAATATTCTGTTTTGCATCAAATAGAGCAGGAGGAGCTTTTTGACTTGTAGTTGGTCTGATCTGCCCACTTCCACTTTGTAGAAATGGGCGAGGAAAGTTTAGTTCTCCAGGATAACAGTGTATTGTTCTAGTTGTAATAGTTTAGTTATGGCTCTCCTCTTCTGTGCTGCAGTAAAATAAACACTGGAGCCTTTGAGAAATGCTTTGCCAGCCTCCCATAAATAAAAGCAGCTTTGTTCTCTTCTGTCAGAGCTGTTCTATCTTTCTTTTTTGATTTGGTCCATTCACTTTTTGAACCCCTTCGACTCTTCAGTCTCTTTCTTTCATTCTGTTTTCATGCCTCCTTTTCATATACTATCGTTATCATATTTGTTTGTATTTCACATTTTTTTTATATTTTTGTCTTGTTTTTTTATGTTCCTCCTGGTGTTTTTTCCATCATTTGTAATTTTGTTCATAATCAGGGTTTTGAGGTTTTAATTTCTCTTCTCCTCACTTTGTATTAGTTTTTCCTGCAATTCTTTCCTTTTTTCCCACTGCTCTCTCTCTCTCGTTTAATTTTTTACTTACTCTCCTTCTCCTCCCTCTCTCTCTTCATCATCTTTCATGGTACTGATCTCTTCCTCAGCTCTTTTATAATGTCCATCTTAGCCTTTAGTTACATGTCGTTGGTGTAACAGTGTCTTCCGTTCTCCTTCACCAGGTCATCAATCTTCTTCATCAGATCTTTCACCTGAGTGCGGTCTTTCTTTTCCTCATTATTAAACACATGGTACCTGTTCCCACACTCAGAGACCAGCTGCTTAAAGGAATCATCACACTCTTTTTTTATGTACTCTTCAATCGATAATGTAAGGTTATCACCATAAGTAAAAAGGATTATAGTGAATTTCTTTGCTTCATTTCCAAATCCTTCTTTGATGATTTTAAGCGTATTTTTTCCTTCTTCAGTCAATCTCCCAACTTGTATCACCAACAGAAAGACGTGTGGTCCAGGAGACAACAGACTGATGCAGTTCAGCATTTCCTCACTGACCTCGTCCTCTGACATGTTTGTATCAAACAGACCAGGAGTGTCCACCACAGAGACACGGCGTCCATCAACCTCAGCCTCTGCTTTCTGACAAACTTTGGTGACTGATCTTTGACTTGGTTTTGTATAAAACTCTTCTCTTCCCAGGATGGTGTTTCCTGAAGAACTCTTCCCGGTGCCAGTTTTTCCAATCAACACAATCCTCAGACTCTGATCATCGCCTGCAAAACATGAGACATTAAAAAGCAGAGTTGCTAATTTCACTTCAGCAATCTTTGAGAGCACGAGACGATTTGGAGCATTGTACATTTAACCATGTTCACTTTAATGGCTCAATACTGTTTTTATTATTTCAAAAGGAAAAATAGGGAGCTTTCATTCCTGTGCTGTTGGGTCTGGACTTTCCTGTTTGGTTTGAGCCAAATTCTTTGGTTCAGTAAAAAGAGGTGGCCTCAGTCCAGAGCAATGTTTAGATCAGTTTGTTTGTTTGTTTGTTTGTTTGTTTGTTTGTTTGTTTGTAAAAGTAAGTTTTACAGAGTTTAAAAACAAATTCAGTGACAGATGTTTAAAGAGAATAAAAGGTAGAAAAAGAATAAAACAACAACATGGAAGTGTAAATACTACATTTCAGCTTAAAAATAATCTCAAATTTGCTAAATAAGCCAAGTAACACACGCCCATGCGCTGCCATGTTTTCTAAAAGCAGCAGTGCATTATGGGAGATTGTGTATCCACTGATGTGTCCTGGGTGAGTGAGCCACAGTGAGACAGAGGACACCTGCCTGGGAAGGACATGGACACTGGGACAGAGGATGAGGCGGAGGCCTCCTGTGATGAAATCAAGGCAAGGCCCAGGTTTTTGCAGCTAAATGATCAAACTGCAGTCAGGTGACTTCATGTGGACACTGACTCTGTTCACTCTGCTGTAAAACTCTGAGTCCTGCTCTCAGGAACTGCAGCTCTCTCTGATTTACTGCAGGAAGCATTTTGCTTCATATTTTACACAAATGAAAGAAAACAGGAGACTGTGGATGTTTTCATCTAAAACCTGACAGATTTTATATTGGAACAATAAAAAGTTATTTATGTAAGTACAGAATGTTACTGATGTTACTGATTTCTGTGCTGTACAATATTTAACAACAGTCTGTGGTTACTGTGGTGTTTTCTTTATTTTCTGTTTACAGTCTGTCAGAAATGACATCACAGCAGAAACTTCAGCTTTATTCTTAACACTGACATCTTTAGCTCTGTCAGAGAAAGCACTGGTAACAAGAATGAAAATATATTTATTCTGATAAAGGAAATCCTCTTGAAAGACTCAGCCTCGCTGTACACAGGTGTCCTCTGTCCTTATGATTTATTTCTTCTTTTCTTCTATAAACAAAAATGAAAAATATAATAATTTTCTATACAAAATCCTGTGTCCTGCCCATGTCTCTGTCAAGACTCCATTTCATTTGACTCATGTGAAAACAGTGAAACAGAAGTCAGTTCCTTGTAATCAGATGCTGAGCACTCACAGCTATGTTTAAGTTTTTATATTTGTTTATATTTATGTTTCTATGTTGAAAGAGACAACATTTTGGCCAAACTCCCTCCCCATGTGTGAACAGAACTGTTGTATTAGACAAAGTGATTTCAGTGAAGCTGTGTCTCTGTGAAATGATGAGAAATGTTCAAAATGATTTGCAGAGAATTCTGTTAAAACATAAGAAAAAAAGGATCGACTGAAACCAGGTTTCAGTAAATGATCTCAGTAAACGATTAAGAAAAACTGTAAAACCAAGGCACATGTTTAGAGAATCAGATAAATATAATGGAACAGTTATGAGTTCTCAGTGCAGACTTTCCCATGTAAACAAAAAAATCTATTTCAAGAAAATGGTCATTTAAAAAAAAAAAAGGCTTTAATACTTACATCCTGTCCTGTGTCTGGTTACAGTTTCCTGAAGTTCCTTCTGTTGAACAGAGAGCCTCTCTCTCTGGCCTTGTACCAGTGTCTCTGTTGTGTAGCTGCAAGGGTTGTTATTGATCTTTAATCTCTCTACAGACTCCAACAGCTCAGAGACCTGCTGCTGCCCCCTGGTGTTGAATATAAGAGCTCCTCCTCCACAGCTCTGACAGAGCTCCTGGATGTCTCTGTCTCTCTGAACAAAGTTAACCACAGCTGGAGCAGTGGGGTCTGAGTCCACAGTGAACAGAATCATAGTGAAGGGATGGACTCGAGAGCTGAATGTGTCCTGGATGGTCTTTAACTCTGCCTTGTCTTCGTCGGTGAGGGGACCCACCGGTAGAACCAGGATGAAGGCATGGACGCCCTCAGGACCACAGAGGGAGATGCAGCTGAGGCACTGCTGCATCACTGCCTCCAGAGGTTTTCCAGACAGAGCCGGCAGCTCCACCAGAGACACCAGATACCGAGCAAACCAACGCCCACACACCACTCCCTGATGTTTAACACACTGCCCTGGGCTGCTGGCTGCAGGACGCTCTGTTCTCCCTAAAATGGACTCAGCTGCTGAGGTCTTCTCTGCTCCTCTCCTCCCACACAGAACCAGGTTCATCTAAAAATGACATCACAACATGAAGACGCCTAATCAACAATGAAATAAAAAAATTAAACTAACACAGTGACATTACTGTGTTCAGTCTTAAACATGTCACAAACAAACTGTACTGACAAAGCTAACAAACTCTGACTTGTTTTTGACACAGACATAACTTTGATTCAGATCACTTCATGAAAACCTTTATCATCTGATATAACTCTGTAAAACTGAGACTCTTCCTTAATCAGTCAGATGGACAGAAACCAGTCCATGGATCTGCTGCTTCCAGATGTGAGCTGACTTTTCTTTTTCCTCAGCTGCCACACTTACAGACTCTGGTTAACAGTGGAGGAATGGACCAAAGTAAAACTACTGAGTTACTTTGATGAAGTCAGTTTTACAAGAGGTACTTTTACTTTTTACTCCACTACATTTTTAAATTGGTTTGAAGTACAAAGTATTTTGAGCTTTGGCTTAAAATCATTAGATTTTGTAGACACAGTACTTAAATATAAAAGTCACTGTAAGTAATTTCTCATTAGAAACATCAGAATAATAAAGACAGGAGACAGTTTCAGTCTTTTCTGCTGCTCTGGTTTGTTAATGTCATCAGTAATTAGCAACATTCTTCATCAGGAGCACTCACATTTAACACATTAACTAATTCTGAGCAAAATACTTTTACTTTGTAACTTCCAAGTACATTTGAAAGTAAGTACTTTAATACTGTGGTCTTTAAACTCACAGACCATATTTGGCCTTCCTCTGGTTTCTTCTTCTCTCTGATAAAGCCCTGAATAACCAGAGCTCAGTTTAGCTCAGAGCTAACAGTTGTGTATTATTCAGCTCCACTCTTGTGCTCTGAGGATCCAGGGTTTGTCCTGGTCCACAGAGTCTCTAAACCTAGACCTGGACCAGAGTCTTTAGTCCTCACGCTCCTGTCCTGTTCACTCTGGACGCCCTGGACATTAAAGGTTAGGTCCCATGAACCTCTCCCTGGAGTCTGTGTGGTTCAGGATCAGGACGTCCTGCTGCTGCTGCTGCTGCTGCTGCAGAAAATGACTTTTATTCACATTATTTTGCTGTTTGATATTGGAGGACGTTGTGTCTCTGGTTACTTTGTTTCTCTGTGTTTATTTTCTCATGTTGCTCTGTTTTTTCTTAATTAAACAGAACAACTTTAAAGAAAATGGTGAATATCTCAACATCTGGTTTTCTGTTTCTGTTGTGAATAAAATATCTTTTATGATTTTCAGATCAGTGCGTTCTGTTTTATTCAGACTTGTTTTAATAATAAGAGCTGAGTGTGTTTTCCTTTCTGAGCTGAGTCAGGAAACAAACAACTGCAGAGAAAATCCTTCAAACATAATCATAACCTTAACATAGATGTAGCGGCTTCCAAATAAATCCTTTTAAATAGCCGCTGAGAGGTTGAGTTTGGGTCCTGTACATAAATTTGCGACGCGCTATAGGAAGGCTTGTTATCAAACAGAGAGGCTGGATCCAGAATGCGTTTCCGTAGGTTTATTAAAACGACATACAGCTATCACAGCGAACAAGATAGTGCACAGCTAACATATTGGAAATATGAATACTTGACTGATGAAACCAGAGTAGAAGCGGTCAACAAAAATTACGGCTACCCAACTCTTCCTCTCTCCTCCTCCTTGTCACAGGTAAGTGCGCGTCCTTTCAAACCTCCGCCCATACACACCTATACCCACGTGACCCCCCCCGCCTCACCGGGAAAGCAGACACTCACACAAACACACACAGTGCACCTATGCACCAACCTATACATGTCTCCTACACACCAGCCCCTAATTATTGAGTCCTACAATAATTACTCATATGAACATTAGGAGACATACATATTACCACATAATGAAACAATGCAAATGCCACAAGACTAGTAGAGAGTCCATGAAATGTAAAAAAAATCCACATGGGAATCCTTGTCTTCAAGTCAGTAGACCAAGTGGTCCACAGTAAATGTGGTCCAAAGTCACAGTCCAAATTGTCCCAATGTCTCAAAAAATTCCAGGAACGTTCCAAGAAAAGTCCAAAAAAAAAACAATCAATATAAAGGCCAACAACTTCCTTATGTAGCCTCTGCCTCCAACAACAGACAGACCTTGGAAATAGGCCGGTCCAGGCAACTAGTCTTTGTTTTAATCCGGACCTGGCGAACAAATCCCTTTCTGTCCGGAAAGGTCTCCAACACTCGTCCCAGGACCCAAGAGTTACGAGGTGCAGTACTATCCATGATAACCACAATATCCCCTGGGATAAGGTTCCTCCTGACTCCTGTCCAGCGCTGGCGCTCTTGCAGTTGCAGTAAGTATTCCTTGGTCCAACGTTTCCAGAATAGGTCTGACATGTATTGAACTTGTTTCCATCTTCTTGTTGCATAGAGGTCTGTAGCCTGGAACTCCCCTGGTGGTAAAGAAGGTAAGTTCTTCAGCAATAACAGATGATTTGGTGTTAAAGCTTCCAGGTCATTAGGATCTGTAGACGCCTTGGTGATAGGCCGGCTGTTAATGATTGCCTCAACCTCACAAAGTACTGTATGAAGGCCTTCTTCATCGAGATGTTGAACTCTGAGGGTTGAGTTCAGCACTTTCTTCACAGACCGAATGAGCCTTTCCCACGGTCCTCCATGATGAGATCCTGCAGGTGGGTTAAAGGTCCATTTAATGCCCTTCTGCAATAACATGTCATTGACCTGTGCCTGGTTCCACTGTTCAATAGCCAGTTTCAGCTCTCGCTCTGCCCCAATGAAGTTTGTGCCATTATCAGAGCGCAGCTCACGAACCTGTCCCCTTCTGGCTATAAAGCGCCTGAGAGCGTTAATAAAGGAGTCGGTGTCCAGAGATGGCGCCACCTCGATGTGAACAGCTCTTAGAGCGAGGCAGGTAAATATCACACCGTACTTCTTCACTATACTCCTCCTGCTCTTCACCTCAAAAGGCCCAAAGTAATCTACTCCAACACAGGTGAATGGAGGCTCATCTGGCTGGATTCTTTCCTTAGGCAAGTCTGCCATCTGCTGGCAAACTGGGGAAGCATTTTGTCTCCTGCAGACAGTGCACTTTGAAAGAATTCCTTTTATTGCAGTGCTCACTCCTGTTATCCAGTACTTCTCTCTAAGCTTGGACAGCATATGGTTGCGCCCGCTGTGCCCTACTTCCTTGTGGATGTGTCTAAGCAGCAGAGTGGAAATATGGAGTTCCTTGGCCAGAATAATAGGATGTTTTGACTCAATAGGCATTGATGATCTACTGAGCCTGCCACCGACTCGCAAAATGCCGTCTTCCAGCCTTGGACATAGCGAGTACAGGTGACTAGTTTTTCTAATGCTCTGGCCCCTTTTCAGACTCTTGAGCTCCTCAGGAAACCTCTTCTCCTGGCAAAACCGTATTATTGCCAGCTCAGCATCATTAATATCTTCCACTGTTAAGCACCTCTTCACAAAAGTCCCTTGAACTGACTTCATTTCCTCTTCCAAATTGTTCTGCTGCTCCATTCTGAGGTCACCCTGAGCATATGCAGCCTTTAGTTGCTTCCTTTTCCTATGACAAGCCAACAGCCAGTCTTTGTACCTCAGAATCCAGGCCACAGATCTTCTCAGGCAAACCCAGGAGGAAAAATAGTGAACCAGGTAAGTTGTTGGATCTTCTCCAGTCCCTAAAACACTCACTGTGATGGTATTCTTCAGTTCTGGGTCCTCTGGAGAGAGATCGCTGTCTGTCTCAGGGCTCACAGGCCACTCCTTCTCAAATTGACAGAGGAAGTGAGGTCCTGACGTCCATGCTGTATCCTTGAGAAATTTTTCCACCTTGACCCCTCTGGATGCTGCATCTGCTGGATTAGACCCAGTGTTCACATATTTCCACTGGTCTGGACGCGATGATTTTAAAATCTCAGCAACACGGTTTGCCACAAACACTTTGAACCTGGTTGTTTTGTTCCTAATATACTTTAGAACCGATGCACTGTCAGTCCAGAATACTGAATCCTGCAGAGTCATGTGTAGTTCCTTTCTCCACAGGACATCGATACGACTAGCCATTGTTGCTGCCACAAGCTCCAATCTAGGGATGGTTACAGCCTTCAACGGGGCAACACGAGATTTTCCCATAATGAAAGCACAGTGTTTTTGGAGGTGCTCATTTTGCAACAGCAAGTACGTAACTGAACCATAGCCGTCTTCGCTGGCATCGCAGAAATGGTGTAACTGGGCTGTAATAACGTTCCCAAACTCCAGAGGTTGTAAACATCTGTTCAACCTAAAGTTGTCCAGCAGGTGGAGCCCTTGTATCCAGTTCAGCCAATCCCTGGAAGCAGTTTCAGGTATTAGCTCATCCCAGCCCACAGCTCTTCTACACAGGTCTCTCAAAATTAATTTTGCCACCAAAACAACAGGACTCAACATCCCCAGAGGATCATAAATGGAGCTCACAGTTGAGAGGATACCTCTACGTGTAAGTGGTCTTTCTTTTAGCACAATCTTAAATTTAAACATATCAGATTGTATACACCATTCTACACCAAGCACCCTCTCGACGGGCAGAGATAGCTGCTCAAAATCCAACTTCATCACACCTTTAGCTCTGTTAGTTTCCGGGATGGTTTCAAGGACCCCTGGCCTGTTGCTTAGCCACTTTGTCAGGCAAAACCCACCTTTTGTGCACAGAGACACAAGTTCACTATACAGTGAGACTGCTTCCTTCTCTGTCTGGACTGACACCAGGCAGTCATCCACATAAAAACAATGCAGTATTTTATCCACCGTCTCCTTCTTAAACTCGTGTCCAAAGTCCTCTGTACACTTTCTCAGAGCAAAGTTGGCACAACTGGGGGATGAAGTCGCTCCAAACAGATGTACTTTCATCCTGAACTCTGCCGGTGCTTGGCTTAGATCTCCCTGTGGCCACCATAGGAATCTCAGCAGGTCTGCATCTTCTGACGGGACCTTTACCTGATGGAACATTGCTTCGATGTCCGCCATGATGACAACAGGCTCCTTTCTGAAGCGTGTCACAACTCCTATCAGTGAGCTGGTAAGATCGGGGCCTTGTAGTAACTGTTCATTCAAAGATTTTCCCTTATAACTGGCACCACAATCAAACACGATTCTCAGCTTTCCTTTAACAGGATGATGGACACCATGGTGTGGTATATACCACACTTTGCCATCACTGCGGTCCAGCTCTCCCTCAGGTACCCTTTCAGCATAGCCTTTCATAAGCAGGTCATTCATAAAAGTGGTATACTCTGTATAAAACAGTGGGTCTCTCTGGAGCCTTCTTTTCAGATTTTGCACTCGCTGTTCCACAACCTTCTTATTATTTGGCATGATGACATCTGGTTCTCTCAGTGGCAGGCAGATCTGATAGTGACCATCCAGATGTTTGGCAGATGTGGTGACCAACTCCAAGAACTTCTGGTCCTCTCTAGAAAGTCCTGGCTGTTCATCCCTGGTGGATTCAGGGAAATCGTTCTTAAACTGTTGTTGCCACAGCTCCTCCAGGTTTATAACGGATACTCTGTTTACCGTCACTGGCTCACAATCAATGGCCTGTCCACTGCTCCCTGTCAGTGGTCCATTCACCGTCCAGCCCAGCACAGTCCTTATGGCGTACGGCCCATCATCCACACTGCGGTTTACTTCCAGAGGCTCCATGGCTTTGGGTACATTAGTCCCTATCAACAGCTCAATCTCTGCGTCAATTTGAGGTAAGGCAAGATGTCTCAGGTGCGGCCATTTTCTAAGGTCCTTTTCTGATGGTATATTGCCCTGGTGTACCGGCATTGACTCCTGTGTATAGGCTCTCTGCAACTCAATGAAGTTCTCACCTTCAAGTGCAGCAACCTCCAGCTCTGGTACAATGTGGCTACTGACTACCTTTTCCTGGCCCATGGTCCTCAGAAGAATGCTAGTTCTTCTTCCGGTCAGGTGGAGCCGGTGCATTAAGCCCTCGGTGCAGAATACTGCTGTGCTGCCTTGGTCCAGGAAGGCATAGGTATTGATGATTTTACTGCCCTTTTTGGCCTTGACCTGGACTGGCACAATTGGTAGCTTGCAGTCCTGCTCTCCAGCCCCTGTAAGACCACTTGAAACCAAGGTATTGCCCACAGCCACTCTGTTGTTCCTCTCAGTCTGGTCAGAATTACTCACATTGTCCTTGTGTAACACAGTTGGATGTTTCAGGCCACATTTTAAACAGGAGATCCTCTTATGGCATTCCTTGCTGATATGTCCTTTACACAGACAGCTATAACAGAAGCCATTCCCCTTCAAGAAGCCTATCTTCTCTTTGTGTGCCATCCTCTCAAACTGTGCACACACCTCCAGTGTGTGTCCTCCTATACACCAGGGGCATGTACCTTTACCCCCGTGGTGTGTATCCTTTACCTTGTTTCCCGACTGAGGCTTTCTTTCCACAGGGTCTATAGTGGTGGCAAAGCTGGATCCTTTTATTCCAGAGCGGGACTGTGACTTGGGTTTGCTCACACTTTTAATTGATGTAGGTGTGTCTTGTATGTTACCAAACACAGGATCGGTGAGTATCTTCACTTGTTTTCCAACAAAGTTTGTGATGTCAATAAACTTTGCTCTCCTGTTGTTTTTCTCTTGCAGATCACAGGCATGGCTCCTCCACCGGTCTCTCATCTTGTAAGGCAACCTTTTTATGATGTCCAGCATGTTAGATGGGGTATCCAGATCGTGTAGGTACTGCACATCTTCCATAGCATTGCAGCATCCTTGGAGGAAGAGGCTGTACTCCTGGAGGGATCTTACATCCTCCGTTTTGATTTGAGGCCATGACAGGGCTCTTTCCATATAAGCAGATGCTACCTTCTGCTCATTCCCGTAATGCTCCTTTAATAAAGCCTTTGCTCTGGTGTATCCTCTGTCTGAGTCAATATATTGGCAACTTCTCACAAGTTCCTTTGCATGTCCTTTTGTATATTGCTCGAGGAAATATAATCGATCACAGTTATTATTTGTGTTACACTCAACCCCATTTTCAAAGGCTCTCATAAAGGTATGATACTTCAGAGGGTTACCATCAAATATTGGAATTTCCCTTTTTGGGAGAGCAGACAAGCATTGCTGTTGTATGAGAAGTGATGTAATTTCATTCTGCCTTTTCATTATATCCAGAACACCATTATCCTTTAGTAATCCAACATTTTCACAAAACACATTGCCATGCTGTGTCAGAGTGGTCTCTGGGTTTTGAAGAGATAATGAATAATGTTGAGGCTCAAAAGGTACAGGAGGCTGTGACACATCTGGTGTAGATGAGCTAGTGACTTTAAGGCGTGTTGTTGATTTTGTACTAGCATATGTATGTTCCTTGGGTTTGACAGGGGGTGAGGGAATGAATTCTGTGGCTTTGACATTAAGCTGTTGCTGTTGTTTTGAAGCTTTCTTTTCCAGATATGAATTTATCCCATCAGAGACCCTTGATTTTTTACTACTAATGCTGCTTTTGCTTTTTATTACACTGAGTTTGGCCATTTGTTCAGCTATTTCACTGTCCAATTGAAATAGTTCCTTTCTTTTACGTAGTCTCTCTTCTTCCTCCTCCAATGCATGTCTTTCTTGCAGCAGTCTCTGTCTAGCTGCTAAAGCTGCTAGGTCAGCTTCAGCTTTCCAGCGAGCAGAATGTTGTATGTGATTTTAACATGATCAAGTTTATAATGAAATGTGAAGAAATGTATCTAATCATGTGACCAGGATCTGACCCAGACTCAAGACGCCACAACAAGTGCAAGGGAACAATCTGTGCTGGAAATGTGGCCTTCATGGGAGAGCAGAAGTGATAATAGCCCCTCCCTTACAACTCGCACTGCTTTGCCTGAGAACTGGTTCAGATCCTGGACTATGCCCATATCTGGAGTGGGTGGTATGAAGTTGAGCCTGGTATATATTCAGTGTAATAGGGACGGTCATTGTTGGACGCCCAGCGTAAGCCCTGAGTAAGACGTAGGCGGTAGGGACAGATCCAACCCAGAGCTCTGTTTAATTTGGCTTATGCGAATAAAAAGACAAAAAGCTAAAAAAAGCTGATTGGAGTCTTTATTGATTAGAAAAAGAACACGTCATTATGGTGACCCCGACGTGATGAGGTCAACAAGAAAACAGGGTTAGAGCCCTGGAGGCCTGAAGTCACCTCAACCGCCGGCGTAAAAAGAGTACTCAGAACAGCCTGAAGCCTGTTCTATTCGACACCAAAAGTAGCCTGAAGTCTACATCGCGGCCAGAAGTTTGCACAATCGGATCACTAAAAGATGCGGCCGAGGACAGCCTGAAGTCTGTTCTATTGGACAATAAAAGTAGCCTGAAGCCTACACCGCGGCCAGAAGTTCGCACAATTGGACTGTTAAAGTTACGGCCGGAAGTTTGAAAAGATGGAATATGAATACCGTGGCCAGAAGTTCACGAGGAAAGAATAGAGAGTAGCCAGAAGCCTACTCCGAACAGCCTGAAGCCTGTTCTATTGGACACTAAAAGTAGCCTGAAGCCTACACCGCGGCCAGAAGTTCGCATAATTGACTACTAATATTGTGGCCAGAAGTCCACACCAGTTTAGACGCTAAAAGTAGCCTGAAGCCTACACCGCGGCCAGAAGTTCGCATAATTTGAAAGTACTAAAGTCGTGGCCAGAAGTCCACGGGAAAAAAAAGGCGCCAGTCAACCATCGTCATTGCAGCGAACTTCTCCTCCCACTGACCCGGGCGGCCTCTACTAAAAGGTGAGCAGAAAACCTGTTTATTCAAATTTCTGCTATTGGCTAAACTAAATTGTGGTCAGTGTGTGTGGAGAGGACCGCAACAATGGAGGGTGAGTCTGACAAAGAGTTGAGTGAGTGTCAAGCTAAAAGTCAATCTTTGTAGGTTATAGTAGGTCTTTGTGTCACTGTAATCTCATTTTTCTTACTTCTTCAACTGATGCTTGAAAGAGGATACACTATACAGAATATTTAAAATGTTTTCTTGTAATTCAAAAAATTGAAAACAATTTTGATAACAAGCGGAAGAATAAAAAGCAAAAGAAATCTGATTTAGAGAAAGTACAAGAACACAAAATTGTTTTGAAATGTGAATAACATGTAAAAAAAAAAAAAAGATCAGATACTGCTGCTTGTGTTTCCTCTGTTTTTCCAGACCTCTCCACGGTGGGACTCCACCTGGACCTGGACTCCTGCCCACACGTCAGTCCCCAGCAACAACAGCAGCAGCCTGAGGGGCCCCAGAGATAACAGCCGAGGTCGAGCCAGATTCCTCCAGTTACCTGCCAGTGAGACCAAAAGCCGACACGATCCACCTACACCATCAGACCAGGCTACAGCTCCATCTGCAGCCACCCAAGTCATCGGACTCAGAACAAGAAGAACAGGAAGCCCAGTCCACCAGTTTAAACATGAGTTGAACTGACTGTAGCACCCATCACGTAAGAAAACAAGTTTCTGTCGGGTCTTAAAGCTGCACTCTGTGAACTGGGCTCCTCCACACAATGTCCAATGGTCCAAGTTGCCAGTGTGAGGAAATGGACAATTACAGCATCACCAAGGACTTACACACAGCTGCTCTGACCATGCAGCGGGATGCAGAGAGCCTAGGACAAGGACGTGGCCGAGGCAAGGGTCGTGGTCACTGGAACAGAGGACAGAGGTTCCACCAAGGACAAAATAGAGGCCAAGACAACGTATGGTACACTTGAGGACAGTTTGGACACTGGACTTGAGATTGTATAAGTTGGACACTGGATGTGAGACGTCCACAAAGATACAGTGAAGGACCTGGCCTGAGTGCTCCCAAGGGGTCAGACTGACTGGGCAGCGAGGACGGGCCCGGTGAGAGACGCACCGAGGAGACGTCACCCAGAGGAAGGTACTGCACCCACAACACACACACATTCACATCTGTAGCTCTGCAATGAAGAACTGCTTAATGCTAACATACACACATTGATTTCATAAGCAGACACTTATTTGGAGAATAAGACTAAGCCAGCAGCTACAACTTATGCAAGTCTGGTCTCATTGACAAATACAGCCTTGCCAGAATATACCATTGAATTGAATGGTGAAAAAGGAATGTTTCTTGTTGATTCGGGGGCCACTAATTCTGTGGTCTAAAGGCTAGTCTTAAAGAAATCTCCCAAAATGAGTGGTTGTTATGGTTCACTCTGTCAGTGCCTCTGGTGACACTGTGCGAGAGCAATATGTCTCCACTTTCATGCTTAGACCCTGCAGGCAAAACTTTTAAGCTCTTTTCTATTTTTCCGCATTATGTCCAGTTAATCTTCTGGGTTGAGATCTGATGTGCAGATTAAACATTTGCCTTATCTCCACACCAGAAGGTCCTCAGGTTGTAACAATTGATTATTTGGCCAATAACAACATATTCACCGGAGTCAGGTTGGGAACTGGGACTCCTTTATATTTATAGCAATGGAAATTGCCACCAACTCCAATTACTACAGACCTAATCAAAATGGCACAAACCAGGTGTCTCCTGGGGGAACTACTTGTATGCATGAGGATGACCTGCACTGCACATCACACGAGTCACAGACTGGGCCCCACCTCTGACCCTGGGTCTCATTCTCTTCTGTGCTGAAGCAAACAGAATGCTTTTCACCTCTGTGTTACATTCAAACTGCTCTGTCTCTGGTGTCAGATAAACATGACGCTTATCAAAACAGCACCTCCTCCTCCTCTTTCTCTCTGACTCTGAGGCTGCAGCCGTCCCTGCTTTAAAAGCAGTTTCACAGGACCTGTGGGCAAAAAGTAAAATATGATGTTGGTTTGATCAAAGATTGTGAACCAGTGGTGATCACCCCTAAATCTACTTATAGGCCATACCAGTGCCAGTACCCCTTAAAACAAGAAGTTATTGTTGGCATTACTCCAGTTTTAATGCTCTAAGGGAGGCAGGAGTAATAGTGCTTTGTGAAAATTCTCCAGTATTTTTTTTTTTTTTTTTTTTGTATAACTATATCACCATGGCATTAAGTGTTGCCATTTGCGGTCATGTAGTCAGACGTGGGAGAAGGTCAAAAGCCCCAGGTTACAACGGATAACCTGTACGATGGGAGTAGAAACACGTTAGACTGAGAGGGTTTAGCTTGCTCTTTTTAGATGGGACAGTAATGTTCGAAGATGTTTTGTTATGTTTTATTTTATTTTTTTATTTTTTAATAACTAGTGCTACTCTGAGTTTGTTTGTTGTTTGTGTCTCTGTTCTTTGTCTTTGTCTGTTTGTCCAATGTCCTGTCATGTCAATGTCTTGTCGTTGGTAATAATAATGGCAAGACTGGTTAATTTACAAGCTACGCCCCTCCTTGTCTGCATACCAACCCAACATGATGATCTTTAGTAGAGGCCTGAATCCCAGCCTTGCTTTCATAACAATTTTTAAGAAAAAAAATCGGGCCAAATTGACACATGGGATGGTCCATGTGTCAAAAGGGGGGATGTTAACAGCACTCAAGCAACAGTGGTACACAAAAGGGTTGACAGGTTATGTACAGAAATCTTGTCCACAGCACATAATGCAGGTAAAAGCACACACAACACCTGCAGCTGGGGTAAGGAATCTGCATTTACTGAGAGCTCTGTGTATTTCTGTAAGTTTAAAATAACTAATTTAGGAAGCATTTTCTGTTTTATTTCAAAGGTGTATTGAACTTGTTGCAACAAGAATTAGAAACTCTGCTCATCTGAAACAGTGGTGACCTTATGGGGCCATGTGATCACAGACAGGATACTTCCTGGCCTCAGTAATGATGCAACAAAATGTTTGAGTTAACATGACGTCATTCTTAAAAAATGTGCACAAAAATGAAAGGGGAATGGTAAAATACATTTTTGGGACTGACCAAACTCTGATGTGGACTTGACCAGGTTTAATAACACTGTGACTGTGTGAATGTCTGTGTGAATGTGAATATGCGAACTTCAATCACTCTTTGTGTTATTATGATCCAAAATGTTCATATTTCTGAAATTAACAGGTTTTAACAGGTGCTTAATAAAGATAATAAGGATCCAACAAACTGGATCCATATGGACCTGAACCCACTGAAAACAACTCTAGGAGAAGAGTTGTTGTGTGTATATGTTGATATTTCCCTCCACAGACTGAACTATCACCTAAAAGCAATACAAATGGAACAAAAGACTGAGCTGATATAAACCCATATGGAACAATATGAAATATGGAACAACCACAGTTCAGAAAAGTGTGTATCATTCAAGGAACTAAGGAAAATCCAAGGAAAATACATGGATGTGGTAACTATAACACCTTTGGTAAATTATTTCAGATTGCCTTATTATATTTGATGCTTTTATGTGCTATCTATGTGAGTCTAACTTATTTTGCCAAATTACAACTTTACTAAAAATACCATGAGAGAATTGAAATCAGAGATCATGGTCCAGACACGAGACCACCCCCCCCCCCAAAAAAAAAAAAAGAGAAGGGGGATGGCATTGTTTTGTGTGCAACGTGTTCCTCTATTTTCTCTCAGCAGGTCCCAGATAATACGTTTACCAAAAACATGTTTCCTAAATGAATGCTGTGAGGTATCACTGCTCCTACCTCCACTCTGGAAAAGTAGATAACACAATGGGAGAGTGCTGAGGGAAAACAGGCAGGGCCCAAAGCTCTGCCTGTACTGGAAACATCACAGCTGACACTGAGCCACCTGGACAATGCTGGCTCCTTTAAGAAGGGCCTCAACTCTCCACAACAACCTCTGCTCCATCTCCGGCTTCTACAACTTCCACTTGGATCAATGCCAGCCGCTGCAGAAGGTTCCTGAGCCAGGGGACAACTTCTCATCAGTCGGAGACAAACAACAACCTTCCTCTCTGGACATTGAGGACATCAACACTGACCAAGAGGATCACCTCACTCACTGACTCTCACAACAGTCAGGCTGCGTTGACCTGCACGGACACAGGTGCGAGCCTAGCGCCGCCTGTGTTCGCTCCGGTGAATTCACAATACACATACATCTCACAACGAGCAGAGCACACACCTCACAGGTTGTTACTGTAACTGAAGAACAACAACCAGACTCATCTGGCACATTTAACAAAAAGACTATGACATCTGAGCAAGACCTGACCCGGAGAGGGGCCAGGCGCAAAATCAGACATTGCAAATGGGCTTCGTGAAAGAGCCATACATGCTGCTGTCATTAACTTTATTTATTGATTATTATAAAGAGGGTTTTATTATAATCAAAAGGGGGGAACGTAGTAGAAATTTATTAATTTCTGTGTTATCCCGTTAGTTTATTATTATCTGAGCTTACTGCGGTACAAGGACAACAGCAGCGTAACAGCTGCAAGGCCAAAGCATGTTGTGTCTTAGTGCACCTGAACCAGGACATGGTGACCTCTTATAGATCAGAGCAAAAGGTCTCAGATCTGCTGTGACCTGTATCCCTACTGCAATAAGGGATAGACAATTCTGACTTTAACTTTAACTCCTAACCTTTATTACTCGTACTGTGCAATTGCTGGAGTTGATGACTGCTGATTAATAAAGAGGGTTTTAAACACCAGGGGACGTGGTACGAGCCCCTGCACGTGGATATACAGAGCACGGTCATTTGGTTGAATAAGCTTTGCTAATGTGTAAAAACAAAAAAAAAGGAAGATACGTGTTTTTTCATTATTTGCTTTGCAGCTTAAAATTTGTTGATCTCCGATTGGAGATCAAAAGGGGGAATGTTGTATGTGATTTTAACATGATCAAGTTTATAATGAAATGTGAAGAAATGTATCTAATCATGTGACCAGGATCTGACCCAGACTCAAGACGCCACAACAAGTGCAAGGGAACAATCTGTGCTGGAAATGTGGCCTTCATGGGAGAGCAGAAGTGATAATAGCCCCTCCCTTACAACTCGCACTGCTTTGCCTGAGAACTGGTTCAGATCCTGGACTATGCCCATATCTGGAGTGGGTGGTATGAAGTTGAGCCTGGGTATATATTCAGTGTAATAGGGACGGTCATTGTTGGACGCCCAGCGTAAGCCCTGAGTAAGACGTAGGCGGTAGGGACAGATCCAACCCAGAGCTCTGTTTAATTTGGCTTATGCGAATAAAAAGACAAAAAGCTAAAAAAAGCTGATTGGAGTCTTTATTGATTAGAAAAAGAACACGTCAAGATGAACGCGAGGAAGCAGCTGAATGATGTGAACGTGTCCTTCTGCTCCCAGTATTTGAGACACTATCACTAGGTTGCACATCATCCTGTGGGTCATGTTCAGTGAAGGGAAGAAGCATACATAAATGATCTGTACCTAAAGGCAACTCTGTGCTTGTAGCATCATTAGTATTGTCATTTACAGTGTGCAAGTTTTCCTGGATCCATACTTTAACTTGGTCTTTAAATGCATCAGTATATTCCATAATACTGAAAAACCATTCCTTTTGTTTTTCCAGTTCAACCTCTGGGAGCAGTGGAAGCAGTTCATTGTGTAGAGAGGTGGCCTTTTCACACAATGTGTTCACGTTGTCCAAAAGTGTGGAGATTTGTGAAGCATTTTCCTTAGATATCATTTGGGCTTTTATTTGTGGTATGAGCGCTTTGATTTTATTGACGACCGTTTTGCGCTCATTCTGAAGCCTCTCAAATTTGTTTTCCAGCGCCTTTGCAGTTAATTTGACTTCCCTTTTTTCACTTTCCATATTTGGACATTTGGCAGTATTACCCGTTGGACTCATTTCGTTTTTGACTTGTTTTCACATGGACCACAGCAATCAAAGTCAGAAAGCTCATCCAAAATTTGTGCACATTGCATTTAAAATACAAACGTTTCAACAGCGTGGTATCCAGACAACGTCAACGCCGCACATTAAAACCACAAAGTTCCGACATCAGCTTCACCAAACCAAACACGGAGAAATAGCGCCGCCACTAGTGCATTAATTAATTGCAGCTCGCATCCATTCCATCCAACGTCCTCAGACACTGCCCATCAGCATCAACTGGATTCCTCAATCCAGAAAGATATATAAAAAACAGGTAAGCTTACCTGTGTTCAGGTGAATGAATGGCGTGGTGTGTGGTACTTAGCTACTCCTTTGTTCTCCTGCTAACGCTTGGCTTGTGGCCTGGTCCTTTGGCGCTCGTGCGGCGTGATGCTTTTCATGGAATGCCTTTTTTTGTTGACTAATGTAGCGGCTTCCAAATAAATCCTTTTAAATAGCCGCTGAGAGGTTGAGTTTGGGTCCTGTACATAAATTTGCGACGCGCTATAGGAAGGCTTGTTATCAAACAGAGAGGCTGGATCCAGAATGCGTTTCCGTAGGTTTATTAAAACGACATACAGCTATCACAGCGAACAAGATAGTGCACAGCTAACATATTGGAAATATGAATACTTGACTGATGAAACCAGAGTAGAAGCGGTCAACAAAAATTACGGCTACCCAACTCTTCCTCTCTCCTCCTCCTTGTCACAGGTAAGTGCGCGTCCTTTCAAACCTCCGCCCATACACACCTATACCCACGTGACCCCCCCGCCTCACCGGGAAAGCAGACACTCACACAAACACACACAGTGCACCTATGCACCAACCTATACATGTCTCCTACAATAGATTTATTTAACTCATTTGTTATTAATGATTCAATATGATCGGCTGATTTCCTGGCACTGTTGTGCCCTAAAAATACATTAACAGGTGTGTAAGATAAGAAACATCATGTTCATATACTTTTCCTGATAAATCTGATTTGTAGCAGAACTGTAACACATTCAGGAAAATTACCACAGCTGGGACTGAAGGACGATTAACAGGAAACTCACCTTATTATCCCATAGGCTGCAGGAAGAAGAGAAACATGTTAGTGTTGGATAAAAAATAAAAATTTCAATCACAATTCTTTCATAAATTGTTATGAAACCAAAGTCTGAAATAATTAAAAAAAAAAAAACAGAAAGCTATAATTATCATTTTAATCTATAAATCTAAATCTATAAAATATTAGACTTAAAAACCAGGAGTAGTATTTATAGATCTTAGACAGAGGTGGAATGAGTTACATTTACTCTTTCTGAATAAATTGTATCTAACAGTAGTCTTTGACAGCGTTGTACTTGTGTACTTCTGATACTGCAGTAACAGTACTCTTACTGGAGTACAGTTGTTGGAGACAGATTGTGAAATGTGTCTTTCTTGAGCTGCACTGTGTTCTTTTATAAAGATGAACTTTATTGTGACTCTGATCACATCAAAACTAAAACACAAATCTACTCCAACACTCACGAGTTTATCACCAAATACTTTTTACTTCTACTTGAGAAATATTATTTTTGGTCTGATCTCATTCCTCACTGATGCTGAGGAGTTCATTTGTTTTTTGAGGCGTGACTCTCTTCTTTCCAGTCGGTCAACATTCTTAGGCAACGCTCCAGGACTCAAGCTTCAACACAACTCTGACTTTTATCAAGCAGATTTTATAATAAATGTTTATAAATCATACAATTATTTTACAGCTCAGGTTCAGTTTTTATCCCTGAGCCATCTTTGATGGAACAATAAGATGATCATAGATGAATGAATAAAGATACAGCCCTGAGTTCACAGATCTGTAGAATAATTACCACTGTGCCTTTGAGCAACATTATAATGGACTGATGCTGACACACACATGAGGTTGTCCATGCACACATTTAATGTCCATAATATAATAATAATAAGATGTAAGTTATACTGAGAGCAGCTCAGGAGAAAAGGAATCAGGAGCAGAGTTTAGGTTAAATCCAGAGTAAACCTGGAGTGGCCCAGTGAACTCTGCAGAACCCAGTCCTACTCCTGCTTTCACTTCAGGAGGTTTATGACACATGAGTCTGCACTACATCAGTAACAGCAGCTTTATGGCTCAAACAGGCTCCTGTAGTCTACAGCCTCAGCATCAATGATAAACCCAAGTGTTGTTCACATCAGAGACACAACAAGTCACAGAACTGCTACTGAAAATAATATCACTCTACTGGAAGGAAACAGTCATACAGTCATTCTGATAAGTACTGAGGAACTGTCTCATTTATATTTGACATGTTTTCACACAGAAACATTTACAAATAAAATAATGTGATAACTCTGGTGTTTACAAACAATAAAAACAGTACAAAAAATATATAAAAGAACAAAGTGCAGCTCAAGAAACACATTTCACAATCTGCTCACTTTTCCACAACATGAAGCTTTAAACCAACACAGAGCTAAAGTACAGACAACAACTACAGTACTACAGTAAGAGTACTGCTACTGCACAATAATATTACTGTAATGTTGTGATTTTGATCAAATATGATCAAATAAATGATACAACCTGAGGTCAGTCTCTAATCTGTGCTTCATGAAAACACTTTAACCTCTGTAACAGCCAAGGGTGTAACTCTGGGTGTAATATTGTTTTATTTTTTTACACATTGAATCATGTACTTTTGTAAAAGGAGTATGCTAATTTGTAGTTTCTGTATTAGAAATGCATTATGATACTTTTACTGTGATGTACTTAGCTTCAGCGCTGTGCTAGGCTAATGTCAGTGTCAGTGTTAGCACAACAGCGAGGCTGAGCAGTAAATAATGCCATCTCTTACTTAAATTAGCATCAGTGGTAAAGTGACATTAGTCCTGCACACAGCACAGATTCCACTGCAGCCTCCTTAGCTTTACCTCACACTGACAACTTAGTCAAACATCAGCTAACTTTACACCACTGTTTACCTCCTCTTGGGCAGTACTTTTTTTCTTTTTCGTTGGGGTTGGCGTTGACCAACTCTGTAAAATTATTGACTTTGGTGCTCTTTTCATAACAGCACAGGTTAGAGACAGGCAGCTATCACCGCTACAACACCAGAGACTGAGGACACAGCAGAGCCAACAGGAGACAGTGGACCGTACCAAGTATTCTGCACAGGGAGGGGGTGGAATAAACTAATTACTATTTTGCTGGCAAACGAAATGAATACAGAAAATCGACGAGTTATTCATGCAAGATAATTCATATTTGTATTCATCACAATGTTGTGATTATTAGGGGGGTTATATTGGCTCGACCTGATTTTGGGGGGGTCATAACCCCCCTAACCCCCCTGGAAATTACGCACCTGGTAACGGCCCAAAACTAAACTGTTTTATTAATAATGAAATAAAAGTGTCCATCGATCTAAAACACACAGCCTCAATAACACAACAGTGAGCTGTCTGTGTGAAAAATAAATGCCTTCAGTCTCTAAATACTGTCTCTCACTGTGCATTGAGATTTGTAACGGGCTGTGGTCGTCTCACTCATCTCTGTGAACTGTACGCCACAGAGGAATGGCCTTCATTGTTTTTTTATTTTCTTTTTATAGTTATATTTTTATTGACTTTTTTATCTGTCTGTTTGTTAAATTGGTATAAATTTGACGTGTGCTGCTGACCTCTTGGCCAGGTCGCTCTTGTAAAAGAGATCTTGATCTCATTGGGTCTATTTTCTGGTTAAATAAAGGTTAATAAGAGCCTCGAGATTCATAAAACATTTCAGACAAATTAAAGATTTAACTTTCACTAAACGGCTCACAGACATAAAAACTCAAACTTTAACATTAAAACATAAAAAAACTTACGCAAGCTTTTTAGATGCATCCATCGTGTCAGAAGTGAAAGTTTTTTGTTCACCACAAGGAAGGATCCGGACCGAGAAAAGGAAAGTAGGTTACAGTTTATCATCATCCAAACAACAATGTAAAGCCTGTATTCCAAGTTTTATCAAACCACAGTTTTTATATAAACGTGTCTTTCAATTAAAGTATTCAGTCGATGAGGCACATTTTCACTTTTCCTGTTTGTTAAAGCCCAGGTCTAAATACTTTGCAAAAGGCTCTTGCTTTGTCTGAGATAAGTTTAGTTTTTATGGTGAAAGTTTGATGAAAACTGTATCAAAACCTTTGCTTTTGGTAAAATTCTGTCTCTTGTCTCAGTAAAACATCACTCATTGGTTTTATCCTAGGGTTATACAGTCTACACTTTATATTTAAAAAAAATGATATACTACGGGTCAATATAAATAATATTATATTGGTTATAACTTTATAATGATTTATAAATGAGTACATTTTTATTTTAATGTCAATTCAAACGACCATTATTCTAACCAAAATCAAGTTACTGTTTTTAATGAATTTGCCTAAATACAGTCTAATGCACCTACAGTATACCAGGATCAGCTCTGATAGAGATTATTAGATAGATTTTATTATCAGACAGAAATTAAATAAAGCATTGAGCTTATTTGTATCTTCTTACATGTAGCTAGTCTAACAAACAGTATTTTAATTTATAAAATGTGCTGGTGTGGGATTCAGACAAACTGCTGCTCAAAGACAAAAACAGAAGTGAAGTCTGCAGAACAAGCCTCATAAAAATCTACTGCTTTAAATGATCCTGACATTATTAGTCTACAGTTTATAGTTTTAGTTTGTAGAGACTTGTCCACTCGTCTTATTCATTAAACTCAATACAGATGTGTCTCCATGACAACCCAGAGCTGGGAGGGGCTTTAAACTACTGTCAAAAAGACAAAGTGTCCCATGCTTCACTTCAGTGTCCTCTCCGTCCTCTCCGTCCTCTCCGTCCTCTCCGTCCTCTCCGTCCACTCTGTCCTCTCTGTCCTCTCCGTCGTCTTCGTCCTCTCCGTCCTCTCTGTCCTCTCTGTCCTCTCTGTCCTCTGTCCTCTCCGTCCACTCCGTCCTCTCTGTCCACTCTGTCCTCTCTGTCCACTCTGTCCTCTCTGTCCACTCTGTCCACTCTGTCCTCTCTGTCCTCTCCGTCCTCTCCGTCCACTCCGTCCTCTCTGTCCACTCTGTCCTCTCTGTCCACTCTGTCCTCTCTGTCCACTCTGTCCTCTCTGTCCTCTCCGTCCTCTCCGTCCACTCCGTCCTCTCTGTCCACTCTGTCCTCTCTGTCCACTCTGTCCTCTCTGTCCACTCTGTCCACTCTGTCCTCTCTGTCCACTCTGTCCTCTCTGTCCTCTCTGTCCTCTCTGTCGTCTCTGTCCTCTCTGTCCTCTGTCCTCTCTGTCCTCTCTGTCCACTCTGTCCTCTCTGTCCTCTCTGTCCTCTCTGTCCCTCTGTCCTCTCTGTCTCTGTCCTCTCTGTCCTCTGTCCTCTCTGTCCTCTCTGTCCTCTCTGTCCTCTCTGTCCTCTGTCCTCTCTTTCCTCTCCGTCCTCTCTGTCGTCTCTGTCCTCTCTGTCCTCTGTCGTCTCTGTCCTCTCTGTCCGCTCTGTCCTCTCTGTCCTCTCTGTCCTCTCTGTCCTCTCTGTCCTCTCTGTCCTCTGTCCTCTCTTTCCTCTCCGTCCTCTCTGTCGTCTCTGTCCTCTCTGTCTTCTGTCGTCTCTGTCCTCTCTGTCCTCTCTGTCCTCTCTGTCCTCTCTGTCCTCTCTGTCCTCTCTGTCCTCTGTCCTCTCTGTCCTCTCTGTCCTCTCTGTCCTCTCTGTCCTCTCTGTCCACTCTGTCCTCTGTCCTCTCTGTCCTCTCTGTCTACTCTGTCTACTCTGTCTACTCTGTCCACTCTGTCCTCTGTCCTCTCTGTCCTCTCTGTCCTCTCTGTCCTCTCCGTCCTCTCCGTCGTCTCTGTCCTCTCTGTCCTCTGTCCTCTCTTTCCTCTCTGTCCTCTCTGTCCTCTGTCCTCTCTGTCCTCTCTGTCCTCTCTGTCCTCTCTGTCCTCTCTGTCCTCTCTGTCCTCTCTGTCCGCTCTGTCCGCTCTGTCCGCTCTGTCCTCTCTGTCCTCTCTGTCCTCTCTGTCCTCTCTGTCCGCTCTGTCCTCTCTGTCCTCTCTGTCCTCTCTGTCCTCTCTGTCCTCTCTGTCCGCTCTGTCCGCTCTGTCCTCTCTGTCCTCTCTTTCCTCTCTGTCCTCTCTGTCCTCTGTCCTCTCTTTCCTCTCTGTCCTCTCTGTCCTCTCTGTCCTCTCTGTCCTCTCTGTCCTCTCTGTCCTCTCTGTCCTCTCTGTCCGCTCTGTCCGCTCTGTCCGCTCTGTCCTCTCTGTCCTCTCTGTCCCCTCTGTCCCCTCTGTCCTCTCTATCCTCTCTGTCCTCTCTGTCCTCTCTGTCCTCTCTGTCCTCACTTTCTTCTCTGTCCTCTCTGTCTACTCTGTCCTCTCTGTCCTCTCTGTCCTCTCTGTCCTCTCTGTCCTCTCTGTCCTCTGTCCACCACCAGGTTCGGGGGTTGCTGCCACGACAGACACCAGAGACCTTACGACCACAGCTCAGAACGGCTGCATCAACAATGGAGGAGAAGAACAGGGTCCACTTGGACTCCATGTCCCCAGCCTCCCTCGGGATCTGGTCTCAGCTCTGGAGCTGGGAGTTGACAACAAAGTCGATCATCGACCTCCGGCCTAGGGTGTCCTGGTGCCACGTGCACTGATGGACACTTTGTGCTTGAACATGGTGTTTGTTATGGACAAACTGTGGCTAGCACAGAAGTCCAATAACAGAACAGCGCTCGGGTTCAGATCGGGGAGGCCGTTCCTCCCAATCACACCCCTCCAGGTGTCACTGTCGCTGCCCAGGTGGGACTGAAGTCCCTCAGTAGAACAATGGAGTCCCCAGTCGGAGCACCTTCCAGCACCCCTCCCAGGGACTCCAAGAAGGCCGGGTACTCTGCTGCTGTTCAGCCTCAAAAGCCCTTTATGACGGTGATGACAACAGGATCCACTACATCGCCTGGATTGGCGTCACCGGGGCCCCGCCCTGGAGCCAGGCCCAGGGTCGGGGCTCACAGGCGAGCACCCGGTGGCCGGGTCTTTTACTACGGGACTCGGCCGGGCCCTGACTGAAAAAGCAAGGTGGGACCGCCTTCCCGTGGGCCCACCACCTGCAGGAAGGACCATAAGGGGCTGGTGCTGTGAGACCTGGGTGGCGGTCGAAGGCAGGTGCCTCGGTGACCCAACCCGCAGGCACAGAAACTGACTCTGGAGATGTGGAATGTCACCTCACTGGGGAGGAAAGAGCCTGAGCTTGTGCAGGAGGTTGAGCGTTACCGACCTGGTATAGTTGGGCTCACCTCCACACACAGTCTGTGCTCTCAAACCCAACTCCTAGGGAGGGGTTGGACTCTCCACCACTCTGGAGTTCATCATGGTGGTTTGTTAATGTCATCAGTAATTAGCAACATTCTTCATCAGGAGCCCTCACATTTAACACATTAACTAATTCTGAGCAAAATACTTTTACTTTGTAACTTCCAAGTACATTTGAAAGTAAGTACTTTAATACTGTGGTCTTTAAACTCACAGACCATATTTGGCCTTCCTCTGGTTTCTTCTTCTCTCTGATAAAGCCCTGAATAACCAGAGCTCAGTTTAGCTCAGAGCTAACAGTTGTGTATTATTCAGCTCCACTCTTGTGCTCTGAGGATCCAGGGTTTGTCCTGGTCCACAGAGTCTCTAAACCTAGACCTGGACCAGAGTCTTTAGTCCTCACGCTCCTGTCCTGTTCACTCTGGACGCCCTGGACATTAAAGGTTAGGTCCCATGAACCTCTCCCTGGAGTCTGTGTGGTTCAGGATCAGGACGTCCTGCTGCTGCTGCTGCTGCTGCTGCTGCTGCAGAAAATTACTTTTATTCACATTATTTTGCTGTTTGATATTGGAGGACGTTGTGTCTCTGGTTACTTTGTTTCTCTGTGTTTATTTTCTCATGTTGCTCTGTTTTTTCTTAATTAAACAGAACAACTTTAAAGAAAATGGTGAATATCTCAACATCTGGTTTTCTGTTTCTGTTGTGAATAAAATATCTTTTATGATTTTCAGATCAGTGCGTTCTGTTTTATTCAGACTTGTTTTAATAATAAGAGCTGAGTGTGTTTTCCTTTCTGAGCTGAGTCAGGAAACAAACAACTGCAGAGAAAATCCTTCAAACATAATCATAACCTTAACATAGATTTATTTAACTCATTTGTTATTAATGATTCAATATGATCGGCTGATTTCCTGGCACTGTTGTGCCCTAAAAATACATTAACAGGTGTGTAAGATAAGAAACATCATGTTCATATACTTTTCCTGATAAATCTGATTTGTAGCAGAACTGTAACACATTCAGGAAAATTACCACAGCTGGGACTGAAGGACGATTAACAGGAAACTCACCTCATTATACCATGAGCTGCAGGAAGAAGAGAAACATGTTAGTGTTGGATAAGAAATAAACATTTCAATCACATTTCTTTCATAAATTGTTATGAAACCAAAGTCTGAAGTAATTTAAAAAAAACAACAGAAAGCTATAATTATCATTTTAATCTATAAATCTAAATCTATAAAATATTAGACTTAAAAACCAGGAGTAGTATTTATAGATCTTAGACAGAGGTGGAATGAGTTACATTTACTCTTTCTGAATAAATTGTATCTAACAGTAGTCTTTGACAGCGTTGTACTTGTGTACTTCTGATACTGCAGTAACAGTACTCTTACTGGAGTACAGTTGTTGGAGACAGATTGTGAAATGTGTCTTTCTTGAGCTGCACTGTGTTCTTTTATAAAGATGAACTTTATTGTGACTCTGATCACATCAAAACTAAAACACAAATCTACTCCAACACTCACGAGTTTATCACCAAATACTTTTTACTTCTACTTGAGAAATATTATTTTTGGTCTGATCTCATTCCTCACTGATGCTGAGGAGTTCATTTGTTTTTTGAGGCGTGACTCTCTTCTTTCCAGTCGGTCAACATTCTTAGGCAACGCTCCAGGACTCAAGCTTCAACACAACTCTGACTTTTATCAAGCAGATTTTATAATAAATGTTTATAAATCATACAATTATTTTACAGCTCAGGTTCAGTTTTTATCCCTGAGCCATCTTTGATGGAACAATAAGATGATCATAGATGAATGAATAAAGATACAGCCCTGAGTTCACAGATCTGTAGAATAATTACCACTGTGCCTTTGAGCAACATTATAATGGTACTGATGCTGACGCACACATGAGGTTGTCCATGCACACATTTAATGTCCATAATATAATAATAATAAGATGTAAGTTATACTGAGAGCAGCTCAGGAGAAAAGGAATCAGGAGCAGAGTTTAGGTTAAATCCAGAGTAAACCTGGAGTGGCCCAGTGAACTCTGCAGAACCCAGTCCTACTCCTGCTTTCACTTCAGGAGGTTTATGACACATGAGTCTGCACTACATCAGTAACAGCAGCTTTATGGCTCAAACAGGCTCCTGTAGTCTACAGCCTCAGCATCAATGATAAACCCAAGTGTTGTTCACATCAGAGACACAACAAGTCACAGAACTGCTACTGAAAATAATATCACTCTACTGGAAGGAAACAGTCATACAGTCATTCTGATAAGTACTGAGGAACTGTCTCATTTATATTTGACATGTTTTCACACAGAAAAAAATACAAATAAAACAACACAGTACTGCTACTGAAAATAATATCCCTCTAGAGCAGTGGTTCCAAACTTTTTACTTCAGACGTTTGACCCCAGCTGCCTCTTACTCCTGCACACTTCAAATAAAATCTCTTACAGTCAATTATTACTCACCACAATCACTGAAATCAAGAAAAACATTTATCCTACAGAATAATAATAATAATAATAATAATAATAATAATAATAATAATAATAATAATAATAAGGCAGAAAATACTACAAATAAAATTCTGGCATTTACACAGAATAACATTAAGCTCGTACAAAAAAATGATAAAAGAACAAAGTACGGCTCAAGAAACACATTTCACAATCTGCTCACTTTTCCACAACATGAAGCTTTAAACCAACACAGAGCTAAAGTACAGACAACAACTACAGTACTACAGTAAGAGTACTGTTACTGCACAATAATATTACTGCAGTAAAAGTTGTGATAAAACTGCTTTTAGAAGTATTTATTCAAAAAGTTACTCGAGTAAATGTAATGGACTAAATAAGTCGTTACTGCTCACCTCTGAGTAACATTTACATAATTTGTTCAGAAAATGATCAAATAAAAGATTCACTCTGTATTTTAATACTGAGTCTGTATTAAATCTAAAGTTACTCCTGTTATGCCCCACATTAACCAAAATCTTCTTGAAAATCAAGTTTACCTTGGAAATAGATTTTAAAAAGTATTTAATAATAAAATAAAAGTGGTCATCGATCTAAAGCACACAGCCTCGATAACTCAGCAGTGAGCTGTCTGCGTGAAAAAAGAGATTTACAGCCTCGACATTCATAAAACATTTCAGACAAATTAAAGAATTTAACAGCCCCCTCAAAGGTTCACAGACACAGACTCAACATTTAACTTTAAAACAAACAAAAACTTACAGTGAGGATCTGTCGTACGAAGCCATGGCGTCAGAAGTGAAAGTATTCTGTCGCGGTTACCACAAGGAAGGATCGACAGAAGGAATGTACAGCAGTCTGTTTCATTATTGTTCAAATAACGATTTAAAGCTAATGCTCCAAGTTTTACCAAATCAGAAACATTTTAGATAAACGCATCTTTTACTGTATTTAAAGTTTTCAGATGAGACGTGTTTTTATTGTTTTCAACAGTCTCACTTTTTACCGTAATTTTGAAGCCTATACTTTGCTTCTCAAAACAATCTTGCTTTGTCTGAGATAAATTCTGTTTTTATGGTGAAAGTTTGATGAGAATGTACAAAACCTTCGCTTAAAATTCTTCCTAAAATTCGTAAATTTCTCTCATGTCTCAGTAAAACATCATTCATTGGCTTTAACTTAGTTTTTATAGCCTACACTTTATATTTAAAAACAATGATATACTACAGGTCAATATAAATAATATTATATTGATTACGACTTTATAATGATTTATAAATGAGTACATTTTTATTTTAATGTGAGCTGTGTTGTTAATCCTTGTGCTGACCAGCAGAGGGCGCAGTGTGTGTCAGTCACATGAGCACTAACCTGTTGTATGAGGAAGTCAGAAACTCTCCCACAGTTCATCACAACACTCACATACTCTTTATATTTAAACAAAGTACAACTATAACTCTGTCACTTTCACTCTGGAACTGTTTAATGTAGACACTTTTATTGTGAAAGGACATTTCCTGATGAGCAGTGACAGTGCAGGTGGGATTTTATTATTCCCAGCTCAGACTCTGCCTCTGTCCTGGTTCCAGATACAAAGATGTATGGATGGATTATATTCATATTTATTAAATCAGTAAAATGTAAAAATGTTCTAGACGACAGTAACACAACAGAACAGAGAAATAACACTCCCTCACTTGTTTCGCATGGATTTTAGCGACTTTTGCTGGGCTTCTTCTAGCTCTCATTTGAATTTGTAGAATTTACATTTTCATCATCCTCTCACAATTTCAGGGAAGCCCCAAGATTTTTCATAATGTATTCAATCTGATGTCGTCAAACTCATTGTTTTTACTTCATAAATATTCCAGATTTATAATGTCTGTAGGACTCAGATCTAACGCTTTTTATTGCCATTTAAGGTCATCATTTTGGATATTTTGTTATATTTTAATCAGTGGTGGAATGTAGCGCAGTAAAATTGTACTTAAGTAAACATTTTAAGGTGATACTTTTAGTTTTACTTAAGTAACTTCCACCAGTGCTTTTAACCCTGCAGAAAACCTTAAATTGGACAACAGCGCCATCTGCTGGACCAAAGATGTAAGTGTATTGTTTGTGCGAGGCCGCATTATTTTCTGACAAAAGAAAATCCTCAGCTGTGATGAAAGCATGAATACAGACATACATTTGTTTACTTAATTACATTTTGTTTATTATATTTAGTGTTTGACAGTGACCATGCAAACAGACTTTATACGCTACATTTTGTCAAATAAATGTACGCCATAAAAGTGAGGAAGATTCAGTGTTTTATATTTGAGCAGCGCTCAGCATCTTTCAGAGCAGGTAACAGTCACACACCTGAAAGAGCCGGGGCCCCTGGTGCTCACCTGAACTCATCACTCTCATTAAAAACACTGCTGCCTGCAGTACATTATTAACACTAACACAGTTTCTTTAGTGCAGTAAATGATGAGAACATTAATGGTTTCACATTCTCACAAATGTAAACACAACAATGCAACAACAGAGTCAGGATCTGCTTTCATTAATCACACATCAGCATAAACCAGGGTTAGATCACTTCAGTTCTGTTCACAACACAAACCTGGTGTAAAACACAAAGCCTCCTCAATGATTCAATAACACAGAAATAAACGGAGATATCATGGAAACAGTGGAGGTCTCAGTAACTGCTGATCCTGACTCTTACTGCTCAATCCTCTCCAGCGCTCTGTTTTATCAGCAAAGGTGAATACAGAGGTGGACAAAGTACTCGGCTTCAGTACTTGAGTAAAAGTACAGATCCTACTGGGCAAATATTACTCCATTACAAGTTAAAGTCGCTCAGTCAGATTATTACTTAAGTTAAAGTACTGAAGTATTCAAAGTACTGTGAAAAAGATTTGTTTTTTCACATTGGATTTCAAATGAGGAGGGCCCAGTGGCACAGTGGTTAGTGCTCTCGCCTCCCAGGAAGGAAGCATGGGTTCGGTCCCCAGGCCAACACATGAACTCTCTGTGTGGAGTCTGCAGGTTCTCCCCGTGTTACTGTGGGTTCTCTCTGGCTAAAGACATTCATGTGTTAGGTGAAATGGTGACTAATTTGGCCCTAGTGAGTTTTGTCTCTGTGTCAGCCCCCGCCTAAGGCCCAAAGTCACTGGGAAAGGCTCCACTAAGCAGAAGAAGATGAATGGTTTCCAATGAGTGCAGTCAAGAATAACTGGGTAAAATATGAATAAAACACATTTTCACAGCTTCTTAATCCTTCTCTCTAAAGATGTGACATCAAACTAACTTCATGTTTGTCTAATCCTAGTCTCCACCTTGGAATAAGAATATGTTTGTACAAAATCAGTAAATGAGAAACAGAGGAAACTTTATTTAGTGTAACTCCATTATGGAACAACCAGGGACTAAAGTCTAACCCAGGTGAAAACCAGGACTAAAGCAGGTCTGAACTGAGATGAATCTATGTTAAAATCAGGACTATCCAAACCAAAACTGAAGGTAGGAGTAAACCAGTCCTGAACCTGATCAATCAATGAAAATTAGTAACTAATTATCTTTAGAGTGTGTTAATGGAACAAACCACACACAAACAAGAAACTACATGAACACAACTTTCAGTTTTGCCACAATTTCTCTGAAGAATTTACTTCTGCCTTTACAGAAATGTAGTGGAGTAAAAAGTTTTCTATTTATCTTTCAAATGTAGTGGAGTAAAAGTAATAAGTCAATAAAAAATACTACTCAAGTAAAGTACAGATTAGATTTAGCACAAAGGCATTGGAATAAGACAGTGGCATGTTTTCCTTTTAGAAAAGAGTTCCTGTCACAAAAGCGTTATGTCCAGAGGGAAACTGGCTCTGAAACCTGACCAGAGCTAAACTGGAACGATGCACACAGCCCTGAAGACCTAAAACACAAACTGCTAATCTACTTCCACTTTTTCCATTTTGACGTGACTTCAGATGGAGGTGAGAAGGTGCAGAGCCTTCAGACGTTGGAGCTCTGGGGCACAGACAGAACTCAGCAGCTGTCCCAGAACTGGAGCAGTCCTGTTGTCCAAATTATTATACAAACAAAACAAAGTTTACTCTTTCTCCATCTCCTCCTCTTCTCTCTTCTTCTCTTGCTCTCTGTTTATTTTTTGTCCCGCTGCCTCAGCCTCTGGGAGCCTGACGTTGATGTTCCTTCATTTCTCCTTCACCAGGTTTTTCTGCATCTATCCCAAACTTCCTTTAAATGAGTTTTAGTTTTTCAAAGCCCATGTGTTTACTTTGGAACATAAATATAAATGTTATTTCCACTATGTTTTTATGTTTGACACTGAAATGACAAAGCAGTATATACTTCATTATATAAGGGTAAGATTTAACTCTGTGCCTTTGTAAAGCAGTGAGTGCAGACTGTGGTCGGCCTGATGCCTGCAGGAGGTCGGGCCACTGTCCAGAAAACGTCCCAGGACACCGGCAAATTAAGAAGAAGAAGCTTAACTTGAAGAAAAGCTGCCCCTGTCCCATCGTTTCTCTGCAGAGATGTGGAGTGGGGCAGATTATTTTACAGTGAACTCACCTGGTGCTTCAGCCACACTGAGGTCAGAGGTCACCAGAGCCTCAGCTGCAGAGAGAGGAGAACGGGTTCAGGTTAACTTTTAATAAAATAAACATTACTTTGCTCAAGGGCAATGGAAGTCACTTGTGCTTTAGCTTGCATTCAATTTTCTGATCCAAAATCTATCAAAAAAAAAAAATGTGTCTTGAGCGGCTTTTATAAATTTTATGTAAAGCTACACTAATACAGTGGCACAGTGGTGAAGAGGTGACTACTCTCCCCTCACAGCAAGAAGGTCCTGGGTTTGATTCCCGGCAGGGTTTGGTTGTACTGCACAGCCTTTTAGTTCTCTGTCCCACTGATAAAGATAATGTCCCACTTTTTCATTGGTGCTCAGTGGATCTGATAAAAAGAGAGATGTAAGTTAAGAACAAGGTCAGGTCAGTATATTTCTTAAAATGTAAAATGTAGAATAGTGGGTGATGATGATGAGGTTGAGTATGTGGTTGGTTTGTTGTGCCCCAGAGTTTCAGGACAGGCCTCTCCTGCAGCTGTGAGCTGGAGTTGGTGCTGGATTGTTTTGAGAAAATGCAGACTGAGAGCTGTGATTCTTTTTTCTGTTCCACCTTTTTAATTGCATTGAATAAAATCCCAGTAAAGAGTGTTTTTGGGTTGAAAACAGCACATCAAATGGAGGTCTGCAACCTATGGCTTTAGAGCCACGTGCGGCTCTTTAGCCCTGCTCCTGCGGCTCTTTGGGCGTCTGACACCTGGTTATGAAAAGTCAGTAAAGGAATACGTAGACGACTTTGAAACAACCTCCATCTGCAGCTCCTTCTCTGTTTAAAATAAGACTTTATCCTTGTTTTCTAGAACATGACATGGACTTATTGCCACAGTTTGTAGCTTTTATTGGCTGCACAGTGCACACACAGACTGATCTGAACACACAGAAGTGAATAAAACAGCTCCAAGAAATGTTACTGGATGTAACTCTGGTTCTCAGAGTGTGTGGCTCCTGTATTTCTGCTGGTTAGTGGCCTATTAAAAGATAATTAGTGCAGTGAGTATTTAACACAGTTCTTTGTTAGTTTGCAATAATTAATGACCATCCATAAGCTATATTTTAGTTATAGGCTCAGCGACTTGTGTGCATTGAAACTAGCTGCGGCTGCTTACAGACCCTGTAAGGTTAATATTTTTTTGGAAACAACTGGCTCTTTGGATCCAGAAGGTTGCAGACCCCTGCCCTAAACTAAAGCAACTTTGTATCTGAGTAAGTTGGTAAGTTAAATTTGTATATCACAAGATTTATTTCTCGAGTCTGTCCCACCTTTTAGCAAGAAATCGCACAACTTGTCCCACTTTTAATACTTTTTGAGGTGGCCACCCTAATTCCTGGAGCTGTGTGGAGTTTGCCTCTTCTCTCTGTGTCGGGCTGGGTTTCCTCTGGGAGCTCCAGTTTGCTCCATCAACCTAAAACATGCACAGTAATCCTCCAGCTGAGTGCTCCTGGCTCAGATCTGGAGAAGGGCCCCGGACACTGCACTGCAGGGACCTGACTCCTTTCTTTGTATAGAAGAGGAAAAGCATGAGTCTGGCTGGACAGCTGCCCAAACCATGCGTCTGAAATAAAAAATGGATTGAACTGGAGACTTTTATTGTTTCATGACCAGAAGTGAAAGATGCAATTTTAAATTTATTAAATTCCTAAAATGTAAAAATGAAAATGAATGTCCTGGGGATGACAGGGAACAGTGTCCAAATATATAAAAACTTACTTCTGCAAAACAAAATGTAGCCAGTAGATGGCACTCAAGCTGTAAAAATATTTCTTGCCAATGAATTGTGTGGATTGTAAAGGCTCTGCTGCTCATTTCTGACACAATTAGTTTTGCAGGATTTTCACTTTCTGCTTCCTTTTCTATTAATTTTTACGTGAAAGAAAATTAAAACCATTAATTTAGATGTTTTTAGACAACACGAACGGCTGGTTGTTGTTTATACACAGTCTTTGTTTATTTACAGTGAATTAACAACATCCAACATGAAACATTTCAGATTTATGTAAATTTATGAGAAAAACCTGAGAATATCGTGTAAAAATGAGACTTTATTGTCCAAACATGACTCACCTCTGACCCTAACCATCAGTGTTTATGAGCTAACAAAAGTCTTTCAGTTTCAAAAGCAGATAATTGTGTTTTAGATCATTTTAGAAATCACAGTTTTCATTTTCCATACTGTTTATGTCATGTATAGTTTATAAAGGTTTCCTGTTCAGAATCCCAGACTTCATATTGCAGTAAAGTTATAAATACTGTGTCTGTACGAACACAGCTGGACTCTTGACTGGAGTTATATTTGACCCCAACAGAAACAAAACAACTACATCAGGTTAAGAACAAATAGATTAAAAAACTCATGAACAATCTGAACAGAACATTCAAATAAAACATCTGTGAGATTAGACAAAAACATCTGGATCATATTCACACAGTTTTGTAGGATGAGGGAGAAATGTCTGAGTTACACTGAACACAGCTCGACTTCATCCTCAGGAGATTCTGCAGCAACAACTTCTTTACTTTCTTTCATTTCCTCGTTTGTCACTTCTTTAGTCCCTGTTTATTTTCTCATTCTTGTTCTGATTCTCTTTCTGTTTAAAGTCGCTGTATTTTCTGGAAGTTTCTCTTAAATCCTTGAATCCTGCTCTTGTCCTTTCTCAGTATCTTCTCTCTTTCCTGTTGTCTCTTCCTCCTCAGTCTTTGTCTCCTTTTATTTGAGCTCTCTCTTTGATTTTGTCTATTTGTTCTTTTATTTGTATTTTTATTTCTCTCATTTCCTCTTGAGGTTTTCTCTCCATCTCCTCTCTCTCTCTCCTCAGCTTTTCCTCCTTCTCCTCAAACTCTTGTTGCAGATTTATCACACGTTCAACATCTGCCTGTGTTAACTTTTTAAACTCATGAAACTCTTCTGTCAGTTTTCTGACCTTCCTTTCGTGCACCATATTTATCCTTTCCACATGTTTTGTAAAATAGCTGTCAGATTCTTTTGCTTCCTGGATATTTTTTTCTTGTTTTCTAGTTTCCTCATTTTGTTTGTTCAGTTTCTGTTTCATTTCTTCTAATTCCTCTTTATATTTCCTCTCCATCTCCTCTCTCTCTCTCCTCATCTCTTCTTCCTTCTTCTTACTTGTCTGCATGTTTTTCTCCTGTTGCTGCTTCAGATTCTCAAATTCCTTCCTGTTTTTCTCTCTAAACTCATGAAACTCTTCTGTCTGTTTTCTAACCTCCTCTTCATGCTCTCTCTTTAGATCTTCCAGTTGTTTTTTGTACTTTTCTTCTAACTCCTCTCTGACCTTGTCCGTATTCTCTTGGAGTTTTCTTTCCTCTTCCTGTTGTAGCTCTTCATCCTCTTGTTTTTGTTTCTCTCTCCATTTATTTCTCTCTCTTTCCCACTGCTCTCTCTCCTGTTCCATCTGTCTCTTGTTCTCCTCTAGCTTTTTGTTTATAGCTTCTTTTGATTCTTCTTCTGATTTTATTTTTTCTTCCAGTTTTTTATGTTTTTGTTCCCAAACCTGGCGCTGTTTTTCCTTTTCTTCTTTCCTCTTCCTGTCTTCTTCTTTTCTCTTTTCCTGTTCTCTCTTGCGCAGCCCTTGCTCTTCTTTAATCGTTTCCTCTTTTTCTTTAAGGTCTTTTTTTCTCTGAATCCTTTCTCTTTCAATTTCCTCTTCTTGTTCTTCCAGTTTCTGTTTCATTTCTTTTTTTTCCTGTTCATATTCACTCTCCATCTCTTCCATAGTTGTGATCTCTAATTCCTTCTCCATCAGTATTGTCCTCAACTCTTTTATAATGTCCATCTTAGCCTCCAGTAACATGTCGTTGGTGTAACAGTCTCCTCCGTTCTCCTTCACCAGGTCATCAATCTTCTTCATCAGATCTTTCACCTGAGTGCGGTCTTTCTTTTCCTCATTATTAAACACATGGTACCTGTTTCCACACTCAGAGATCACCTGCTTAAAGGAATCATCACATTGTTCTTCTATGTACCGTTCAGTAGATATTTTATCATGGACCAGTTTATCTCCATGAGTAAAAAGAATGATAGTAAATTTCTTTGCCTCATTTCCAAATCCTTCTTGAATGAGCTTCAGTGTCTCTTTCTCTTCTTCAGTGAATCGCCCAACTTGTAACACCAACAGAAAGACGTGTGGTCCTGGAGACAACAGACTGATGCAGTTCAGCATTTCCTCATTGACCTCGTCCTCTGTCATGTTTGTATCAAACAGACCAGGAGTGTCCACCACAGAGACACGGCGTCCATCAACCTCAGCCTCTGCTTTCTGACAAACTTTGGTGACTGAGTTCTGACTTGATTCTGCTTTAAACCTCTTTGTTCCCAGGATGGTGTTTCCTGAAGAACCCTTCCCGGTGCCAGTTTTCCCGATCAACACAATCCTCAGACTTTTCTCACCGCCTGCAAAACATGAGACATTAAAAAGCAGAGTTACTAATTTCACTTCAGAAAACTTTGAGAGCACGAGACGATTTGGAGCATTGTACATTTAACCATGTTCACTTTATGATTAATGCTGTTACTATTTTATTATTATTCCTTTATTTAACCAGGTAAAAAAACTCATTGAGATTAAAAACCTCTTTTTCAAGAGTGACCTGGCCAAGAGGGCAGCAACGACATAATTACAACAATACAATACAAAACAACAGTCATCCACAAACATGAATTACATGATATAGAAATCTACAATAAAAGATTAGTACAAAAATACCACAACAACAATTAGTGCGATTCTAAAAACAGTTACATTTACCAATAGAATTTGTTTCACGCTCCTTTATAGTGGATTTGAATTCTCCCAAAGTAATAAGAGCTGTCAAGTTTAGTTCCTTTTGTAACTCATTCCATGAAGAAGGGGCAGCATGTTTGAATGCCGTCTTTCCCAGCTCTGTCCTGACCCTCGGAACTACCATCTGTAAGAACTTTTGAGAGCGTAAACCATATTGCTGTTGGTTTCTAACCATATATATACAAAGGTAAGATGGAAGCAGCCCAATAATACATTTATAAACAAAAGTCAACCAGTGAGAAAGTCTGCGGACATACAGAGAGGGGTACTCGGCAACAGCATACAGCGTACAATGATGGACATGATTTCCACAGCCTGAAATAAAACGCAAAGCACTGTGGTTCACACTGTCCAACTTCTTGAGGTGCTGTGTAGGTGCATTCATAAAAAGCAGATCACCATAATCCAACATGGGTAAAAAAGTTACAGAAATAAGGCGTTTCCTTACTAAAAGAGAAAAGCTCGATTTGTTCCTGAAAAAGAAACCCAACTTAAGCTTCAGTTTCCGAACAAGGCCCTCAATATGTGGTTTAAGAGACAAGTTTTGATCAATGACTATGCCTAAGTACCTGTACATTGAGACTATTTGGATTACTGATCCTTTGGCAGTTTTAATCTGAGGAAGATTTGAAGGCAACTGTTTACCATTTGAGAAAACCATAACTTTAGTTTTGTCTGCATTTAAAACTAATTTAAGTTGAAACAGATTTGACTGCACGACATCAAAAGCAGATTGTAAAATATCAAAAGCATGTTCAATCACAGTGGAAGAGCAATAGATGACTGTGTCATTTGCATAAAAGTGAAAACAGGCATTTGAGACATCACAACAGAGATCGTTTATGTAGACAGAAAACAGCAGTGGCCCTAGAACAGATCCCTGGGGAACTCCTTTAGGAACAGGAAGAGAAAAAGAGGACAATCCAGCAAAGTGTACACATTGGGTTCTCCCCGACAAATAGTCTGAGAACCAGCCAACAGCATCGTCAGAAAGACCAATGTCACAGAGTCTCTTAAGCAAAGTGGGGTGATCGACAAATATCAAATGCCTTTGACAAATCAATAAAAAGTGCAGTGCAGTATTTTTTACAATCCATAGCCTCGATAATGTTGTTAACAACCTTCACAGCAGCAGTTATTGTACTATGTCCTTTTCGAAAACCAGATTGACTACTAGATAAAATACCCTGAGCATCAAGAAAAGACTTAAGCTGTTCAGTCACTAGTTTTTCAAGGACTTTTGCAAGAATACACAGTTTTGAGATTGGCCTGTAATTGTTCAGAACAGAGGAATCTCCCCCCTTCAACAGAGGAAGAACCTGTGCAGTTTTCCACACGGAAGGAAATACATTAGATGACAAACTGAGATTAAAAAGGTATGTCAAGGGCTCTGAGATAAAATCCACTGATAATTTAAGAAAGTAAGGATCTAGCTTATCTGGACCTGCAGATTTGCCAGTATCTAACTGTTTCAGAGCTCTATAGACCTGTCCATTGGTCACAGGCCTGAAGACAAATGAAACCGGTAGAGCAGTTCTTTTTGATGCCAGTGAGTGTCCACAATTTTCAGTTTGGGTATTTGAGTTTAGGTTTAGTGACTCAAACAAGCAACCTGATGAAACAAAATGTTTGTTAAAACAATTTAGAATTTCCGCTTTATCAGTGATGGTAAGAGAGTTTGAGACAATGCAAGAAGGAAGATCATTTGTTTGTATGTCACCGTAAGATAGTTTTATTGCTTTCCAGAATTTCTTTAGGTCATTAAGATTATTGGTTGTTTTAGACAGATAGAAGTCAGATTTTGCCTTTTTAATAAGAGAGGTACAGTGATTTCTGAGACGTCTAAAATTCATCCAATCGACCTCAGACTTTGATTTCCTAGCTTTAGCCCAGGCAACATCTTATTCTTTTAACAACCCTGAGAGCTCTCTAGAAAACCACGGGTTTGAACGACCTTTGACCCTGAATTTGCGATAGGGTAGTTTGTTCACAATTTCAGTAAAAGCATCATAAAAATATTTCCAAGCCACTTCCATGCTGTCTATAAGAAAAATCTTATTCCAATCAAAAATCCATAAGTCATGAAAAAATGCTTGCTCACAAAAATGTTTAGAATCACGTTTGAGAACAATTTGTGGTCTTGTTTTGGGAAGTTTTGTTTGTCTGACTGCAGCTATCACACAGTGATCACTAACATCATTTGCAAATACCCCAACATCCGAGTACTTATATGGGACGTTTGTTAAAAATAGGTCAAGAATAGAGGACTTCATTGGCTGTTTAAGATTTGGACGTGTGGGGTTACTAATCAGCTGTGTGAGGTCAAAAGAATCACAAATAGATTTAAAATTATCAGAAGCAGCTGTCAGCCAGTCCAAGTTAAAGTCACCAACAAGAACAATCTCTTTAAAATCCAACCTAGACAACTGATTTGTTAATGAGGACAGGGCATCATTTGCTGCTGAAGGAGGTCTATAGCAACCTGCCACTGTAATAGAATGTCCTTTTTGAAGTTCTATCTTCAAGGCAAGGAATTCAAACTGTTTGCTAAGAGATAGTGATGTTAGAACTGTAACATGAAATTTGTTCTTAACGTAAATTACAATACCACCACCTTTCCTTGGGCGGTCACAACGAAAAACATTGAAACCCTGGATTGAGATGTCTTTGTCTGTCACAGATTTGTTCAACCAGGATTCAGACAAAACAAAAATATCACAGTTTAGTCTGTCCACCCAAATCCTTATAAAATCTATTTTAGGGAGAAGACTTCTGACATTGAGGTGAACTATCCCAAGCCCTGACCTAATTTTAAAGTCGTCTGGGGTGCTCAAACAGTTTGGATATGGACCAGGATTAGGTCAATGATAGGTCAAGGACAATGATACATTTTCTTTTCACAGAAATGTGTACTGACATTTGTTGGTTATTTTTTACCCTCATTTTACCGTAGGGCAGACAGTAAAGTGACAGGAACCAGTTATATGGACCATACATGGCAACAAAAGAGGGTAAGATTAATGTATTTCCATTTACAGATGTAATTGAGGGGGTCCTGCACGAATTTAGGACAGCGAGATTATTAAAACCCCAGTCTGTTCCTTTGGACACAAAGAGAAAAGGCGGTGCATTTTGGTGTTCACATTTTTCCTGCACCTCACATGGACATAGTACAGCCAGAAATAGCAGGGCAGCAAACAGAAACATGTTGATCAGCATTCAATAGTAAAGATACTAGGTTTTGATCCAGGCAGCGCAAAGGGAAAAATAGTAAAAAGAGGTGATCTCAGTCCAGATCAATGTTTAGAAGAAAACAGGAGACTGTGGATGTTTTCATCTAAAACCTGACAGATTTTATATTGGAACAATAAAAAGTTATTTATGTAAGTACAGAATGTTTTACTGATTTCTGTGCTGTGCAATATTTAACTCTGTCTGTGGTTACTGTGGTGTTTTCTTTATTTTCTGTTTACAGTCTGTCAGAAATGACATCACAGCAGAAACTTCAGCTTTATTCTTAACACTGACATCTTTAGCTCTGTCAGAGAAAGCACTGGTAACAAGAATGAAAATATATTTATTCTGATAAAGGAAATCCTCTTGAAAGACTCAACCTCGCTGTACACAGGTGTCCTCTGTCCTTATGATTTATTTCTTCTTTTCTTCTATAAACAAAAATGAAAAATATAATAATTTTCTATACAAAATCCTGTGTCCTGCCCATGTCTCTGTCAAGACTCTATTTCATTTGACTCAAGTGAAAACAGTGAAACAGAAGTCAGTTCCTTGTAATCAGATGCTGAGCGCTCACAGCTATGTTTAAGTTTTTATATTTGTTTATATTTATGTTTCTATGTTGAAAGAGACAACATTTTGGCCAAACTCCCTCCCCATGTGTGAACAGAACTGTTGTATTAGACAAAGTGATTTCAGTGAAGCTGTGTCTCTGTGAAATGATGAGAAATGTTCAAAATGATTTGCAGAGAATTCTGTTAAAACATAAGAAAAAAAGGATCGACTGAAACCAGGTTTCAGTAAATGATCTCAGTAAACGATTAAGAAAAACTGTAAAACCAAGGCACATGTTTAGAGAATCAGATAAATATAATGGAACAGTTATGAGTTCTCAGTGCAGATTTTCCCATGTAAAAAAAAACAATATGAATATGGAAATTTAAAAAAAAATAATTCAATAAAAAAGGCTTTAATACTTACATGCCATTCTGTGTCTGGTTACAGTTTCCTGAAGTTCCTTCTGTTGAACAGAGAGCCTCTCTCTCTGGCCTTGTACCAGTGTCTCTGTTGTGTAGCTGTGAGGGTAGTTATTGATCTTTAATCTCCTCACAGACTTCAACAGCTCAGAGACCTGCTGCTGCCCCCTGGTGTTGAATATAAGAGCTCCTCCTCCACAGCTCTGACAGAGCTCCTGGATGTCTCTGTCTCTCTGAACAAAGTTAACCACAGCTGGAGCAGTGGGGTCTGAGTCCACAGTGAACAGAATCATAGTGAAGGGATGGACTCGAGAGCTGAATGTGTCCTGGATGGTCTTTAACTCTGCCTTGTCTTCGTCGGTGAGGGGAGCCACCGGTAGAACCAGGATGAAGGCATGGACGCCCTCAGGACCACAGAGGGAGATGCAGCTGAGGCACTGCTGCATCACTGCCTCCAGAGGTTTTCCAGACAGAGCCGGCAGCTCCACCAGAGACACCAGATACTGATCAAGCCAATTCTCACGCACCACTCCCTGATGTTTAACACACTGCCCTGGGCTGCTGGCTGCAGGACGCTCTGTTCTCCCTAAAATGGACTCAGCTACTGAGGTCTTCTCTGCTCCTCTCCTCCCACACAGAACCAGGTTCATCTAAAAATGACATCACAACATGAAGACGCCTAATCAACAATGAAATAAAAAAATTAAAACTAACACAGTGACATTACTGTGTTCAGTCTTAAACATGTCACAAACAAACTGTACTGACAAAGCTAACAAACTCTGACTTGTTTTTGACACAGACATAACTTTGATTCAGATCACTTCATGAAAACCTTTATCATCTGATATAACTCTGTAAAACTGAGACTCTTCCTTAATCGGTCAGATGGACAGAAACCAGTCCATGGATCTGCTGCTTCCAGATGTGAGCTGACTTTTCTTTTTCCTCAGCTGCCACACTTACAGACTCTGGTTAACAGTGGAGGAATGGAACAAAGTAAAACTACTGAGTTACTTTGATGAAGTCAGTTTTACAAGAGGTACTTTTACTTTTTACTCCACTACATTTTTAAATTGGTTTGAAGTACAAAGTATTTTGAGCTTTGGCTTAAAATCATTAGTTTTTGTAGACACAGTACTTAAATATAAAAGTCGCTGTAAGAACTCATTAGAAACATCAGAATAATAAAGACAGGAGACAGTTTCAGTCTTTTCTGCTGCTCTGGTTTGTTAATGTCATCAGTAATTAGCAACATTCTTCATCAGGAGGCCTCACATTTAACACATTAACTAATTCTGAGCAAAATACTTTTACTTTGTAACTTCCAAGTACATTTGAAAGTAAGTACTTTAATACTGTGGTCTTTAAACTCACAGACCATATTTGGCCTTCCTCTGGTTTCTTCTTCTCTCTGATAAAGCCCTGAATAACCAGAGCTCAGTTTAGCTCAGAGCTAACAGTTGTGTATTATTCAGCTCCACTCTTGTGCTCTGAGGATCCAGGGTTTGTCCTGGTCCACAGAGTCTCTAAACCTAGACCTGGACCAGAGTCTTTAGTCCTCACGCTCCTGTCCTGTTCACTCTGGACGCCCTGGACATTAAAGGTTAGGTCCCATGAACCTCTCCCTGGAGTCTGTGTGGTTCAGGATCAGGACGTCCTGCTGCTGCTGCTGCTGCTGCTGCTGCTGCTGCTGCAGAAAATGACTTTTATTCACATTATTTTGCTGTTTGATATTGGAGGACGTTGTGTCTCTGGTTACTTTGTTTCTCTGTGTTTATTTTCTCATGTTGCTCTGTTTTTTCTTAATTAAACAGAACAACTTTAAAGAAAATGGTGAATAACTCAACATCTGGTTTTCTGTTTCTGTTGTGAATAAAATATCTTTTATGATTTTCAGATCAGTGCGTTCTGTTTTATTCAGACTTGTTTTAATAATAAGAGCTGAGTGTGTTTTCCTTTCTGAGCTGAGTCAGGAAACAAACAACTGCAGAGAAAATCCTTCAAACATAATCATAACCTTAACATAGATTTATTTAACTCATTTGTTATTAATGATTCAATATGATCGGCTGATTTCCTGGCACTGTTGTGCCCTAAAAATACATTAACAGGTGTGTAAGATAAGAAACATCATGTTCATATACTTTTCCTGATAAATCTGATTTGTAGCAGAACTGTAACACATTCAGGAAAATTACCACAGCTGGGACTGAAGGACGATTAACAGGAAACTCACCTTATTATCCCATAGGCTGCAGGAAGAAGAGAAACATGTTAGTGTTGGATAAAAAATAAACATTTCAATCACAATTCTTTCATAAATTGTTATGAAACCAAAGTCTGAAGAATATTAAATAAAAAACAACAGAAAGCTATAATTATCATTTTAATCTATAAATCTAAATCTATAAAATATTAGACTTAAAAACCAGGAGTAGTATTTATAGATCTTAGACAGAGGTGGAATGAGTTACATTTACTCTTTCTGAATAAATTGTATCTAACAGTAGTCTTTGACAGCGTTGTACTTGTGTACTTCTGATACTGCAGTAACAGTACTCTTACTGGAGTACAGTTGTTGGAGACAGATTGTGAAATGTGTCTTTCTTGAGCTGCACTGTGTTCTTTTATAAAGATGAACTTTATTGTGACTCTGATCACATCAAAACTAAAACACAAATCTACTCCAACACTCACGAGTTTATCACCAAATACTTTTTACTTCTACTTGAGAAATATTATTTTTGGTCTGATCTCATTCCTCACTGATGCTGAGGAGTTCATTTGTTTTTTGAGGCGTGACTCTCTTCTTTCCAGTCGGTCAACATTCTTAGGCAACGCTCCAGGACTCAAGCTTCAACACAACTCTGACTTTTATCAAGCAGATTTTATAATAAATGTTTATAAATCATACAATTATTTTACAGCTCAGGTTCAGTTTTTATCCCTGAGCCATCTTTGATGGAACAATAAGATGATCATAGATGAATGAATAAAGATACAGCCCTGAGTTCACAGATCTGTAGAATAATTACCACTGTGCCTTTGAGCAACATTATAATGGTCTGATGCTGACACACACATGAGGTTGTCCATGCACACATTTAATGTCCATAATATAATAATAATAAGATGTAAGTTATACTGAGAGCAGCTCAGGAGAAAAGGAATCAGGAGCAGAGTTTAGGTTAAATCCAGAGTAAACCTGGAGTGGCCCAGTGAACTCTGCAGAACCCAGTCCTACTCCTGCTTTCACTTCAGGAGGTTTATGACACATGAGTCTGCACTACATCAGTAACAGCAGCTTTATGGCTCAAACAGGCTCCTGTAGTCTACAGCCTCAGCATCAATGATAAACCCAAGTGTTGTTCACATCAGAGACACAACAAGTCACAGAACTGCTACTGAAAATAATATCACTCTACTGGAAGGAAACAGTCATACAGTCATTCTGATAAGTACTGAGGAACTGTCTCATTTATATTTGACATGTTTTCACACAGAAACATTTACAAATAAAATAATGTGATAACTCTGGTGTTTACAAACAATAAAAACAGTACAAAAAATATATAAAAGAACAAAGTGCAGCTCAAGAAACACATTTCACAATCTGCTCACTTTTCCACAACATGAAGCTTTAAACCAACTCAGAGCTAAAGTACAGACAACAACTACAGTACTACAGTAAGAGTACTGTTACTGCACAATAATATTACTGTAATGTTGTGATTTTAGAAGAATCCTAAAGTTACATAATTAAATGTAATGAAGTAAAACAAACTCATTACTCACCTCAGAGTAACATTTACATGATTAATATGTAGAAAATGATCAAATAAATGATACAACCTGAGGTCAGTCTCTAATCTGTGCTTCATGAAAACACTTTAACCTCTGTAACAGCCAAGGGTGTAACTCTGGGTGTAATATTGTTTTATTTTTTTACACATTGAATCATGTACTTTTGTAAAAGGAGTATGCTAATTTGTAGTTTCTGTATTAGAAATGCATTATGATACTTTTACTGTGATGTACTTAGCTTCAGCGCTGTGCTAGGCTAATGTCAGTGTCAGTGTTAGCACAACAGCGAGGCTGAGCAGTAAATAATGCCATCTCTTACTTAAATTAGCATCAGTGGTAAAGTGACATTAGTCCTGCACACAGCACAGATTCCACTGCAGCCTCCTTAGCTTTACCTCACACTGACAACTTAGTCAAACATCAGCTAACTTTACACCACTGTTTACCTCCTCTTGGGCAGTACTTTTTTTCTTTTTCGTTGGGGTTGGCGTTGACCAACTCTGTAAAATTATTGACTTTGGTGCTCTTTTCATAACAGCACAGGTTAGAGACAGGCAGCTATCACCGCTACAACACCAGAGACTGAGGACACAGCAGAGACAACAGGAGACAGTGGACCGTACCAAGTATTCTGCACAGGGAGGGGGTGCAATAAACTAATTACTATTTTGCTGGCAAACGAAATGAATACAGAAAATCGACGAGTTATTCATGCAAGATAATTCATATTTGTATTCATCGCAATGTTGTGATTATTGGGGGGGTTATATTGGCTCGACCTGATTTTGGGGGGGTCATAACCCACCTAACCCCCCTGGAAATTACGCACCTGGTAACGGCCCAAAACTAAACTGTTTTATTAATATAATAATGAAATAAAAGTGTCCATCGATCTAAAACACACAGCCTCAATAACACAACAGTGAGCTGTCTGTGTGAAAAATAAATGCCTTCAGTCTCTAAATACTGTCTCTCACTGTGCATTGAGATTTGTAACGGGCTGTGGTCGTCTCACTCATCTCTGTGAACTGTACGCCACAGAGGAATGGCCTTCATTGTTTTTTTATTTTCTTTTTATAGTTATATTTTTATTGACTTTTTTATCTGTCTGTTTGTTAAATTGGTATAAATTTGACGTGTGCTGCTGACCTCTTGGCCAGGTCGCTCTTGTAAAAGAGATCTTGATCTCATTGGGTCTATTTTCTGGTTAAATAAAGGTTAATAAGAGCCTCGAGATTCATAAAACATTTCAGACAAATTAAAGATTTAACTTTCACTAAACGGCTCACAGACATAAAAACTCAAACTTTAACATTAAAACATAAAAAAACTTACGGAAGCTTTTTAGATGCATCCATCGTGTCAGAAGTGAAAGTTTTTTGTTCACCACAAGGAAGGATCCGGACCGAGAAAAGGAAAGTAGGTTACAGTTTATCATCATCCAAACAACAATGTAAAGCCTGTATTCCAAGTTTTATCAAACCACAGTTTTTATATAAACGTGTCTTTCAATTAAAGTATTCAGTCGATGAGGCACATTTTCACTTTTCCTGTTTGTTAAAGCCCAGGTCTAAATACTTTGCAAAAGGCTCTTGCTTTGTCTGAGATAAGTTTAGTTTTTATGGTGAAAGTTTGATGAAAACTGTATCAAAACCTTTGCTTTTGGTAAAATTCTGTCTCTTGTCTCAGTAAAACATCACTCATTGGTTTTATCCTAGGGTTATACAGTCTACACTTTATATTTAAAAACAATGATATACTACAGGTCAATATAAATAATATTATATTGGTTACGACTTTATAATGATTTATAAATGAGTACATTTTTATTTTAATGTCAATTCAAACGACCATTATTCTAACCAAAATCAAGTTACTGTTTTTAATGAATTTGTCTAAATACAGTCTAATGCACCTACAGTATACCAGGATCAGCTCTGATAGAGATTATTAGATAGATTTTATTATCAGACAGAAATTAAATAAAGCATTGAGCTTATTTGTATCTTCTTACATGTAGCTAGTCTAACAAACAGTATTTTAATTTATAAAATGTGCTGGTGTGGGATTCAGACAAACTGCTGCTCAAAGACAAAAACAGAAGTGAAGTCTGCAGAACAAGCCTCATAAAAATCTACTGCTTTAAATGATCCTGACATTATTAGTCTACAGTTTATAGTTTTAGTTTGTAGAGACTTGTCCACTCGTCTTATTCATTAAACTCAATACAGATGTGTCTCCATGACAACCCAGAGCTGGGAGGGGCTTTAAACTACTGTCAAAAAGACAAAGTGTCCCATGCTTCACTTCAGTGTCCTCTCTGTCCTCTCTGTCCTCTCTGTCCTCTGTCCTCTCTGTCCTCTTTGTCCTCTCTGTCGTCTCTGTCCTATGTCCTCTCTGTCCTCTCTGTCCTCTCTGTCCTCTCTGTCTTCTCTGTCCTCTCTGTCCTCTCTGTCCTCTCTGTCGTCTCTGTCCTCTGTCCTCTCTTTCTACTCTGTCCTCTCTGTTCTCTGTCGTCCCTGTCCTCTCTGTCCTCTCTGTCCTCTGTCCTCTCTGTCCTCTGTCCTCTCTGTCCTCTGTCGTCTCTGTCCTCCCTGTCCTCTCTGTCCTCTCTGTCTACTCTGTCCCCTCTGTCCTCTCTGTCCTCTCTGTCCTCTCTGTCCACTCTGTCCTCTCTGTCACCTCTGTCCCCTCTGTCCTCTCTGTCCTCTCTGTCCTCTCTGTCCTCTCTGTCCTCTCTGTCCTCTCTGTCCTCCCTGTCCTCTCTGTCCTCTCTGTCCTCTCTGTCCACTCTGTCCACTCTGTCTTCTGTCCGCTCTGTCCTCTCTGTCCTCTCTGTCCTCTGTCGTCTCTGTCCTCCCTGTCCTCTCTGTCCTCTCTGTCCTCTCTGTCCTCCCTGTCCTCTCTGTCCTCTCTGTCCTCTCTGTCCTCTCTGTCCACTCTGTCCACTCTGTCTTCTGTCCGCTCTGTCCTCTCTGTCTACTCTGTCCGCTCTGTCCTCTCTGTCCTCCCTGTCCTCTTTGTCCTCTCTGTCCTCCCTGTCCTCTCTGTCCTCTCTGTCCTCTCTGTCCTCCCTGTCCTCTCTGTCCTCTCTGTCCTCTCTGTCCTCTCTGTCCACTCTGTCCACTCTGTCTTCTGTCCGCTCTGTCCTCTCTGTCCTCTGTCGTCTCTGTCCTCCCTGTCCTCTCTGTCCTCTCTGTCCTCTGTCCTCTCTGTCCTCTGTCCTCTCTGTCTACTCTGTCCTCTCTGTCCTCTGTCCTCTCTGTCCTCTCTGTCCACTCTGTCCTCTCTGTCCTCTGTCCTCTCTGTCCTCTCTGTCCTCTGTCCTCTCTGTCCTCTCTGTCCTCTCTGTCCATTCTGTCCTCTCTGTCATCTCTGTCCTCTGTCATCTCTGTCCTCTCTGTCCTCTCTGTCCCCTCTGTCCTCTCTGTCCTCTCTGTCCTCTCTGTCCCCTCTGTCCTCTCTGTCCTCTCTGTCCTCTCTGTCCTCTCTGTTTTGTCTGTCTTCTGTCCTCCCTTTCTTCTCTGTTCTGTCCTCTCTGTCTACTCTGTCCGCTCTGTCCTCCCTGTCCACTCTGTCCTCTCTGTCCTCTCTGTCCTCTCTGTCCTCTCCGTCCTCTCCGTCCTCTTCGTCCTCTCTGTCCTCTCTGTCCACTCTGTCCACTCTGTCCTCTCTGTCCTCTCTGTCCTCTCTGTCCTCTCTGTCCTCTCCGTCCTCTCTGTCCACTCTGTCCTCTGTCCTCTCTGTCCTCTCTTTCCTCTCCGTCCTCTCCGTCCTCTCTGTCCTCTCTGTCCTCTCTGTCCTCTCTGTCCTCTCTGTCGTGTCTGTCCTCTCTGTCCTCTGTCCGCTCTGTCCTCTCTGTCCTCTCTGTCCTCTCTGTCCTCTCTGTCCTCTCTGTCCTCTCTGTCCTCTCCGTCCTCTCTGTCCTCTCTGTCCTCTCTGTCCTGTCTGTTTTCTCTGTCCTCTCTGTCCTCTCTGTCCTCTCTGTCTTCTGTCCTCTCTGTCCTCTCTGTCCTCTCTGTCCTCTCTGTCGTCTCTGTCCTCTCTGTCCTCTCTGTCCTCTCTGTCCTCTCTGTCCTCTCTGTCGTCTCTGTCGTCTCTGTCCTCTCTGTCCTCTCTGTCCTCTCTGTCCTCTCTGTCCTCTCTGTCGTGTCTGTCCTCTGTCGTCTCTGTCCTCTCTGTCCTCTCCGTCCTCTCTGTCCACTCTGTCCTCTGTCCTCTCTGTCCTCTCTTTCCTCTCCGTCCTCTCCGTCCTCTCTGTCCTCTCTGTCCTCTCTGTCCTCTCTGTCCTCTCTGTCGTGTCTGTCCTCTCTGTCCTCTGTCCGCTCTGTCCTCTCTGTCCTCTCTGTCCTCTCTGTCCTCTCCGTCCTCTCCGTCCTCTCTGTCCTCTCTGTCCTCTCTGTCCTCTCTGTCCTCTCTGTCCTCTCTGTCTTCTGTCGTCTCTGTCCTCTCTATCCTCTCTGTCTTCTGTCGTCTCTGTCAGCTCTGTCCTCTCTGTCCTCTCTGTCCTCTCTGTCCTCTCTGTCCTCTCTGTCCTCTCTGTCCTCTCTGTCCTCTCTGTCCTCTCTGTCCTCTCCGTCCTCTCCGTCCTCTCTGTCCTCTCTGTCCTCCGTCCTCTCCGTCCTCTCTGTCCTCTCTGTCCTCTCCGTCCTCTCTGTCCTCTGTCCTTTCTGTCCTCTGTCCTCTCTGTCCCCTCTGTCCCCTCTGTCCTCTCTATCCTCTCTGTCCTCTCTGTCCTCTCTGTCCTCTCTGTCCTCTAAGTCCTCACTTTCTTCTCTGTCCTCTCTGTCTACTCTGTCCTCTCTGTCCTCTCTGCCCTCTCTGTCCCCTCTGTCCTCTCTATCCTCTCTGTCCTCTGTCCTCTCTTTCCTCTCTGTCCTCTCTGTCCTCTCTGTCGTCTCTGTCCTCTCTGTCCTCTCTGTCCTCTCTGTCGTCTCTGTCGTCTCTGTCCTCTCTGTCCTCTCTGTCCTCTCTGTCCTCTCTGTCCTCTCTGTCCTCTCTGTCCTCTGTCCTCTCTGTCCTCTCTGTCCACTCTGTCCTCTCTGTCCCCTCTGTCCTCTCTATCCTCTCTGTCCTCTGTCCTCTCTTTCCTCTCTGTCCTCTCTGTCCTCTCTGTCCTCTCTGTCCTCTCTGTCCTCTCTGTCCTCTCTGTCCTCTCTGTCCTCTGTCCACCACCAGGTTCGGGGGTTGCTGCCACGACAGACACCAGAGACCTTACGACCACAGCTCAGAACGGCTGCATCAACAATGGAGGAGAAGAACAGGGTCCACTTGGACTCCATGTCCCCAGCCTCCCTCGGGATCTGGTCTCAGCTCTGGAGCTGGGAGTTGACAACAAAGTCGATCATCGACCTCCGGCCTAGGGTGTCCTGGTGCCACGTGCACTGATGGACACTTTGTGCTTGAACATGGTGTTTGTTATGGACAAACTGTGGCTAGCACAGAAGTCCAATAACAGAACAGCGCTCGGGTTCAGATCGGGGAGGCCGTTCCTCCCAATCACACCCCTCCAGGTGTCACTGTCGCTGCCCAGGTGGGACTGAAGTCCCTCAGTAGAACAATGGAGTCCCCAGTCGGAGCACCTTCCAGCACCCCTCCCAGGGACTCCAAGAAGGCCGGGTACTCTGCTGCTGTTCAGCCTCAAAAGCCCTTTATGACGGTGATGACAACAGGATCCACTACATCGCCTGGATTGGCGTCACCGGGGCCCCGCCCTGGAGCCAGGCCCAGGGTCGGGGCTCACAGGCGAGCACCCGGTGGCCGGGTCTTTTACTACGGGACTCGGCCGGGCCCTGACTGAAAAAGCAAGGTGGGACCGCCTTCCCGTGGGCCCACCACCTGCAGGAAGGACCATAAGGGGCTGGTGCTGTGAGACCTGGGTGGCGGTCGAAGGCAGGTGCCTCGGTGACCCAACCCGCAGGCACAGAAACTGACTCTGGAGATGTGGAATGTCACCTCACTGGGGAGGAAAGAGCCTGAGCTTGTGCAGGAGGTTGAGCGTTACCGACCTGGTATAGTTGGGCTCACCTCCACACACAGTCTGTGCTCTCAAACCCAACTCCTAGGGAGGGGTTGGACTCTCCACCACTCTGGAGTTCATCATGGTGGTTTGTTAATGTCATCAGTAATTAGCAACATTCTTCATCAGGAGCCCTCACATTTAACACATTAACTAATTCTGAGCAAAATACTTTTACTTTGTAACTTCCAAGTACATTTGAAAGTAAGTACTTTAATACTGTGGTCTTTAAACTCACAGACCATATTTGGCCTTCCTCTGGTTTCTTCTTCTCTCTGATAAAGCCCTGAATAACCAGAGCTCAGTTTAGCTCAGAGCTAACAGTTGTGTATTATTCAGCTCCACTCTTGTGCTCTGAGGATCCAGGGTTTGTCCTGGTCCACAGAGTCTCTAAACCTAGACCTGGACCAGAGTCTTTAGTCCTCACGCTCCTGTCCTGTTCACTCTGGACGCCCTGGACATTAAAGGTTAGGTCCCATGAACCTCTCCCTGGAGTCTGTGTGGTTCAGGATCAGGACGTCCTGCTGCTGCTGCTGCTGCTGCTGCTGCTGCTGCAGAAAATGACTTTTATTCACATTATTTTGCTGTTTGATATTGGAGGACGTTGTGTCTCTGGTTACTTTGTTTCTCTGTGTTTATTTTCTCATGTTGCTCTGTTTTTTCTTAATTAAACAGAACAACTTTAAAGAAAATGGTGAATATCTCAACATCTGGTTTTCTGTTTCTGTTGTGAATAAAATATCTTTTATGATTTTCAGATCAGTGCGTTCTGTTTTATTCAGACTTGTTTTAATAATAAGAGCTGAGTGTGTTTTCCTTTCTGAGCTGAGTCAGGAAACAAACAACTGCAGAGAAAATCCTTCAAACATAATCATAACCTTAACATAGATTTATTTAACTCATTTGTTATTAATGATTCAATATGATCGGCTGATTTCCTGGCACTGTTGTGCCCTAAAAATACATTAACAGGTGTGTAAGATAAGAAACATCATGTTCATATACTTTTCCTGATAAATCTGATTTGTAGCAGAACTGTAACACATTCAGGAAAATTACCACAGCTGGGACTGAAGGAGGATTAACAGGAAACTCACCTTATTATACCATGAGCTGCAGGAAGAAGAGAAACATGTTAGTGTTGGATAAAAAATAAACATTTCAATCACATTTCTTTCATAAATTGTTATGAAACCAAAGTTTGAAGAATATTAAATAAAAAACAACAGAAAGCTATAATTATCATTTTAATCTATAAATCTAAATCTATAAAATATTAGACTTAAAAACCAGGAGTAGTATTTATAGATCTTAGACAGAGGTGGAATGAGTTACATTTACTCTTTCTGAATAAATTGTATCTAACAGTAGTCTTTGACAGCGTTGTACTTGTGTACTTCTGATACTGCAGTAACAGTACTCTTACTGGAGTACAGTTGTTGGAGACAGATTGTGAAATGTGTCTTTCTTGAGCTGCACTGTGTTCTTTTATAAAGATGAACTTTATTGTGACTCTGATCACATCAAAACTAAAACACAAATCTACTCCAACACTCACGAGTTTATCACCAAATACTTTTTACTTCTACTTGAGAAATATTATTTTTGGTCTGATCTCATTCCTCACTGATGCTGAGGAGTTCATTTGTTTTTTGAGGCGTGACTCTCTTCTTTCCAGTCGGTCAACATTCTTAGGCAACGCTCCAGGACTCAAGCTTCAACACAACTCTGACTTTTATCAAGCAGATTTTATAATAAATGTTTATAAATCATACAATTATTTTACAGCTCAGGTTCAGTTTTTATCCCTGAGCCATCTTTGATGGAACAATAAGATGATCATAGATGAATGAATAAAGATACAGCCCTGAGTTCACAGATCTGTAGAATAATTACCACTGTGCCTTTGAGCAACATTATAATGGACTGATGCTGACACACACATGAGGTTGTCCATGCACACATTTAATGTCCATAATATAATAATAATAAGATGTAAGTTATACTGAGAGCAGCTCAGGAGAAAAGGAATCAGGAGCAGAGTTTAGGTTAAATCCAGAGTAAACCTGGAGTGGCCCAGTGAACTCTGCAGAACCCAGTCCTACTCCTGCTTTCACTTCAGGAGGTTTATGACACATGAGTCTGCACTACATCAGTAACAGCAGCTTTATGGCTCAAACAGGCTCCTGTAGTCTACAGCCTCAGCATCAATGATAAACCCAAGTGTTGTTCACATCAGAGACACAACAAGTCACAGAACTGCTACTGAAAATAATATCACTCTACTGGAAGGAAACAGTCATACAGTCATTCTGATAAGTACTGAGGAACTGTCTCATTTATATTTGACATGTTTTCACACAGAAACAAATACATATAAAACAACACAGTACTGCTACTGAAAATAATATCCCTCTAGAGCAGTGGTTCCAAACTTTTTACTTCAGACGTTTGACCCCAGCTGCCTCTTACTCCTGCACACTTCAAATAAAATCTCTTACAGTCAATTATTACTCACCACAATCACTGAAATCAAGAAAAACATTTATCCTACAGAATAATAATAATAATAATAATAATAATAATAATAATAATAAGGCAGAAAATACTACAAATAAAATTCTGGCATTTACACAGAATAACATTAAGCTCGTACAAAAAAATGATAAAAGAACAAAGTGCAGCTCAAGAAACACATTTCACAATCTGCTCACTTTTCCACAACATGAAGCTTTAAACCAACACAGAGCTAAAGTACAGACAACAACTACAGTACTACAGTAAGAGTACTGTTACTGCACAGTAATATTACTGCAGTAAAAGTTGTGATAAAACTGCTTTTAGAAGTATTTATTCAAAAAGTTACTCGAGTAAATGTAATGGACTAAATAAGTCGTTACTGCTCACCTCTGAGTAACATTTACATAATTTGTTCAGAAAATGATCAAATAAAAGATTCACTCTGTATTTTAATACTGAGTCTGTATTAAATCTAAAGTTACTCCTGTTATGCCCCACATTAACCAAAATCTTCTTGAAAATCAAGTTTACCTTGGAAATAGATTTTAAAAAGTATTTAATAATAAAATAAAAGTGGTCATCGATCTAAAGCACACAGCCTCGATAACTCAGCAGTGAGCTGTCTGCGTGAAAAGAGATTTACAGCCTCGACATTCATAAAACATTTCAGACAAATTAAAGAATTTAACAGCCCCCTCAAAGGTTCACAGACACAGACTCAACATTTAACTTTAAAACAAACAAAAACTTACTCCATTTCTGAGTATGTGTCGTACGAAGCCATGGCGTCAGAAGTGAAAGTATTCTGTCGCGGTTACCACAAGGAAGGATCGACAGAAGGAATGTACAGCAGTCTGTTTCATTATTGTTCAAATAACGATTTAAAGCTAATGCTCCAAGTTTTACCAAATCAGAAACATTTTTTATAAACGCATCTTTTACTGTATTTAAAGTTTTCAGATGAGACGTGTTTTTATTGTTTTCAACAGTCTCACTTTTTACCGTAATTTTGAAGCCTATACTTTGCTTCTCAAAACAATCTTGCTTTGTCTGAGATAAATTCTGTTTTTATGGTGAAAGTTTGATGAGAATGTACAAAACCTTCGCTTAAAATTCTTCTTAAAATTCGTAAATTTCTCTCATGTCTCAGTAAAACATCATTCATTGGCTTTAACTTAGTTTTATAGCCTACACTTTATATTTAAAAACAATGATATACTACGGATCAATATAAATAATATTATATTGGTTATAATTTTATAATGATTTATAAATGAGTACATTGTTTATTTTAATGTGAGGTGTGTTGTTAATCCTTGTGATGACCAGCAGAGGGCGCAGTGTGTGTCAGTCACATGAGCACTAACCTGTTGTATGAGGAAGTCAGAAACTCTCCCACAGTTCATCACAACACTCACATACTCTTTATATTTAAACAAAGTACAACTATAACTCTGTCACTTTCACTCTGGAACTGTTTAATGTGGACACTTTTATTGTGAAAGGTCATTTGAGGATGTTTCATGATCAGAAGTGACAGTGCAGTTTTATTATTTATTATATTTATTAAATTGCTCAAAAGAAATAAATTTATAGATGGCAATAACTGAACAGAACAAAGTCTGGAAAACAAAAAACACTTTTCCATACACTGTCCTGGGGATGACAGGGAATTGTGTAAAATATTTATAAAAAATAACTTAAAACTCAGTACAGCCAGTAGGTGGCACTAAAGCTGTAAAAATATTTTCTTACAGTCTCTCTGTATAATGTGCCCTGGAGGAATTGCAAACAAACAATCGTGGATTTTATTCATTTTAATAACAATTAATTTTAATCAACACATTTTTTTTTACCAAATAACAAAATTAAAACTGTAAACTCCAAAACACACATTTAATGATAGTAATAATAATAATAATAATAATAATAATAATAATAATAATAATAATAATAATATAGTTTTAAGCTAAACTCGTCCAGTCACCAACAAACCAGCACTTGTCATAATTCAGGATCTGAAATTAAATAAATCATGTTCCATATTGTAATGGACGTATTTCATTAAAAAGCCTCCTCTAAATAAATAAAAACAGCCTTTTATAATAAACATTTTACTGAAATTAAAACGACTGGCTTCATCTCCTGTTTTATTGTGAAGGCGCAGAGGTCAGAGGTCAGAGGTGGTTACCATAGCAACAGCTCGGTCCTTCTGCCGCGGACTCCAGCTACGGTAAAATAACTCCTGCTTTTCTTTGACTTATTCAGGAGTAAAGTGAATTAAAGCCGCAAGCGGCATTGGTAGGCCCTCGCCGGCCGCAACCGGAGCTGGGGCAGAGGAGAAACCATTTTGCCAAAATTTTTGTTGGTACCTTTTGATAAAAAAAACGGCAAAAAGCGTCCTAATACTCCATAGAACTGCATTGAATGGAATTCCCATTGGAATAAAATGGCAGAATTCGACCATCGCCATGGCAACACCGAATCAAATACGACATGGGTACCATTGGAATTTTTGATCAGGATGACATCAAGAATATTTGTGCCAAATTTGACAAATTTTCATTCAAGTATAATTTTTTCTGTCCATAGAAATTTTAGTTTCAGTCCCATTGGAATAAAATGGCAGGTTTCAGTCATCGCCATGACAACACAGTATAAAATATGACATGGGTCTCATTGGCTTTTGTGATCGGTGTCACATAAAGTATTTTTCTGCCAAGTTTTGTAAATTTTTGAAAAACTAAATTTTTTACTGACCATATAAATATTTGTCTCATTCTATAGGGGGCGCTATCGTGCCAAATTTCATTCTTTCCTATTTAATGGGTTTAGGCTTGGAGGGTTTATGAGTGTTTAAAATTTGAGCCATATTGGAGTTAAAATGTGCGAATTGTAGCAAATTGCAAGTATGGCGAAATTGAAATTTTTTTCGTAAACTTTGCGGCTGCGCCCCACAAAAACCGTAAAACTTTTGCGAAGAATTTGGATAACTTTTAATGCCCCACTTCTGTAGATGATGTAGAGCAATTTTGAGGTCATTTCGTTAAACGCCCAAGGAGGAGATAGAAAAAGTATGACGCGTGCAAAATTGCTGACTCAGCACTTCGCAGATTTCAATCCAAGATTACCGACTTCTGGTTTGTCAGGGGGCGTGGCCATAATAATATTTTTTGTTTGGCTCCACCTCAGCAATGTGTGTACCAAATTTGGTGGGGCTGCGACAAACTTTACGTTCGGCCGACTCCCATTGGTGCAATGTATTTTCAATTTTGTAGGTGGCGCTGTCGCGCCACTTTTGTATTGTTAAGTATGGCGCCTAAAAAAAACAAAATTTTTCAGCAAACCTGAATTTTGGACAAAATTTGGTGAGTTTTCACAAATGTTCAGGGGGTCAAATTAGCGCTCAAAGAGCAGAAGAAAAATAAAAAAAAAGAAAGAAGAATAAAAATTAAAGCCGCAAGCGGCATTGGTAGGCCCTCGCCGGCCGCAACCGGAGCTGGGGCAGAGGAGAAACCATTTTGCCAAATTTTTTGTTGTTACCTTTTGATAAAAAAACGGCAAAAGCGTTCTAATACTCCATAGAACTGCATTGAATGTAATTCCCATTGGAATAAAATGGCAGAATTCCACCATCGCCATGGCAACACTGAATTAAATACAACTTGGGTACCATTGGAATTTTTGATCAGGATGACATCAAGAATATTTGTGCCTAATTTGACAAATTTTCGTTGAAGTATTATTTTTTCTGTCCATAGAAATTTTTGCAGTAATCCCATTTGAATAAAATGGCAGGTTTCAGTCATCGCCATGACAACACAGTATAAAATATGACATGGGTCTCATTGGCTTTTGTGATTGGTGTCACATAAAGTATTTTTCTGCCAAGTTTCGTAAAATTTGGAAAAACTAAATTTTTTACTGACCATATAAATATTTGTCTCATTCTGTAGGGGGCGCTATCGTGCCAAATTTAATTCTTTCTCATTTAATGGGTTTAGGCTTGGAGGATTTATGAGTGTTTAAAATTTGAGCGAAATTGAAGTTAATATGTGCGAATTGTAGCAAAATGAAAGTACGGAGAATTTGAAAAAAAATTCGTAAAGTTTGCGGCTGCGCCGCACAAAAACCGTAAAACTTTTGCGAAGAATTTGGATAACTTTTAATGCCCCACTTCTGTAGATGATGTAGAGCCATTTTGAGCTAATTAGGTTAAATGCCCAAGGAGGAGATAGAAAAAGTACAACGCGTGCAAAATTGCTGACTCAGCACTTTGCAGATTTCAATCCAAGATTACTGACTTCTGGTTTGTCAGGGGGCGTGGCCATAATAATATTTTTTGTTTGGCTCCACCTCAGCAATGTGTGTACCAAATTTGGTGGGTCTGCGACAAACTTTACGTTCGGCCGACTCCCATTGGCGCAATGTATTTTCAATTTTGTAGGTGGCGCTATCGCGCCACTTTTGTATTGTTAAGTATGGCGCCTACAAAAAACAAAATTTTTCAGCAAACCTGAATTTTGGGCAAAATTTGGTGAGTTTTCATAAATGTTCAGGTGGTCAAATTAGCGCTCAAAGAGCAGAAGAAAAATAAAGAAAGAAAGAAAGAATAATAAAAAGAATAAAAATAATAATAATTTTAGCAAAAACAATATATCCGTTTACATTATACACACAAATTATATATTTTCGGAAAGCTCTCGAGGTCCCCCACGTGACTGTGGGGTCAAATGTCAATGACGAGCGCTTACGCGCTCGTCATTGACCCATGAATGTGGCGTCGCCCATTGACTCCCATTCATTTTCAGCCAATACAAGTATGTGGCTTCCATACCTGAGGTATATATGATTGTGTAGGACTGGATGCCATGAGTGTGTACATGGGAAAGCGCTTCGCGCTTTGTTTTTGTGCGCTTCGCGCACTTATGAGTGGGCTTCGCCCACTTACTTCCATTGATTCTGAGCAAAAACAAGTATGTGGCGTCCATACCTGAGGTATATGTGTTTGTGTAGTACTTGTTGCCATGAGTGTGTACATGGCAAAGCGCTTCGCGCTTTGTTTTTGTGCGCTTCGCGCACTTTTGGGCAGTGCGCTTCGCGCACTGCTGTGCAGACACAATAGGCCCTGCGCCACCCTTGGGGCTCGGGCCTAATTAAAGCCGCAAGCGGCATTGGTAGGCCCTCGCCGGCCGCAACCGGAGCTGGGGCAGAGGAGAAACCATTTTGCCAAATTTTGAGATTGTGAGTTTTGATTAAAAAACGGCAAAAAGCGTCCTAATACTCCATAGAACTGCATTGAATGGAATTCCCATTGGATTAAAATGGCAGAATTTGACCATCGCCATGGCAACACCGAATGAAATACGACTTGGGTACCATTGGAATTTTTGATCAGGATGACATCAAGAATATTTGTGCCGAATTTGACAAATTTTGGTTGAAGTATTATTTCTTCTGTCCATAGAAATTTTTGTTTCAGTCCCATTGGAATAGAATGGCAGGTTTCAGTCATCGCCATGACAACACAGTATAAAATATGACATGGGTCTCATTGGCTTTTGTGATCGGCGTCACATAAAGTATTTTTCTGCCAAGTTTCGTAAATTTTTGAAAAACTAAATTTTTTACTGACCATATAAATATTTGTCTCATTCTGTAGGGGGCGCTATTGCGCCAAATTTCATTCTTTCTTATTTAATGGGTTTAGGCTTGGAGGGTTTATGAGTGTTTAAAATTTGAGCCAAATTGGAGTTAATATGTGCGAATTGTAGCAAATTGTAGGTACGGAGAAATTGAAAAAAAATTCGTAAATTTTGCGGCTGCGCCGCACAAAAACCGTAAAACTTTTGCGAAGAATTTGGATAACTTTTAATGCCCCACTTCTGTAGATTATGTACAGCGATTTTAAGGTCATTTGGTTAAACGCCCAAGAAGAAGTTAGAAAAAGTACAATGTGTGCAAAATTGCTGATTCAGCACTTCGCAGATTTCAATCCAAAATTGCCGAACTCCGGTATGTCAGGGGGCGTGGCCATAATAATATTTTTTGTTTGGCTCCACCTCAGCAATGTGTGTACCGAATCTGGTGAATCTACGACAAACTTTACGTTCGGCCGACTCCCATTGGCGCAATGTATTTTCATTTTTCCAGGGGGCGCTGTCATGCCACTTTTGTGATGTTCTGTATGGCACCAATATTAAAAAAAAATTTCACGCACGCGTGAATTTTGGACAAAATTTGGTGAGTTTTCACAAATGTTCAGGGGGTCAAATTAACGATCCTTGCGCAGAAGAAAAATAAAGAAAGAAAGAAAGAATAATAATTAAAGCCGCAAGCGGCATTGGTAGGCCCTCGCCGGCCGCAACCGGAGCTGGAGCAGAGGAGAAACCATTTTGCCAAATTTTTTGTTGGTACCTTTTGATAAAAAAACGGCAAAAAGCGTCCGAATACTGCATAGAACTGCATTGAATGTAATTCCCATTGGAATAAAATGGGAGAATTCGACCATCGCCATGGCAACACCGAATGAAATACGACTTGGGTACCATTGGAATTTTTGATCAGGATGACATAAAGAATATTTGTGCCAAATTTGACAAATTTTTGTTCAAGTATAATTTTTTCTGTCCATAGAAATTTTTGCTGTAATCCCATTGGAATAAAATGGCAGGTTTCAGTCATCGCCATGACAACACAATATAAAATATGACAAGGGTCTCATTGGCTTTTGTGATTGGTGTCACATAAAGTATTTTTTTGCCAAGTTTCGTAAATTTTTGAAAAACTAAATTTTTTACTGACCATATAAATATTTGTGTCATTCTGTAGAGGGCGCTATTGTGCCAAATTTCATTATTTTTTATTTAATGGGTTTAGGCTTGGAGGGTTTATGAGTGTTTAAAATTTGAGCCAAATCGGAGTTAATATGTGCGAATTGTAGCAAATTGCAGGTACGGAGAAATTGAAAAAAAATTCGTAAACTTTGCGGCTGCGCCGCACAAAAACCGTAAAACTTTTGCGAAGAATTTGGATAACTTTTAATGCCCCACTTCTGTAGATGATATAGAGCCATTTTGAGCTAATTTGGTTAAACGCCCAAGGAGGAGTTAGAAAAAGTACGACGTGTGCAAAATTGCTGACTCAGCATTTCGCAGATTTCAATCCAAGATTACCGACTTCTGGTTTGTCAGGGGGCGTGGCCATAATAATATTTTTTGTTTGGCTCCATGTCAGCAATGTGATTACCGAATTTGGTGGGTCTGCGACAAACTTTACGTTAGGCCGCCTCCCATTGGCGCAATGTATTTGCAATGTTGTAGGTGGCGCTATCGCGCCACTTTTGTATTGTTAAGTATGGCGCCTAAATAAAACAAAATTTTTCAGCACACCTGAATTTTGGGCAAAATTTGGTGAGTTTTCATAAATGTTCAGGGGGTCAAATTAGCGCTCAAAGAGCAGAAGAAAAATAAAAAAAAAGAAAGAAAGAAAGAAAGAAGAATAAAAATAATAATAATTTTAGCAAAAACAATATATCCGTTTACATTATACCCACAAATTATATATTTTCGGAAAGCTTTCGAAGTCCCCCACATGACCGTGGGGTCAAATGTCAATGACGAGCGCTTACGCGCTCGTCATTGACCCACGAATGTGACGTCGCCCATTGACTTCCATTCATTTTCAGCCAATACAAGTATGTGGCTTCCATACCTGAGGTATATATGATTGTGTAGTACTGGATGCCATGAGTGTGTACGCTTTGCGCTTTGTTTTTGTGCGCTTCGCGCACTTATGAGTGGGCTTCGCCCACTGACTTCCATTCATTCTGAGCAAATACAAGTATGTGGCTTCCATACTTGAGGTATATGTGTTTGTGTAGTACTTCATGCCATGAGTGTGTACATGGCAAAGCGCTTCGCGCTTTGTTTTTGTGCGCTTCGCGCACTTTTGGGCAGTGCGCTTCGCGCACTGCTGTGCAGACACAATAGGCCCTGCGCCACCCTTGGGGCTCGGGCCTAATTAAAGCCGCAAGCGGCATTGGGAGGCCCTCGCCGGCCGCAACCGGAGCTGGGGCAGAGGAGAAACCATTTTGCCAAATTTTTTGTCGGTACCTATTGACAAAAAAACTGCAAAAAGCGTCCTAATACTCCATAGAACTGCATTGAATGTAATTCCCATTGGAATAAAATGGCAGGATTCGACCATCGCTATGGCAACAACGTAAAAATTACAGCATGGATCACATTGAACTTTTTTGCCAAATTTCACAGTTTTTCTTTGGACTATTATTTTTTTCTCTCCATAGAGTTTTTTTTGTTTTGTTAAGATCTTATTGGAATAAAATGACAGGTTTCAGTCATCACCATGGCAACACCATATAAAATATGACATGGGTCTCATTGACTTTTTTGATTGGGGTCACCTAAAATACTAGTCTGCCAAGTTTTGTACATTTTTAAAAAAACTAATTTTTTACTGACCATATAAATATTTGTCTCAGTCTATAGGGGGCACTATTGTGACAAATTTAATTCTTTCTTATTAAATGGGTTTAAGCTTGGAGGGTTTATGAGTTTTTCAAATTTGAGCCAAATCAGAGTAGTTTAGACTTACCTCAGTGTCTAATAACTCAGTAAGTAACTCAACCTAAAACATGAACAATAGAACAATAGGCTGGTCCTGACTACGATCCTGGCTCAGATCTGGAGAAGAGTTGTGAAGATTATGGGTCTTTAATTTTTTTATTTTTTTTTATTAAATGTATACATATTTTACTTGTAACAGCCTGATATAAAAATACTATGTTTGTTTTATTATGATGTATTTGTTCCTACACACAAACATATCCTGTCCTGTCTGTGACAACACTTTAACCACAGCCTGAAGCAGGGGGCGGGTCTTAGAGCAGTCTGGGTTTGATTGACAGTGAACACAGCCAGTCGCTGTGTGCTGCTGTTCTGTCTGAGACAGTGGGCTGCAGGCAGAAGACCAAAGCTCTCGGAGATAAAGTCCTGTGTCCTGTCAGAGATGTTTACATGTGTTTATACCCAGGACGGTTCTGAACGCGTTCATCTGCTGCTGCTGCTGGGTCCTGTCTTCCACAGGGCAGTTATCACTGAGCTGTCCCGAGGTAAGTGGCGCTGGTTTATATTAAACAACGTTTGTTGATGCGCTCATGGCGTTCCGTCGCCACAGTTTCCTGGGTACGTGCCTTAATGGTAACTACTTTATTGACTTCATAAATGACAGCAGCAGTTTATAAGAGCCGTGTTACACTGGGGCTACAGTTAGCATGCTAGTGTTAGCTTTAACCGTTTTTTAACTTTAGAAAAACGTCTTCACTGTCTTTTGTCTCCGGGTCTAATTATGGAGCAGTGGAAGACAGGGCTGTCCAAATACGAGGCTGCATTGTCCTGTCCGCGAGACAACATGTATCTGTCGTTATTAGAGCGTAACTACTTTATACACTACAAGTCCCATAATGCACTGCAGCCGCTCGTCCCCCGCTGCTCGGGACGACAGATCAGCTGTTGATCAGCTGTTGTACACACGAAGCTTTCAGCGGAGTTTATCACAGCAGAAGGAACGTGAAAAGCTTTAAAACCAGGCGGGGCAAGGGTGAGTGTTTGTGGACATTAGAGGCTAACTGTGGAGCTAAATATGGAGCTAACTGTGAGCTAATGCGGAGCTAACTGAGCTAATGCGGAGCTAATGTGGCTATAGGCTCATTATTATCATATAACTACATTCTGTGGGCTCCGTGAAGCACAGGAAAACTACAGGCACAATGTCCCGAGATGAGCATCTGATCAGAGGGGTACAGAGGAGTTACAGAGCATAACCTGTGTGTTCTATGTTAGGTTTGAAGAAGCACATGTGCAGTGGACCAGCAGAGCTCAGTGGAGACAAAGCCTGTTTGTCCTAACATCTGTATTCTCAGGTGAGCTTTTTATGCACACACTGCTGTAAGTGCTGTCATGTTATCAATGGGACTGAGGACAAAAGATGAACTGTTATGTTTACATGTGTTGTACAATCAAGGGAACCATACTGTGCTCTTATTTTATGGATATAATAAGCTGTAACTAAAAACAGTGTGTAACTAACCTAATTTAATGGTCACACACTACGTAATGGGAGAGACAGGTGGTGAGTGTCTGCACTCGGGAGTTTTTGAGGTGCTCTACAGAGCAGCTATAGAGTCCATCTTACATTATAGCATCACCAGCTGGTTTGGAAATCTGAGCATTAAATCAAAATCTCAGACTTCCAGCTTCGTCATAACAGCAGGGGAAATAATTAATCTTATGCCCCCAGCATCAATCCACCATCAGACAGGACAGTAGGACTCTTTTAGAAGTGTTTTAAACCTCGTAGTAAATAACTTACTGTAAATTATAACATCATGACGACTTCACAGCTGCACTTGACTAAATACTGATCTATCTCTGAAGTATCTGTACAGAAGTTGTCCAGTTCATTGTGTGTGATTTCACAGATGGGAGCAGGAGGTCTCAGAGCTGTGCTGCTGAGGAACACACATCACCATCACACGAGTGCCCAGCAGTGAGAGAGGACTTCTGTTCCTGAGACAGGACTCTGGACTGAGAGAGCAGACCTGACTGTGACCATCCTGCAGACAGTGATGCTGAGGCTGTCACACATGGAGCTCACTGAACAGGTGACAGTTTCTGTGTCTCTGTAGATACAGCCATCTGTAGACATTCAGCAAATATCTGAATGACATTCTCAGTGTTTCCTCTGCACTTCAGACTGCTTTATGCAGTTAGACTACGCACACACCAGTTTATAAATGAGGTGAACATGAATAAAGCCATAATAACAGCTGTTATTATGGCTTTATTTATGTTCCAGTAGATTTCATGACAGACAATACACTTAATGAAGAATAATGTCTCTTATTTGTAGGCACTTAAGACTGAACCTGAGGTGGACGACCCTGAGCTGTGGATCACCTCAAACTGTGACACACATCTGGCCAGTGGTGCTGACCCTTACGGTTTTATACAGTGAGTAAACTGATTCACCATCTGACTTTATGCTCACTACAGAAGCAACACTGTGATAACAAACAGAATAAGGGGAGACCTTACATCTGTAGCCTTTTATTAAAGCTTGCACCTTGCACTGTGTTCTTACTCCATGAGGCTAAAGTTTCCAGCACAGACACAACTTCAGACTGCAACATACTGTTGTCATAAAGCTTCTGCAGTTCTCTATTTATTTCTAGATATAGAATGATGTTGTAGTAGCCACAGTAGTAAAGGCAGCCTTTACTACTGTGTATAATTTCAGTAATAAACTGTGTTGGACTCAGTACACAGACATTCTACAGGAGTGTGATCAGCTCTAAGTGAACATTATACAACAGCAGTGTGTAGGATCCTTTTTAGCAAACATCAAAACTATTTCAATCAAAGGAAGTGTGAGACTACAGATGATCTAATGAGTTAATGTACTCTCTTTTAGAACAAGCTGTCCACAACTTCAGAGTAAACTTCTGGCAACAACTCAGGTTAAATATTATTTGTTAACACAGTACAGCACATATTCTTCACCTTTCCTTCAGAGAGTCAGTTAAATCCTCTGCTCCCTCTGTCCTCTCCTCTGCATCCTCTGCTCTAATCTCAAACTCTGCTCCTGTCTGTTCCTTACAACATATAAACACACAACATCTCTGCTCTCACCCCTTATTTTTTCTTTCATTTATGCTGATGCTTTTTATCACACACAGAAATGATTGCCTTCTTTATTGTATTTCTTGTTCATGCAAGTTGTCTTTCTGTTGCTTCATGCTACATTTCTGATACAGCACAGGGAGAGACAGGTCATATTAATTTACTTTTAGGGAATAATAAATGTTTTTGCAAACATTATACTTGACACTTGTTCCACACAACTCTTCACCTCTTGTCCTGCACTACTCAAACATACTGTATTTCTCTGCCCCGTCTCCAGACTTCCTCATTCACCACCACAGCTCCTCTTTCAGCACCTGTCTTAAACTCCAAAGTCTACACAGAGTGAAGCCTCCCTCTAACTTAACCTTAACTCATTCTCAAACCAAATACTGCATCTACTCTTGTTAGTAATTTTCCTGTTTCATTTTGCACAGGTTTTACTTCGGATGAGACAACTCCAATCAATTATCCGGACATGGGATCTGAACAAAGAGTACACTGTGACCCAGTGTGGCTGGATTAATGCATCATTCAGCAGAAGAAACTATTATTTTGTGGCCTTAATTAACAGTATGTTTGTGTATATCCAGGCTTCTTTCCCTCTCTGGCCACTGTGGCAGCTACGTATTTATCAAAAATTAGTGATTACATAGGATTTTCACTATCCAAAGTTAAGATTTAAATGCAGTTTGATGGGTTGTAGCTATGAGACAGTAATGTGTTTGAAAATATTAAAATATAGCTCTAATTTTTATTAATGTATTATAATTAAGTTAATTTAGACAAAGATGTATGTTTTTGCTTCTGTTACATCTTTGTGTTTATTTATATGTTCCAACTAAGGCTCTGTAACAATCCTTGGAGTTTGCCTGTGCTCCCTGTGTCTGAGTGGGTTTCCTCTGGGTGCTCAGGTTCTGGTCCACTGCTCCTGACAGGTTACTCCAGCGGCATTGAAGGACAGGTCAAATACAGAGTAGAAATTTCCCCACAGGGACAATAAAGTCTACCTTAACCATAACCAGTAATTCTGATAATTTTTTCCTTTTATAATGATGATAATGATGGACTATGGACTATGATGGACTACTAATTATGGTCTAAAAATAAAATATATTTATAAAATTTCATTGGCCAAAGTGGCTGATTGGGTTGAATATTTATTTACATAGAAGTCTACCTACACTTGGCTAATTGGTTTGTGTTAAAGTCAAGCCTTGTATGGGATTTATAAAAATATACAGTGGCCATTGTCTCATAAGTTCCTGTAAATACTGTGAATAAGTTTTATCTATGGCCTTTAGGATTCACAGGACAAAGGCTTCTACAATCTCCAGGCCAAGTTTCCATTGCTTTATGGTTTATTCACATACTTCACTTTACTTATGGTTTTAAAGATCACAGCAATTATACAATACTACATATTTTCCTGTGTTGCATAGTCCTATTATATTAAAAATTTAAAAAAAGCTTACATACTTATATTGTATGTGTATGAAGTGGAGCGTCTCTTATTAAAAATTATATCTCATAGTCACTTTATGTACATATTCTGGATTACTAAGAAATGTATTTGAACTTTGTTCTTTGAGAGTAATGGGTTACAGTAATACTTTAACTTATGTGTACAGGTGAGATCTGCTGTTAAAATAATTTATAAAGACACTTAGGTTATTGTGAGACGTTTAATAGAGCATAAAGGCCTACAGTAATTAGCGTCAGGATCTTTACTAAGACTTGTGTAGCTAAAGGTTAACTAATAACTAGCTTGATACTAAGTCATAATTTCTAATCAAACAAACGTCACCCATGTACTTTATTAGATCGTGTATGGGACTAATGAGACTATACAATGCTTGGGGGTGCTACATTTTATGCAGTAAATAATAATAGCCTAATGGTAAATGCGATGCTAACGACAGTACGATGCTAATTAGCTAATACATTAGCTAAGCTATAGTTAGCAGTGTTTGTAACGGCCCCTCCTCAGCAGTGTCCCGGTCAAGTTTGAAAATCGCCTGATGTGATTGGCCGCAGAGCGGTGCTTTATTTGAAACTGGCCAATCAGAGCGGCCCGGCCCAGGCCCTATATAAAGCGTCAGCGCTCACCCCTCTGTCTGCTCCTCGAGCGCTATTTCTCCTTGTGGGTTATTGCTATCGAGTCGCGCTTTTCTCCAGCTTTTCACAAACGATCATCGGATCTTTGGATTTGTTTATCGTCAGTTAGTCTCGTCTGTTTTTTGTCTACTGTTCCCTCTGTGTTTTGGGAAACCTTCTACTTGTTAGGAGACCTTTCCTGGATCCCTGAACCTCGTTCAGTCCACGTCGGCGCATCTTCTCTGCTGCGAAGGTAAGACATTATTTTATATTTTATTCTCTTGTACTGTTGTTTTTGCATAGAATCCGAGGTTACATTGCAAGTTTTTCCGTGTTTAAAATGTGTTAAATGTGTGTACTGTGGCCTGCGGCTAATGGCGGTTTGTGTATTACGCATTGCTTACTTAGCAATAGCCGCTATGGCTTCTGTCGTTTTACTGCTAGTCCTGGTTTAGTCCCGGTCCGGTTCTGGTTTAGTCCCGGTTTAGTCCCGGTCCAGCTCTGGTTTAGTCCTGGTCCAGTCCTGGTTTAATCCCGGTCCGGTTCTGGTTTAGTCCTGGTTTAATCCCGGTCCAGCTCTGGTTTAGTCCTGGTTCAGTCCCGGTCCAGTTCTGGTTTAGTCCCGGTTTAGTCCTGGTTTAGTCCCGGTCCAGTTCTGGTTTAGTCCTGGTTTAGTCCCGGTCCAGCTCTGGTTTAGTCCCGGTCCAGCTCTGGTTTAGTCCCGGTTTAGTCCTGGTTCAGTCCCGGTCCAGTCCTGGTTTAGTCCCGGTCCAGCTCTGGTTTAGTCCTGGTTCAGTCCCGGTCCAGTTCTGGTTTAGTCCCGGTCCAGTTCTGGTTTAGTCCTGGTTTAGTCCCGGTCCAGCTCTGGTTTAGTCCCGGTCCAGCTCTGGTTTAGTCCCGGTTTAGTCCTGGTTCAGTCCCGGTCCAGTCCTGGTTTAGTCCCGGTCCAGCTCTGGTTTAGTCCTGGTTCAGTCCCGGTCCAGTTCTGGTTTAGTCCCGGTCCAGCTCTGCTTTAGTCCTGGTTCAGTCCTGGTTTAGTCCCGGTCCAGTTCTGGTTTAGTCCCGGTCCAGCTCTGGTTTAGTCCTGGTCCAGCTCTGGTTTAGTCCTGGTTTAGTCCCGGTCCAGTTCTGGTTTAGTCCCGGTCCTGTTCTGGTTTAGTCCCGGTCCTGTTCTGGTTTAGTCATGGTCCTGTTCTGGTTTAGTCCTGGTTTAGTCCCGGTCCAGTCCTGGTTTAGTCCCGGTCTAGTTCTGGTTTAGCTCCGGTTTAGACTTAATTTAGTCCTGGTTCAGTCCTGGTTTAGTCCCGGTCCAGTCCTGGTTTAGTCCCGGTCCAGTCCTGGTTTAGTCCCGGTCCAGTCCTGGTTTAGTCCCGGTCCAGCTCTGGTTTAGTCCCGGTCCAGCTCTGGTTTAGTCCCGGTCCGGTTCTGGTTTAGACCTGGTTTAGTCCCGGTCCAGCTCTGGTTTAGTCCTGGTTTAGTCCCGGTCCAGCTCTGGTTTAGTCCTGGTTTAGTCCCGTTTTAGTCCTGGTTCAGTCCCGGTCCAGTCCTGGTTTAGACCTGGTTTAGTCCCGGTCCAGTTCTGGTTTAGTCCTGGTTCAGTCCCGGTCCAGTTCTGGTTTAGTCCTGGTTTAGTCCCGGTCCAGTTCTGGTTTAGTCCCGGTCCTGTTCTGGTTTAGTCCCGGTCCAGCTCTGGTTTAGACCTGGTTTAGTCCCGGTCTAGCTCTGGTTTAGTCCCGGTCTAGCTCTGGTTTAGTCCCGGTGCTGTTCTGGTTTAGTCCCGGTCCAGCTCTGGTTTGGTCCTGTTTTAGTCCCGGTCCAGTTCTGGTTTAGTCCCGGTCCACTTCTGGTTTAGTCCTGGTTTAGTTCCGGTCAAGCTCTGGTTTAGACCTGGTTTAGTCCCGGTCCAGCTCTGGTTTAGTCCCGGTCCACTTCTGGTTTAGTCCTGGTTTAGTCCCGGTCCAGCTCTGGTTTAGTCCTGGTTTAGTCCCGGTCCAGCTCTGCTTTAGTCCCGGTCCAGCTCTGGTTTAGTCCCGGTGCTGTTCTGGTTTAGTCCCGGTGCAGCTCTGGTTTAGACCCGGTCCAGTTCTGGTTTAGTCCCGGTCCAGCTCTGGTTTAGTCCCGGTCCACTTCTGGTTTAGTCCTGGTTTAGTCCCGGTCCAGCTCTGGTTTAGTCCTGGTTTAGTCCCGGTCCAGCTCTGGTATAGTCTTGGTTTAGTCCCGTTTTTTAGTCCTGGTTCAGTCCCGGTCCAGTCCTGGTTTAGTCCTGGTCCAGCTCTGCTTTAGTCCCGGTCCAGCTCTGGTTTAGTCCCGGTCCAGCTCTGCTTTAGTCCTGGTTTAGTCCCGGTCCAGCTCTGGTATAGTCTTGGTTTAGTCCTGGTTTAGTCCCGTTTTAGTCCCGTTTTAATCCCGGTCCAGTTCTGGTTTAGTCCTGGTTCCGTTCCGGTCCAGTTCTGGTTTAGTCCCGGTCCTGTTCTGGTTTAGTCCCGGTCCAGCTCTGCTTTAGTCCTGGTTCGGCTGTGGATTAATCCTGTTTCAGCTCCAGTGTAGTCCTGGTTCAGACCTGGGATTAGACCTGGATTAGGCACTGGTTTTATTCTAGTTTAGTTCTGATTTTTACATGCTTTAGGGTTGGTTTAGATCTGGATTAGTCCTGGTTTGCATCTGATTTAGTCCAGGTGTAGACCTGGTTTAGTACTGATTTAAATCTGTTTTAATCCTGGTCCTGGTTTAGTCCTGGTATGGCTTAGACTTACTTTTGTCCTGATACTGGTTTTAATCCTGGTGTAGTCCCACTTTAGACCTGGTTTAGTTTTGGATTAGTGCTGATAGTCATACTTCAGATCCCCTTAAGTCTTTAATCATGCCTGAGTCCTGATTTTATTCTCCTGAGTTGATTCAGTTTTAGTCCAGTCTTAAACCTGGTTCAGCCCTGGTTTAGTTTTAGTTTTTGGTCTTAGTGGCAGCCATTTTGTTGTGTTTGTAGATAGATGTGTTATAAAAGACACTCCCACCTGCTGTTCTGTTATTGTACTGTCTCTGCAGTTATGTGGCTTTAGTCCCAGTGTAGACCTGGTGTAGTCCTGCTTTAGACCTGGTTTAAGCCTGGTTCATGTCTGTTTTATTCCTAGTTCAGACCATATTTAGTCCTCTAGATCTTGTTTGTGTGTGGTGAAGCTGTTTTTTAATGTGTATCATATTTTGTGCACTGTTTATTACTGGTTTTATGGGAAAATTTAATGATTAGGACCTGGTTCAGTCCTATGTGCTTCTGTCATAGTCTTGTTTTGGTCTAGTGCTGTTACAGTTCTGGTTAATCCTGGTCCAGCTGTTTGTATTTCTCAAATTTTTGGTTTATTTACATTATGTTGAGAACCACAGTGTATCACTACTTTGACACTGTTTAGTCCTGGTTTGGACCTGGTGTTGGTACTGATTTTGTCCTTTTTAATCCTGGCTCTGATTGACTTCTCAGTTGGTCTTTGTTTAGACTTGCTTTAGGTAATGATTTAGATCTGTTATAGTCCTGGTATAGTTGTAGTGTAGAACTGGTTCAGACCTGCTTTTGATCTTGTTTAAGACTTGATTTATTGGTTCTGGTTTAGTTGGTTTTGGTTACAATGCAGTCCCTTAAACAATATGTTGTTTTGTAATGAAGACATTTTCCATGTTAAATATTGAGTGTTTGTTAAAAATGACTGCAGTGTGTCTTTATTTATTCATAACCTTGTTTTATATTGGATTGGTTCTCTTTTTAACCTGTACTACACATGATTTGTTCTGGTTTAGAAAAGGTTTTGTCCTAGTTTAGTCCTGCTTTAACATTAACACTTATTAAATGTGTGGCAATCTTATTTGTGTGGGCTTCATTAGTTACAAGATTTTTTTTAGCGGCTATGTTTGTTGTATAACATTAACTCATGTCACATTTTCAGATGCCTCGTGTCAAGGGATCCCGCCGTTCCCTTGCCGCCCAGCGGAGGAGAGCCGAGCAGCTTGGTTCGACTCTCCCTCCTCGCTTCACCAGCACCGAGCCTGCCACACGTATGTTACACCTTTAAATTCTTTACATTTTACTCGCCTCTTCAGCTTATCCTGGTTATGTAATGTTATATAATGTATAAATTGTTTTGATATGGTTGTTTATAGGCCGTGGTACTGGTGTTCGGCATGCTGTGCGGAGATGGCCAACTTCTTCCATCACTGGAAAAAGCCACAAGTTGGTCATTCCAGCAGAGTGTCCCGACAAGAAAGTATGTTTCAGTTTGAAAGAAAAATAATTTTAAAGTATTAGGAAAATTAATTACTGTTTCCTTGTGTTCTAGTTCGTTCTGATTGTCGGGAACTCACATCTACGCGCGGTCGTAGATGGGATTCGGCCGATGGCAGAGGGCTGCCTCTCCTTTGCCATCAGTTCGACTCCTGGAGGTTGCGCGCGTGACCTCCGCAGGGAGCTGGCTGAGACCAAGCTGCCCAGAGGTAGGTAGCTAGCATCTGTTGTCAACTGAAATACTATTGAAAAAAATCATAGAATCTACTTCAGCGTCTGTAATGGGTTTCCTTCCTCTTGTCAGAGCCTGCTCTGGTGTGTCTCATGGCTCCCTGCAACAACTTGACAGCCAGCAGGACCGTTGATGAGGCTGCAGCTGAGTTCGGCCGACTCCTGGCCTATGCCTGCAGCCGCTGGCCGAGGGTATGTATTTTACGTTCGTACAACTGAATTTTACATTTTAATATTTCGTACAAATATTTTTATGTCACACACTTCTAAAACTGTATTTTGTCATAGGTTTTCGTCCTGGATTTTCCGCCTCGTCTTGCTGCTGAGGTGGAAGTCCAAACCCTCCTGAGACAGGAGTACCACCGGGTCTCAGCGCGCATGGGTAGGTAAACAGTGTAACCTAAATATGTGTTCTGTTTACATTTAGATTAAGATAAATTATGAAGATTGGATTTTTAATATGTTGTGGCATTTATTTTTCTTAAAGGAATTCGCTACTTCCCTGTGGCTGAGCACTTCCCGATGGACCGCCTGGAGCTGTGGAGTAGGGATGGCGTAAGTACACTGTCATATTTTCTGAATGAGTTTGTAAATAACCTCTTTATTTTGAAATACATAATTTGTTTTATTTGTGCTTCAGGTCCATCTGAGTGATGATGAGGGGATGGGGATCCTCACGCAGCTGCTGTGGCAAGCCTGCTACCTGCAGCTGGAGACACCTCCGCCCACCGCTCCCGTGTCTCCGCCCCCATCCCGCCCCGCCACCAGAAGGGTTACGCCAAGAGTGGTGGTGACCGGACCACTCCCTGTGTCACCCCCACCCCCTTCTGAGTGGACTGCTGCTGAACAGGGCAGAAAGGTAAGACACTGACTCTTTTTTGTTAGATTGTATTGAAATGCTCCCTCAGTACACCTCAGCAGTAGTTTTATATTAACTTAATTTTCTTATGTTTCTGTTACAGAAGAACCAGCCTAGGGCCCCCAAGTGCTCACCTGTGGGACCCCAGGGGCGGCTGGTTCAGCAGGAGGTGAGTTAAAAACATTTAATAATATACAGTGAAAGCATGATAAAATGTATGAATGTTTTGGTCTAATGTGTTATTCTGTCTTTGCCCTTAGGTGGAGACCGTCTTCTCCATCCCTCTCTCGCCCACTTTGTTCAGCCCCGCCATGTTGGTTGAGATGGACCGCATTTCTCCATCTCACCTTGGCCCTGTTCAGGGCACGGCCAGCTTTCCTTCGGGAAAGAAGGTATATTCATTTTGCAATATTTTGTGAAATAAATATAAAAATATATTGTTTTTATGTTTCAAGTGGCATAAAGAAAATCTCCTAATCTACTAATGTCATTTTTTTAAGACGTCTCCCGCGAGACGTCGCAAAGCTGTTGCCCGGAGGAGACGCCGGCCTGCGCGGCAGGTAGGTGTTTGTTTTTCAGACAGTTTTTACATTTTTAAAACTTCAGCATTAGTTAACATTGATTATAATCTACCCTAGGTGGAGGCAACAGTTGGGGAGGTGAGACGCCACTCACCTGCCCGCTCAACACCCGGGACGGAGGAGCACCAGGTTAGTGTGGTGTAAAAGATGTTGATATTTTAAAACCATATTAGACTTGTAATAATTGACATAAAATGTTTATTTTTCCATAGCCTATTGTGGAGGTGAGACGCCGCTCACCTCCCAGCTCCTCTCCCGGGATGGAGGTGAGCCCCTGCTCACCTGCCAGTTCATCATCTGCGATGGAGGAGGACACGGTTAGTGTGATGTTAAAAATCTGGCTATTTTTCTACTGTGTTAGACTTGTAATTATTTACATATAATGTTGGTTGTTATGTAGGCGATTGTTAAGGTGAGACGCCGCTCACCTTTCTACTCCTCTGCCGCGGCGGTGAGACGCCACTCACCTGCCAGCTCCACTCCCGCGATGGCAGTGACACGCCAATCACCTGCCTGCTCCACATCCGGGATGGAGGAGGATGTCTCGCAAGAGAGCCTCAAAACTGTTGCCTCAAAGCGACGTCGCTCCAAGCGGCAGGTGGGTGTCTAGTTTTGAGACAGTGATTGCTTATTTTTAAATATTGCAAATGATCTTACATTGATTTTAATTCAACCAAGGTTGAGGCAGCACCAGTGATGGAGGTGAGACCCGGCTCACCTGCCATCTTCACATCCACAAAGGAGGACGACCAGGTTGGTGTGGTTTAAATATGTTGATCATTTAGTTACAATGTCATAATCATTAACAAATGTTGTAAATGTGTCTTGTAGTTGTCACCTACCAGTGTCGTCATCCTGGATGTGTTCCTTGAGGACGAGGTTTGTGTCTCTTTGAATTATTTTTTTTATATTGTGAAATAAACAAAAACAAAAAAGGTACAATATATGAAACCTGTCATTCTTTGATATAGTTGCAGTTTGGCGATGAGGGTGTGGTGTTCATGGATCAGGTAAATTAACTTTCTGTCAAAAACTGGAAAATAGAATGAATAAGACTAGTTCTATTATTCTAAATATTTCCATATGGTTTGATGGCAGTGCAAATTTTTTTTTTTCCTCTGCGTAATGTAGATAAAGAGGACCAGCCCATCTTCTGTGGCCAGTCAGCCTTCTCCACGCAGCATTCCATCAGCTGTCCAAAAGGAGTCTGCTTCTGACAATGGGGACAAAGCTAAGTCTTGTATTTGTTGTGCACACTTTAATCTTAGTGATAGTGAAAGTCAGATTACGTTTGGTAGCTCAGATGGAGAAGTTGTAGACAGTCCTGTCGTGGCAAGTGTTAGTGTTTTGAAGGAGAGTAGCTGTTTAGTTAGTGTTCCCTGTTGCATTAGGGGTAATTTCCATCAGGGTGCTGATTATTTTAGGTATAATGGTGTACAGTGTATGGCAATTGCTTTGGTAGCTTTAGCTAAGCACGTAGTGTCAAGTGTGTTTTTGTGGAATCAGGAGAATTTAGACTTGGTTTTGCTTCTTGGTGATGAACTGTACACCGATCGTCGTAATAGGAACTTGACTGGAGGACATGAGCTGTTGATGGTTCCAGACCTTCCAGAGACAGCAGTTATAGATGGTCAGGAGTTTAACTTTGTTTTCGGTGAGGCAGTTTGTGGGGATGTAAATGTTGTACAACATCCTTTCATAGATGCAGGTGCGCAGTTTACATTAGAGAGTGGTTTAGAGCGGATGATGTCACAGTATGACACATGTCTTATGACACTGTGTGCCAATACTTGTGCCATCATTAAAGAAAATGGACGTTATGCTGTAGTAGACTCACATTCGCGTAGTGCTACAGGGATGGTAGATGCAGATGGTAAAAGTGTGGTCTTGTATTTTACTTCTATTGGTGAGCTGTACAGTCATTTTTGCGCGTTAGCTGCGTGTTTTGAGGTAGGAAGTAAGGAGTTTGAGATTACAGGTGTTAGGGTTATAACAGCAGGTGTTCAGGAGTGTAGAGTTAATGTGGCAGAAAGTAGTGAGGAGGTAAGTGTTTCTGAGGTTGAGTGTTTGAAGCGTAGAAAGGCAGTAAAAGTTAAAAGCAAGTCTCCTGTACCCACAAACAAACACACACTGAAAAAACCAAAGCATGGCCATGTCACTGACATAGACTTAGAGGTTCAGTGTACTGGTGTCCAAACTAATGACCTTCATTTTAATCCACTTAGTGATAATGTTTGTAGAGCATTGTGCCAAAAGTTAAATGTTGAGTTTGAGAAGGTTACAGTAGCAGAACCCAAAACTGTAGGTCCATTAGGTGCGCCGTGTTTAAATGAAAAAATCATTGCAGACGGAAACTGTTTTTTTCGGTCGGTTTCGCAGGCTATTAGTGGCACACAAAAAAATCACAGAAAAATTAGACTTGCGACTGTAAAACGGCTAGAAAATAATCCCTTAAAATACAAAAGTCTTTTGCGCGATGGCTACTCGTCTGTGGCACAATATATTAGGGAAAAAAACATGCATAAAGTTAACACATGGGCCACAGAAGTAGAAATACAAGCGACTGCGGATTATTTAGGTGTCAATATTTTTACCTTTTATGATGGACATTGGCTGAAATACAGTTGTACCACTGAGCCTTTGTCAACCAGTGGCATCTACTTAGAAAATATTAACAATATTCATTATGAGACCGTAACTTGTGTCAAAATACCTAAAACTCCGGATTGTTATGAGTGCTGCCAAATTAATAACTCGTTTTTGAAAGGTTACAATATTAGATCTAAAAAGGTAGATGCCAAATCACAGGTTAGTCCAGCAACTAATTTAAAACACAAGAGATTATCTAAATACATTCAAAATAAAAAGAAAAAGCATTTAAAAAACACCTACACCAAATATCGAGAGAGAATAAATGAAACACTGAAAAAAAGATATAGGCAAGAAGATACACTAAGAGAGAAAGTTAAAGAAAAGACTTTAAAGCAGTACAGGTTTAATTTACTTTATCAAGAAAAAGTTAAGGAAGCAAGCAAACAGAAATATAAAAACCATGAACTGTATAGGGAAAAGGTAAAGGCAGCAATTAATCTACAAATCAAACAGAAGTATAGAGACAAAGTAGAGTTTAGAGAAAAAATTAAGTCTATAAACAAAGAGAAATACAGAGAGAATGTAGAGTACAGAGAAAAACGTAAGGCTATAAACAAAGAGAAATACAGAGAGAATGTAGAGTATAAAGAAAAACGTAAGGCTATAAACAAACAGAAATACAGAGAGAATGTAGAGTATAGAGAAAAACGTAAGGCTATAAAGAAACAGAAATACAGAGAGAATGTAGAGTATAGAGAAAAACATAAGGCTATAAACAAACAGAAATACAGAGAGAATGTAGAGTATAGAGAAAAACGTAAGGCAACAAACAAACAGAAATACAGAGAGAATGTAGAGTATAGAGAAAAACAGAAGGCAATAATTAAACAAACAAACAAACAGAAATATAGAGACAATGTAGAGTTTAGTCAGAAAAAGAGGGCAGCAATCAAACAGAAATATAGAGACAATGTAGAGTATAGAGTAAAGCATAAAGCATCATATAAACATAAGTACAGAAGTAATTTACAGTACCGAGAAAAATTAAAAGTAGCAAGCATAGAAAAATATAAAGTGAATTTGCAACACAAACAGAAAGTCAGGGCAGCAAGTAAACAAAAGTACACCGCAAATCCAATCCACAAACAGAAAGTAAAGGCACACAGTAAACAAAAGTACCACACAAATGAACAACATACAAATCAAACTCGTGCAGCATATAGAATGAAGCGAAAGCAAATGAAACTAAAAGCAGAGAGCTTTGATTTTGTCATGAAACAGTTTTTAGCCAAAGTAGAAGATGGGCCAGAATACATATGTTGCGTGTGTTTAAAACTACTAGACAAGAACCAGGTCTTACCTTGTAAAAAGGAAGACTATAGGGCTAAAACAAAAAGCGCTGCGTTAGCTGATAGGTGTATCTCAGAGGCCTATTTACATAAATGCAACGATAACTGCACTACGCCATGCCCAGTCTTAGATACAGCTAGGGGTAGTTTATGGATCTGCTACACGTGCCACTCTAAACTCAGCAGGGGTGAAATGCCACCTGAATGCTCAATAAACAATTTAGAATTAGATGATATTCCTCCTGAGTTGTTGTGTTTGAATACTGTAGAACAGCATTTAGTTGCACTTGCAATTACGTTTATGCAAATGGTAGCTTTACCCAAAGGAGGTCAAAACGGAGTTCATGGTCCCGTTACGTGTGTTCCAGCTAACATTGTTGAAACAACAAATTTGTTGCCGCGTTCTAACACAGATGGTTCTTTGTTGCGTGTGAAACTAAAGCGGAAACTGACGTATAAAGGACACTACGAGTATCAGTTTGTAGACACAGCGCGTATAAGGCGAGCAATTGCGTATCTTAAACAAAATAATCAGTATTATATAGACATTGAGTTTAATGAAGAGTGGATAAATGAGTTTAGTAGAGAAGAAGACGAAGCTATGGATACGGGAGCCGAGATTACTGTAGAAACTGAAGACCAGGTGGAAAATTTAGATGATGAGCTTCTCCATGATAGACAGCGACATTGTATGTTTCAGGATACATTTTTTATGCCTGTAGATATGGCTCAGGAAGCACTGGATCACTATTTTGAAGGTGTATTAAATTTAGCTCCGGCGGAGGGGAACAATCCAGTTGCTTTGTTGTCTGATAAGGAAAATGAAGCGAAATGCTTCCCGGTTGAGTTCCCCCTAGGACGTAATACTTTTCACACTGTTAGACGTTCCCGTTTAACCTTATGCCGGTATTTCATTAATAGGATCTTGCACGCGGATGGTAGATTTGCGCGAAATGTAAAATATTTATTTTTAGCTCTATACATGTTGGAAGTTGAGCAGGTTGTGTCCAAAGTGTCGATAGCTTTAAGAAAAGGTCAGACAGGTCTTGTACAGGGTAATGTTATAGGTACAGAAATGTTGAAAGATTTATTACAGTTTGATAATGGTTATCGGTTTTTGACGCCAGTAAGGGGTACTCCGCCATATTGGGAAATGAGGAAAAAGAATTTGATTGCGTACGTGCGTCAGCTTGGTATACCTACATGGTTCGGTTCGTTTAGTTCTGCAGATCTGCGCTGGGGAAACCTTTTGAAAACGCTTTTAAAACAGGAAGGTAGAACTGAGTGGGTTGAAGATTTAGATTGGAAGGAGAGATGTGACCTTTTGCGTCGTAACCCTGTGACTGCTGCTCGCATGTTTGACTCCCGTTGGCGATGTTTTTTGAGAAACGTTCTCATGTCCCCAGCTCAGCCAATCGGAAAAATTATAGACTATTTTTATCGCATAGAATTTCAGCAGCGTGGTTCCCCACACGTCCATTGTTTGTTTTGGGTCGAGAATGCCCCTAAGCTAGATGTTAATACTGACGATGAGGTAGTTCAGTTTATTGATAAATATGTTACCTGTGAACTACCCTCAGATGACCCGGAATTACTGGAAATCGTTACGTCCGTGCAGCAGCATTCTAAACGTCACTCAAAAACGTGTAGGAAGAACAAAAAGGTGTGTCGGTTTAACTTTCCCCGTCCCGTATCAATGCGTACGTTTATTAAAAAGTTTGACCCTAAATCCGTCCCACTGATGTCGAAGGAGTGTGCTATAGCAATTATGACGGCGCTTAAGAATGCTCTTACAGATGAGAAGAACCCGTGTGATAGTGCAGAGTCGTTGTTTGCGTCAGTCGGTATAACGCAGGGCATTTTTGAACAGGCGTACAATCTGTTAGGAGGTCATACACACATAGTGCTGAAGAGGGAGGTCAATGAAGTCTGGATTAACCAGTACAATAGAAAGTTGTTGAAGTGCTGGAATGCAAATATGGATATTCAGTTTGTTGTAGATGCGTGGGCCTGTATAGTTTATATTATTTCATACATTTCCAAGGCGGAGAGAGACATGGGTTTGCTGTTAGGTAACGCTTCCAAAGAAGCTTCCAAAGGTAATGTTAGTGCAAAAGAGGCATTGAAGAAGTTAGGCAGCGTTTATCTTCATAATCGTGATGTTTCTGCACAGGAAGCTGTTTATCGTATCACAAACATGCACCTTTGTGAATTTTCGCGAAAAGTTGTTTTTGTCCCAACAGGCGATAATATAGTTAGATTGAGTAGACCCATTAGTGAGCTAAGTGATGAGATGGCGTCGGACGATATCTGGATGACAAACATTATTGACCGTTATGTGAATAGGCCGAATGACGATACCTTTAATGACATGTGCATAGCCACATTTGTTTCCGAATACCGTTTACTAAGTAAAACAGAGAAATGTAAAAATCCTATTCAGTTACAGAATGCATTAGGCGCGATTACTAAGCGAACACGTACCAAACCTGCGGTCGTTAGGTATGCACGGTTTTCAGAGACAAAAAACACTGAGTTATTTACTCAAAGTATGCTTCAGTTATTTTTGCCATACCGCGTTGATGGTGACCTTAAGCCGCCTTCATATGAATCGTTTGAACAGTTTTATGAAAACGGGGAAGTGCGTTTTAGTGACGGATCGCTACATTCAGTTAAATCGATTGTAGATTCTAATAGACGTCATTTTGAAGTAGAGGCTGAGGACTTAGAGGAGCTTGAGGAGAAAATGGACTGTGATGAAATATTAGAGGACGCGTGGGGCTTGCTGTGCCCAGAGCAGGAAGTTGAAAGGTTGGAGTCAAAGGAAGAGTACAGAGAGAGACCACAGGAAGGTAGCTCTGAGCATGAGCAAGAGCCTATTCCAGATTTAGCTGTTAGAAAAGAGGACATATGTCATTTAGAAAAAGCTAATGTTTTGAGTCGTAGTGAGGGTTCGTCATTAATTCGATCATTGAATGAGCTACAGCTGTCCATTTTTTACAAAATACGGCAGTGGTGTTTAGAAAAGGTCGCAGGTAAAAACCCAGAGCCATTGCATGTGTTTATAACGGGTGGTGCAGGCACAGGGAAAAGTCACCTGATTAGGGCGATTCAGTATGAGGCGTCTCGGTTGTTGTCTCCTACCTGTCATAGTCCTGATAATGTTAGTGTTTTATTAACTGCGCCGACGGGGATAGCAGCATATAACTTACAGGCATCCACTATCCACACAACATTTAGTATCGGTACAAATATTTCCCTCCCCTACACGCCGCTCGGAGAAGAAAAGCTTAATTCATTGCGCGCTAAATATATGGATTTACAAATCGTAATTATTGACGAGATATCAATGGTCCACCATAAGTTACTGACGTATGTTCACGGTAGGTTGCGTCAGATAAAACAGACAGGTGACTTTTCGCCATTTGGAAACGTAAGCGTTGTATGTGTGGGAGATTTTTACCAGTTATCTCCCGTTAAAGGGAAAGCCCTGTACGTAGAAGAGGCGTTAGGTGTTAATTTGTGGACCGATTTATTTAAAGTCGCAGAGTTAAAAACTGTAGTTAGACAGAGAGATCACACCTTTGCGGAGTTATTAAACCGGTTAAGAGTGCGCTCAAAAGGGACACCCATGCTCAAAAGCGATATAGAATTATTAAAACGTTGCGAAACAGGCGAAGTGCCGGACGTGTTACATATTTTCCCGACTAACCTACAGGTATTAACACATAATCTAAATCAACTTACAAGCATATGTCCAGATTACATAACAATAACTGCACAGGACTTTGGGTACGATAAGAAGACAGGGAAGTTAATAGAGTTAGAAGGACAGCTCCATAAATCCAATCAAGCCAGTTTGGTGGAGTCATTACAGATAGGTATAAACGCGCGTGTTATGCTCTGTAAAAATGTAGATATAGCCGATGGTCTTGTAAATGGGGTATGTGGCACCGTCACATATATAGATAATACGCAGAGAAAGAGGCTTCCTTTAGCAATATATGTTAGGTTTGACGACGATAACGTAGGCGCGCAGAGAAGGAAGCGAACACGTACCCCTGCAGACCTGACCGGTTCTACCCGCATAGAACCGGAAGAAGAGCAAGCAAATAAACGAGGCGAAAAGCGGCGACAGTTTCCCCTTAAACTCGCTTGGGCTTGTACCGTCCACAAAGTACAGGGATTAACGGTCGATAAAGCTGTGGTGTCCCTTAAAAAAGTGTTTACCGCGGGACAGGCGTATGTGGCCTTGAGTCGTGTTAGGACTTTAGAAGGGCTAGTTATTCAGGACTTCAAGGAAAAAGCCATTTACTGTAATGATAGTATTAGAACTGCGATAGAGAAGATGCCTCCCTTCGTGGTGGAAAGTATGTCCTGGCACAGACACGAGGCACATGTTTTAACATTGTTTTTTATGAATGTGCAAGGTTTAGCACGACATGTGTCAGATTTAGCTGTATGCACGCAGCATTTGCAGCCTAACTGTGTTGCTGTGGTAGAGACATGGTTAACTGTAGAGTCGCCTTTTGACACTAGTCACATTGAAGGGTTTAGGTTCCATAGTCGTCCCCGTAGTTTATCATATCAGGGCAGTAGCCATCCTGCATTGATTAGTTTGCGAGGCCAGCAGCACGGTGGGGTTGGCCTGTACTGTGAAGAAAACCTTAACTATGAAGTCACAGTACCAGATTTCAGTTTAGAATGTTTAGTTAATTATTTTGCAGAGCACGAAATAATAGTAGCAGCTATTTATCGCCCACCGTCATACTCCATGTCTCTGTTTAAATATAATTTGGATAGGTTATTGAATTGGCTAGAGTTACATAGTGCCACTGTGGCAGTGATGGGAGATTTTAATGATGACATATTGAAATCTTCAAGTCTCTGCAAATTTATGACAGATAGGGGATATGTTCAATATGTCACTTCTCCCACAACAGAGAGGGGGACATTAATTGATCATTTGTATTTAAAGTCTTCTCAGTATGACATAGATTCTGCAGTGGTGCCGACTTACTTTAGTGACCACGAAGGGATAGTATGTTCTTTTAAGGGTAAATCTGTAGAAACTGCATCTTTAGGTTAGATTTAGTATTTTTTTTAAATCACGTTCAGTTTGTTTATGGTCAAAAAGGACAGCTGTAGCTCCTAAATGTAATGGTAATTTTAGGACCTCCTTTTTCAGACTGTGTGTATGACGCTTAGACTTGGTTGGTAGTGTTAGTGTTATAGTAGCTTCTGGTTAGGTTGGTGCCAAAGGAGCTTAAGTTATTGAGCATTCAGGGGCTGCAGCCCATTATGAAATTATACTTTTTAGCAATATTTATTATTAATATATATATTTTTTAACACAATCTAAATATAATGTACTTTATTTATTTAAGTTATTTATTTAATCATGCCATTTTCAGTGTGTGTATGTCTTTGGGTACATTTTCAGTGTTATTTATTCTGTATGTGTTTATATGTGAGACAGTATTATAACTAGTGGTTTCATGTTAGGAGTAAACGGTGCAGTGAGAGCTAGTATTTAAGTATGGATCATGTTAGTTGCTTTATTTGTTGTAATGTAGTGTTGTGTAGTTAGTTTTTGAATGTAAATATGTTTGTTACTGTTGTAGATTTAGCTGTAGCTCTTTTAAATGTCAGTAGATTTTTATGTACCTTACAGTCATGAGTGCACACATGCTGTGGGGGTTGTTGCCTTAACTGTCTTCTGTTCCCTTGTCAGAGTTCCACTGGCTGGTTCACTGGGCCCTCTTCAGGAAAGGGCTAATAATAATAATAATAATAATAATGATATATACTAATGAATAATAATGATAGTTATACATAAGTATTATTATTAATCAATAATAACAACTAATACATATGAAAAATAGTTAACAATAATAAATAACTTAATAATAATAATAACAATAATCCCCTCCTTGAACTGCCACCTTATCATGGTGGAGGGGTTTGCGTGCTCGGATGATCCTAGGAGCTATGTTGTCGGGGGCTTAATGCTCCTGGTAGGGTCTCCCATGGCAAACAGGTCCTAGGTGACGGGTCAAAGGGCTAATAATACATTATATTTATAATATAATATATCAGATACAATGTATAATATAAATATGACAATAATAATACCAAATTCTTATTATTCATATTAAATAACAATAAATAATAATAGGTAACAATAATAAGGGTGCACGGTGGCAGAGCGGTTAGCGTTCTCGCCTCTCAGCAAAGAGTTCGAGCCCCAGGCCGACCAACACACCATCACACGAACTCTCTGGGTGGAGTCTGCATGTCCTCCCCGTGTTACCCTGGGTTCTCTCCGGGTTCTCCGGCTTCCTCCCACCGTCCAAAGACATGCATGTGTTAGGTGAATTGGTGACTCTAAAGTGCCCCTAGTGAATGAATGTGTGAGTGAATGGTTGTCTGTCTGTGTTCGTCTCTGTGTCAGCCCTGAGACAAGCTGGCCCCTGTCCAGGGTGTACCCCGCCTACGGCCTAAAGTTACTGGGATAGGCTCCAGTCAGCCGTGACCCCTAAGGGGAATAAGCGGTGTTAAATGAATGAATGAACAATAATCCCCTCCTTGAACCGCCACCTTATCGCGGTGGAGGGGTTTGCGTGCTCGAATGATCCTAGGAGCTATGTTGTGGGGTCTCCCATGGCAGACAGTACCTAGGTGACGAGCCAGACCAAGAGCGGTTCAAAATTCCTTTATGAATTCTGTTACAACAAGGACCATTATGTCACTGGGTATGGTCCAGCCATGGCCCCATCCTGGAGCCAGGCCTAGGGTCAGGGGACAGCCCAACGAACGATATGGGGGCCAACCTAAAGAATTAAATTTAAAATCCTTCTCCTGACCCTCAAGGCTCCATCCTACATTAATGATGTTATATATATATATATATATATATATATATTCTAATTTTATATCTTATTATGTATTATTATTATTCAGTTCATTGCTGTTCACAAGTTGTCTGCCTGTTTCAGATGCCTGGCTGCTGGCAGATGTCCCAGTGACGACTGGACCTTTGCTGACCCCATCTGTGCTCCTGCACCTGTGGGCCCTTATCTCACCTCCTATGGACTTCCTGGACCCCTACCTCACCCCCACTCCCCTGTCTGGATGAATCCTTACAGAGTGAACTATGATCCTATAGATGAGCTAATGGACTAACTCCTGACACATGTTGCTGTCCGTCCTGGGAGAGGATCTCTCCTTCAATATGAGCTCCATAAGGTTTCTTCTTTTTTCCCCACAGCTGGGTTTTTAGGAGTTTTTCCTTAAGAGAAGGAGGGTCTAAGGACAGGAGTGTCCTGCCTCTGTTTAGTTTAGTGTAATTATTATTTGTTGATTGTGTGTTTATGTTTGATAAACTGTTTGAAGCCCTTTGAGGGGACTTTTGTTGTGATACTGGGCTATACAAATAAAACTGAATTGAAAAGTTTTTTTTTTAGTTAAGCAGTTTGTAATTTGTATTTTTTTTTTGTATGCTTATTACTGCTGTTGTTGCTAGTTTTATAATTTTATGTTGATATATTGTTAATTGATGTGAAAGTAGTTCATAATATTTTAATTTTTTACACCATATAGATGCAGTAATACATTGCCTCTAAAATAAACAGTTTTTTTAATTATTATTTCTTAATATTTTATATAATTGTATTGTTAACTACGGTGGATTCAAATCTGTGCCAAGATTGTGTAAATTATATGAACTAAAATGTACTTTGTCAAGTAAATGTTAAGCATTATAAGTCATGGTTCCACATACTGTAAGCTTATTTTAGTTCCTGAACATGTACACCAAGATGAAAAAAATACACCAAACTTAACTGTTGGCTATTTTTAGATACAGTATATTATTATGTGAATAAATAAAGAAGAGACTTTATATTCACTGACATTGAACCTTGTATGTGCAAGCTCTGACATTTTAAGGTTGCATTACTAATGAAGATATTCCATGAAACAAGCACATTTCAAAAGCTAGACAAGATCTGGTTTATTTTATTCTATTGTAATTTCTGTTTAATGAAGCAGGCTAAATATGAAACAGACTAAATCAGCAGGAGAATTAGTGTAGAAAGTTAATCCTGGTTCAAAGCAGGCCTGGTTTAGGCCTCTATCATTTTAACAGCTCATGTCACAAAATGTATACAAGAGTTGTTCTAATAAACATTTTTTCACATTATTAGGCTAATATATGCTTAATGTTAAAGGATAAAGATGTGACTCGACCCTACAAGTTATCAACCTATTGCCCTTTTAAATTGTGACCAAAAAAGCATAACTAAGGTATTGGCTGTAAGACTTGGTCACCATATTGCTAAGATTATACATCCAGATCAAACTGGTTTTGTTCCTGGTAGATTATCCTTCAGTAAAACCTGTTTATTGCTGAACACAATATATTCAGATCATGTAAAAAATACACAAGCTGCTGTACTATCACGGTGAAAAAGAGTTTGATCAAATTGAATGGTCATACATGTTTTATACTTTGAAAAGCTTTGGTTTTGGTGCTAAATTTATCGAGTGGCTTAAGATAATTTAATCTCACCCTGTATCATATATTGTCACCAATTCTGATAAATCATTACCAGTTAAACTGCAGCGGGGAGTTTGGCAGGGTGACCCGCTTTCTCCTTTACTTTTAGATCTAGCTATGGAACCCCTTGCAATAGGCATTAGAGCCCATCCAAAAATTCAAGGTATAAAATTTGGTAACGTTGAAAGTCTTGTGAACTTATACGCTGATGATCTACGACTTTGTTTGTCAGACCCAGTGATTTCAGTCCCAGACCTTTTGGAATATATTAAGGCCTTTAGTGCATTGTCAGGGCACACTGTTAACTGGGATAAAAGCAAATTCATGCCATTGTCATATATTTTAAGTTCTTCATTTTTGAATTCCCTTCCTTTTAATTAGATTTTTACTCATTTCACATACCTTGCTTTAAAATTTTCAAGAAATCCTAAACAGTCAATAAAATTGAATTTACTAGCTATGATAAAAAGATAAAAACTGATATTAGAAATTGGTCTTTGCTCCCTCTGTATATGGTTGGTCGAATTAATGCTATAAAAATGGTTATTCTTCCCAGGTTATATTTATTCCAAAATGTGCCTATTTATTTATTTATATCTTACTTTAAGCAATTAGATTCTGTAATTTTATCATTTGTTTGGTCTAACAAACCTGCTCGTTCTAAAGTTCATTCTTTGTAAAGCAATGACTACGGGTGGCCTCGGTTTTATTATTGGGCTGCTAATGCAAGAGCACTCACATTTTGGCAGTGAGGTCTCCCTGATATTTGGTCTTCAGCGGTCCCAGGTTGGACAGAAATTGAATCTATGGCAGCTCAGTCATGTCTTCCTGTCTATCTGTATTCTGGTTATGAAAATTCATCTAAATTATCTAAAAACTTTATACTGAATGAATTTAAAAAAACACTGGAGTTGTTTAATATATCAATTTTTATTAAAGAATCATCTATTTAAACCTTCTCTTCTAGATAATATCTTTCAGGGATTGGAGGAAGAGGGGATTCAGCTGCATTGAAGATCTTTATATAGATAACAAATTTGCCTAATTTGCTCAAGTGCAGGCAAAGTACTCTGTTCCACAGTCACATTTTTATCGTTACTTGCAAATTAGGCATTTCATTCAACAGAATATCCCTAACTATACAGTTAAACCAGGAAGTCATACTTTTTTTGAGTTGCTACATACTGTTCCTACTTCTAAACAGTTCATAACATGTTTTGTTAATATTTTTGCTCAGCCTGTGTCTACTGACCATATCAGGGAGGCCTGGGCTGAGGACCTGGGTACATCTATAACTGAGAGTAAATGGAAAGAAGCTCTTGCTAACATATGGAGCTGTTCCATTCATTCTAGATACAGATTAATTCAATTCAAGGTAATTCACAGACTCCATTACTCCAAAGTTAAACTTAACAAAATCTTTCACTCTGTATCTGCAATGTGTGATTGTTGTAAAGTGTCTTATGACTCATTGGCTTATTTATTTTGGCATTGTCCATCATACAAACATTTGGACTGATATATTTATGTGGTTCTGTGTCAATTACAGGGTTAAGATTGTTCTAGACCCTCTTATAGCAATTCTGGGCTGCTTCAATGACAATTAACCTACATGAGGTAAAAATATGTCATATACAGTTGTTTAAGTGTGCTGCATTGATGAAATGCTTTTGACTCCATTCAGTGGCACTATAAGGTCACAGTGTTCTAAATTCCACTTAACGTTTTTTATTTGGGTGACAATTTTAGTTAAATGCTTAAGAGTGAGTTCCTTAACATACAAGGTATGCAAAATTCTGGTTCCAGTATGGGTCCTAATTTCACAAATTATCATTGAACTATTAGTTTTTCTGTCCATAGAGATTTTTGTTTTAATCCCATTAAAATAAAATGGCAGGTTTCAGTCATCGCCATGTCAACAAAAAAGAAAACATGGCATGAGTCCCAATTGAACTTTTTTATCAGGATGACATAAAGAACTTTAGTGCCAAATTTCACAAATTTTAATTCAACTATATTTTTTTCTGTCCATAGAGATTTTTTGTTGTAATCCCATTGGAATAAAATGGCAGGTTTCTGTCATTGCCATGACAACACAGTATAAAATATGACATGGGTGTCATTGACTTTTTTGATCGGTGTCACATAAAATATTTTTCTGCCAAGTTTCGTAAATTTTTGAAAAACTAAATTTTTTAGTGACCATATAAATATTTGTCTCATTCTGTAGGGGGCGCTATCGTGCCAAATTTCATTCTTTCTTATTTAATGGGTTTAGGCTTGGAGGGTTTATGAGTGTTTAAAATTTGAGCCAAATTGGAGTTAATATGTGCGAATTGTAGCAAATTGCAGGTACGGAGAAATGGAAAAAAAATTCGTAAAGTTTGCGGCTGCGCCGCACAAAAACCGTAAAACTTTTGCGAAGAATTTGGATAACTTTTAATGCCCCACTTCTGTAGATGATATAGAGCCATTTTGAGGCTAATTCGGTAAATGCCCAAGGAGGAGTTAGAAAAAGTACGACGTGTGCAAAATTGCTGACTCAGCACTTCGCAGATTTCAATCCAAGATTACCGACTTCTGGTTTGTCAGGGGGCGTGGCCATAATAATATTTTTTGTTTGGCTCCATGTCAGCAATGTGATTACCGAATTTGGTGGGTCTGCGACAAACTTTACGTTAGGCCGCCTCCCATTGGCGCAATGTATTTGCAATTTTGTAGGTGGCGCTGTCGCGCCACTTTTGTATTGTTAAGTATGGCGCCTAAATAAAACAAAATTTTTCAGCAAACCTGAATTTTGGGCAAAATTTGGTGAGTTTTCATAAATGTTCAGGGGGTCAAATTAGCGCTCAAAGAGCAGAAGAAAAATAAAAAAAAATAAAGAAAGAAATAAAGAATAAAAATAATAATAATTTTAGCAAAAACAATATATCCGTTTACATTATACCCACAAATTATATATTTTCGGAAAGCTCTCGAGGTCCCCCACGTGCCTGTGGGGTCAAATGTCAATGACGAGCGCTTACGCGCTCGTCATTGACCCACGAATGTGACTTCGCCCATTGACTTCCATTCATTTTCAGCCAATACAAGTATGTGGCTTCCATACCTGAGGTATATATGATTGTGTAGGACTGGATGCCATGAGTGTGTACATGGGAAAGCGCTTCGCGCTTTGTTTTTGTGCGCTTCGCGCACTTATGAGTGGGCTTCGCCCACTGACTTCCATTGATTCTGAGCGAAAACAAGTATGTGGCTTCCATACCTGAGGTATATGTGTTTGTGTAGTACTTGTTGCCATGAGTGTGTACATGGCAAAGCGCTTCGCGCTTTGTTTTTGTGCGCTTCGCGCACTTTTGGGCAGTGCGCTTCGCGCACTGCTGTGCAGACACAATAGGCCCTGCGCCACCCTTGGGGCTCGGGCCTAATTAAAGCCGCAAGCGGCATTGGTAGGCCCTCGCCGGCCGCAACCGGAGCTGGGGCAGAGGAGAAACCATTTTGCCAAATTTTTTGTTGTTACCTTTTGATAAAAAAACAGCAAAAAGTGTCCTAATACTCCATAGAACTGCATTGAATGTAATTCCCATTGGAATAAAATGGCAGAATTCGACCATCGCCATGGCAACACCGAATTAAATACGACTTGGGTACCATTGGAATTTTTGATCAGGATGACATCAAGAATATTTGTGCCGAATTTGACAAATTTTCATTCAAATATTATTTTTTCTGTCCATAGAAATTTTTGTTTCAGTCCCATTGGAATAAAATGGCAGGTTTCAGTCATCGCCATGACAACACAGTATAAAATATGACATGGGTCTCATTGGCTTTTTTGATCGGGGACACCTAAAATATTTTTCTGCCAAGTTTCGTAAATTTTTGAAAAACTAAATTTTTTCCTTACCATATAAATATTTGTCTCATTCTGTAGGGGGCGCTATCGTGCCAAATTTCAATCTTTCTTATTTAATGGGTTTAGGCTTGGAGGGTTTATGAGTGTTTAAAATTTGAGCCAAATTGGAGTTAATATGTGCGAATTGTAGCAAATTGAAGGTACTGAAAAATCGAAAAAAAATTCGTAAACTTTGCGGCTTCGCCGCACAAAAACCGTAAAACTTTTGCGAAGAATTTGGATAACTTTTAATGCCCCACTTCTGTAGATGATGTAGAGCAATTTTGAGGTCATTTCGTTAAACGCCCAAGGAGGAGATAGAAAAAGTACGACGCGTGCAAAATTGCTGACTCAGCACTTCGCAGATTTCAATCCAAGATTACCGACTTCTGGTTTGTCAGGGGGCGTGGCCATAATAATATTTTTTGTTTGGTTCCATGTCAGCAATGTGATTACCGAATCTGGTGGGTCTACGCCAAAGTTTACGTTAGGCCGACTCCCATTGGCGCAATGTATTTTCAATTTTGTAGGTGGCGCTATCGCGCCACTTTTGTATTGTTAAATATGGCGCCTAAAAAAAACAAAATTTTTCAGCAAACCTGAATTTTGGGCAAAATTTGGTGAGTTTTCATAAATGTTCAGGGGGTCAAATTAGCGCTCAAAGAGCAGAAGAAAAATAAATAAAGAAAGAAGAAGAAGAATAAAAATAATAATAATTTTAGCAAAAACAATATATCCGTTTACATTATACCCGCAAATTATATATTTTCGGAAAGCTCTCGAGGTCCCCCACGTGACCGTGGGGTCAAATGTCAATGACGAGCGCTTACGCGCTCGTCATTGACATTTGAGTGGACATCGCCCATTGACTTCCATTCATTTTCAGCCAATACAAGTATGTGGCTTCCATACCTGAGGTATATATGATTGTATAGGACTGGATGCCATGAGTGTGTACATGGGAAAGCGCTTCGCGCTTTGTTTTTGTGCGCTTCGCGCACTTATGAGTGGGCTTCGCCCACTTACTTCCATTGATTCTGAGCAAAAACAAGTATGGGGCGTCCATACCTGAGGTATATGTGTTTGTGTAGTACTTGTTGCCATGAGTGTGTACATGGCAAAGCGCTTCGCGCTTTGTTTTTGTGCGCTTCGCGCACTTTTGGGCAGTGCGCTTCGCGCACTGCTGTGCAGACACAATAGGCCCTGCGCCACCCTTGGGGCTCGGGCCTAATAAAGCGAGCCCAGGTGTGTTCTCCGCCACATAAGAAGTTTAAACTCGTGTTGTGGCGTTTGTTCGTCCTCACTGTGCAGTATTTTAGAGTTTGCTCCACTTTACATTTCTTTGTAAAGTCCGTTAGCTTCAGTGGCGCCAAGGAAAACTGGGCTTTAAGGAAAATGGCGGCCGTTTAGATTCATTTTATTAATAATTAGTATTTTATTTTATAACTCCAGTCACAAAAGTACCATAAACTGTTAGCTAACTGTCCACACAACACTACGGTGGCCCTGAGGTGCAACAAAAAGTAGATGTAGATTTTTTTTTTAAATCTTGCCTTAAAAAGAAACCCATCCCTCAAATTTAAAAAAGAATATATGAAAATTTTAAATACATGTCTATATTAAAAAAAGGAACATCAAAGTTTGTTTTGTCCACTAGGGGGGGGGGGGGGGGGGGGGGGGGGGGACAGCGCCCTCTTTTGATTTGAAGCTGTGTTTTTATTTGTAGATGAACTTAATTTAATTTTTTTTAATATAACAATGCTTTTTTAAATTTTGTGATATGCTTTTTTATTTTGAGGAGAGCTTTATGTTTTTAGACAAGTTTATTTTATTTTGATAAGTGATTTTTTTTTTTTTTTATCAAGCTATTTAAAAATTGACACATGGCTTTATTTTTACTGACTTGTTAATTTTTAGAGCTGAGTTTATTTTTTATGCAACATGTTTAAAAATCTTTGCTTTTTTTTGCTTTTTTTTTTCTAGTGGACAAAAACAATTTTGATGATGCTCCTTTTTTTAATATAGACATTTATAAAATGTTTTGTATATTCGTTTTTTTTAATTTGAGGGATGGGTTTCTTTTTAAGGCAAGATTTTTAAAAAATCTACATCTGCTTTTATTTTTGTTGTTGCACCTCAGGGCCACCGTACAACACCTCAGTTATTATCTGTGCTCTTCTTTATACGCCATTTTAAAAGCTTAACAAATGTAAAATGGCTGCTATCAAATATTTTATAAACAAGTTCAGCAGGTTTTCCCACAGAAGCAAATGTAAACATGTGTCTGATGAAAATGTATTATTAATAGTTTTATATTCAGTTAATGTTTAGTTTGTTTAGTTTGTGTTAAAATGTATTATACTGCAGTCACATCATTACAACCTTTTTTAAAAAAATAATTTATTCTGATTCCAGGAGCTGCTGTGCTGTTACAAAACCATCACCAACCACTGGGTGTCGCTGTTTCACAGGTACAGTGTAGTGTTATTACACTGCTCTACAAATGTTAGGGCTGGATCTGCTTCCGAGATAAAAGCGGCTAAATCTCATTTATTTTGATAAAATGAACTGAAAATCAATTGTATACAAATTTATTCAAGATGTTTAATGATATTGTTTCACATCAAAATCACATCTGTTTATACATTTTTACTTAAAAATATTTATATTAATTCATTCATTTTCTACAGCTTATTCCCATTAGGGGTCGCGGGTGGCCCCTCTCTAAAGTGAAGCCTGACTGTGGCCCCTGACTGTGGCCCCTGACTGTGGGCCCTGACTGTGGGCCCTGACTGTGGGCCCTGACTGTGGCCCCTGACTGTGGGCCCTGACTGTGGGCCCTGACTGTGGCCCCTGACTGTGGCCCCTCTCTAAAGTGAAGCCTGACTGTGGCCCCTGACTGTGGCCCCTGACTGTGGCCCCTCTCTAAAGTGAAGCCTGACTGTGGGCCCTGACTGTGGGCCCTGACTGTGGGCCCTGACTGTGGGCCCTGACTGTGGCCCCTCTCTAAAGTGAGGCCTGACTGTGGCCCCTGACTGTGGCCCCTGACTGTGGCCCCTCTCTAAAGTGAAGCCTGACTGTGGCCCCTGACTGTGGCCCCTCTCTAAAGTGAAGCCTGACTGTGGCCCCTGACTGTGGCCCCTGACTGTGGCCCCTGACTGTGGCCCCTGACTGTGGCCCCTGACTGTGGCCCCTCTCTAAAGTGAGGCCTGACTGTGGCCCCTGACTGTGGGCCCTCTCTAAAGTGAGGCCTGACTGTGGCCCCTGACTGTGGCCCCTCTCTAAAGTGAGGCCTGACTGTGGCCCCTGACTGTGGCCCCTCTCTAAAGTGAGGCCTGACTGTGGCCCCTGACTGTGGGCCCTCTCTAAAGTGAGGCCTGACTGTGGCCCCTGACTGTGGGCCCTCTCTAAAGTGAGGCCTGACTGTGGCCCCTGACTGTGGGCCCTCTCTAAAGTGAGGCCTGACTGTGGCCCCTGACTGTGGGCCCTCTCTAAAGTGAGGCCTGACTGTGGCCCCTGACTGTGGCCCCTCTCTAAAGTGAGGCCTGACTGTGGCCCCTGACTGTGGCCCCTCTCTAAAGTGAGGCCTGACTGTGGCCCCTGACTGTGGCCCCTCTCTAAAGTGAGGCCTGACTGTGGCCCCTGACTGTGGCCCCTCTCTAAAGTGAAGCCTGACTGTGGGCCCTGACTGTGGGCCCTCTCTAAAGTGAGGCCTGACTGTGGCCCCTGACTGTGGCCCCTCTCTAAAGTGAGGCCTGACTGTGGCCCCTGACTGTGGCCCCTCTCTAAAGTGAGGCCTGACTGTGGCCCCTGACTGTGGGCCCTCTCTAAAGTGAGGCCTGACTGTGGCCCCTGACTGTGGCCCCTCTCTAAAGTGAGGCCTGACTGTGGCCCCTGACTGTGGCCCCTCTCTAAAGTGAGGCCTGACTGTGGCCCCTGACTGTGGCCCCTCTCTAAAGTGAGGCCTGACTGTGGCCCCTGACTGTGGCCCCTCTCTAAAGTGAGGCCTGACTGTGGCCCCTGACTGTGGCCCCTCTCTAAAGTGAGCACTGACCTGAGGGGTTAAATACTTTTGTACGCTCATGTTTTCTGTTTTTCTGTCATATTTCTAAATTGCTTCACAACAAATGTTTTTAATTAATTTTTATTTTGCATCTTCATCGTTGTTGTCATGTGATGTAAAGTAAATCCCAGGTTGTAAGGCAACAACAAAGGAAAAATGCTAAGGGGGAACATACTTTTGCTTGCCACTGTAGATTATTTTACATCAGCATTTGACAAAATCCTGTGTACAGACAGTGAACCCAGTTTAGAAAACCTGTATGAGCCAGATCTCAGCTGTGAGGTTACTTGCCTTGTATTTTGTTTCCACAGAGTGCAGGAAGTGAAGCCTCAGGGACATGAAGCTCAGACAGAACCAGGTAAGGCAGGTTAAGGCATGTAACTGGTCTTCCTGCTGCGCAATTTATTCATGAGGATTTTGAGAATGAAGACAATTTTGTTACAATAAACTGAGGAAATCTTACAAAGAATTGATAGAATATAAGTTGTTATTTTGTTAAATGACTTTCTTTCTGCACAGAGCATGGCATCTATGATTCTGAAAATGATGTGGATCTGGAGTTTTATGTTTTTAATTATATCAATGATTCCTGTAGATATTACGCAGATGAACAACTTAATGATATTACGCAGATGAACAACTTAATGATATTACGCAGATGAACAACTTAATGATATTACGCAGATGAACAACTTAATGATATTACGCAGATGAACAACTTAGTGATATTACGCAGATGAACAACTTAGTGATATTACGCAGATGAACAACTTAGTGATATTACGCAGATGAACAACTTAATGATATTACGCAGATGAACAACTTAATGATATTACGCAGATGAACAACTTAATGATATTACGCAGATGAACAACTTAATGATATTACGCAGATGAACAACTTGATATTACGCAGATGAACAACTTGATATTACGCAGATGAACAACTTAATGATATTACGCAGATGAACAACTTAATGATATTACGCAGATGAACAACTTAATGATATTACGCAGATGAACAACTTAATGATATTACGCAGATGAACAACTTAATGATATTACGCAGATGAACAACTTAATGATATTACGCAGATGAACAACTTAATGATATTACGCAGATGAACAACTTAATGATATTACGCAGATGAACAACTTAATGATATTACGCAGATGAACAACTTAATGATATTACGCAGATGAACAACTTAATGATGGTATTGAACTTGGTAAGACATTTTCAATAATTAATTTCATTTAAATGTAATAGGACGGGCATTAGGACCCGGTAGGAAAAGAGGTCTCTGGTAGCCGGACTCATCACAGCATATAACGTGCTGCGTGATGACGCACTTCCTCTCTCGCAGATTTTGAATCACGGCAGACGTTAAACGTTTTTAGCAACAATTGAACCTAATAAATAAAATAGTTTTACTCTTAGCATCTTGTATATCGGACACTTGATTAATTTGTATAATTATGTCCGTCTTTTAGAAGATTTGTCTAACTTTGTCGCATTGACCTCCAGTCATCCATGACTTCAGTGGTAGAAGTTACATTGTTAAAGTTCCACTTGCACTTTTACCATTCATTTATTTGAAAACTAATTTTACTTTTTGTAATCTTTTAGTCCTTGATGTTTTAGTTTGACTTTCTCTTATGTTTGTTTTTTAGGACTGGTTCATTGTGCTTTGATTTTTACCTGTCACTGTTTTTTTATCCCACTATTTTAATTCTTTTATTGGTTTTATTTATTAAACCTTTTATCGGGCCTTAATACTCCAGTCACTTGGCACTTCAGTGCAGACTGTTCATGTCCAATGGTTGCAATTCAAATTATTAGCCGGTACTGTTATTTTTAAGACTTGGTTTTTATTTTGCAGTGTTACCCCTTTTTTAGTGTGTGCTTAGTGTGGGAACATTTGAGTTTTTATTTAAGTCTTTTATAATGGTACTGGTTTTAATTTGTTCATTTATTTTACTATTGCCTATTATTGCACTGAGTGCCTTGTGCAGAGTTAATAAATTTACAAAACTTAATCACAGCCTCCTCCACTTTATCCTGGAAACCTGTTTATTGTTCTAGTTGTTTTAAATTATATATCTAACAGTATTGAACCCACTACATAAATAAGTTTATTTAAAAATGTTGCTAAAATCAATTTAATTTCTCTTAAAAGTTAGTTGCTTTATCTGAGACGTGGATAAATAAAGGGAAAGAGGTTGGGTTGAATATTAATGGTTATGATTTATGTCACCAACAGAGTGCACAGCAGTGGAGGGGCCCCTTATGTGGACACTGACTTAAAATGTAGACCAGTGAAATGCATGCCATCTGTAATTTGATGATTTAATGGAGAGTATTGCTGTAGAAATAGAATTAGAAAAAAGCAGAAATGTTTTTGTTGTGTGTTTAAAGGAAACCAGGTTCAAATCTGGAAATTTTTAAGGACAGCTTAGAAGACTTGATGAATGATTTAAATGACAATAAAACACTTATCTGTAGCAATTTAAACAAATGTAGTGACCGAGGGTAGAGAAAGGGGGCATTAGTTTAATGCAACGCCAGTACCCAGACTATAACAGGGCACAATGCACGAGTTCACAGAGCTGAGTATGACAGAGACATCAAATTACAAATATACAGGTTTTATTAACAGTTTGGCTGAATTACACAAATATAATGCTAATACCTGTAAAATAGGCCTTTTACACACTCACACATACATCCACCTAAAACAATGAAATATCAGCCTGGCTGAATGAGGTCACCATGACCAACCAGCAGCAGTAAAACTGTCCATAAAACGCAGAACGGTGTACTTTACCCTGCGCACCAGAGCCGAATTCTCACTGAACCCCGAATCCAGGAAAACCCCGCAGGTCCACACCATCCCCGCCCGAGCCGCAGAACGACAGCGGAGACGAGCAGAGCGCAACACGGGAGGATTAATCCTAAACACCGTGGTATCCAAACGGGAGGCCCGCTTGGCATTTATTCAATCCCTATAATTTGAAAAACAATTTAATTTATGGAAACCCTGAATCACATGCAGCAGAAAGAACAAACAAGTACACACCGCAAATCCAAACAAATGCGCGCTCACGCTGTAGAGAAGAGGGCGCGCACATGACAAGGACGCCACGCGCTACACACAGTAAAACAAATGCACTCAGCATATTTACAACACATTGAATGTGGACTAGAAGGGACAAGAGCGCTTACCAAACTTCTTAAGTGGCAAATGTACTGAGACCCGACATGAACCTCGTGCACGCGCCCTGCACCCCAGGAGATCTAGGGAGAATGTGAACACTTAACGCGGAAAACAGTGAATGAAACCTTGCTCCAATGATCTATTTCTTCAGTACTCACCACTTTAATGGATTGCAAAGTGCACCGCACGAGCCGGGAGTTAACCCAAGTTAAATCTCGTGCACGCGCTCGAACGCCAGGTGTCTAAAATTAAGGACGCAACAATGAGACCAAATACCATGAATGGAAAGATATCCCTCCGGTACTCACTGATTCAACATTCATCATTGATTCATTTTTTTTTTTTGGTCCAGATTCCAGAACTTAAACCCAGTCCAGTCACTGGGAATGAAAGAACGGTGAGTGAGCTGCTCGTGTCACGTGATTTGTAAGACAAAGCCCTGAAAGTATTCTGCACGCACGATAGATAATTTCTGTTTAAATACAGAGCTTTTGACCGCTACTTGCTAACCACCTAGATATTTACAAAATGCTTCCATAAAATGCTTTGTGATTGTTGTTAGCATAAAATCTTTTTATTTTTAGACCGGGTTGCTTATAAATAATGGATTGCAGTTAGCATTTAGGCATTTTAATGCAATTAAATTGCGAGAATTTGCTATAATTGTGCAAAAATCCGAACTAGTTGGTGATGGGAGCTGGCAAAATGTGATCTGAAAATAAAAAATGTGATGTTCCAAAATCTTGTTCCCACATAACTTATTTAATTTATTACTAGAAATGTCTAAGGACTTCCTCAGTGCTGGGAATAATTCTCATCTTGTCAGAGCATGGATAAAATTACATTATTTATTTAGTTTAGTGTCATGCAGTGTGTTTTTGTTTACTTTTTATATGTTCATTAGTTTTTTACAATTTTCCCAAAATTGTATTAAAAATGTATAGCTTCATCCTTACTGTATTGCAATATATCATAGTATACACAGAAATGTAACAGTTGTGTGAGAGTCTTGCTTGCCACAGTCCTAACACAACAGTGTTTTAAAATCTGGTTACACGTATCTGCCCCTTTTTCCCTTTGAGCACCTGCCCCTGCAGAAGTCTCTGCACCTGCCTGGTGCAGATCACTGAGCTTTAGGCCTGTAACAAGTGAGCTATCAAAGTTTGAAAGACGCAGGCCGACAACGAGCACAGCTCCTGGGGGCCACAATGCAGGTGACGTCAGAGGCGAGCAAAAAGGTCGCCCCAGGTGAGGAGACCTCCTTTTAATGATGCCGGTCACGTGATCTACTTAACAGATGTGCACGTACCACCACACATAGATCTTTTAAAGATAGATTCAAATAAACAAACTTCTGATTTTTTGGATGCATTATACGGTAGAATGTGGAATAAAAAATACACAACATATCCAAAAACAAAGAGCAGACGAGACAGAGTCCAGTGCAGAAAAGTTTATTGCATGATCCAACAAACGGAGCTCAGTCTCCACAGAAGCCTGAGCTCATCCAGACATCAGCTTTTATCATTTCTGATAACACTCATTTCCATTTGTCCTTGAAAATAACCAGTTATTATTCATCTGGACAGTTGCTACTCAAATTTAATTTGTAAACAAACACATGGGACCGTCCCAACTGAGCTGGGGCCCCCTGCTCCTGCTGCACACGCTCAGTTTGTCACAGCCACCAAAGTTCATCCAGGTCATTATCATGGACTTATATAAATCAGTAAGTAGTGGAAATTTACAACTCATGATGTAATGTAGGCAGCCTGGGACACGCCCCTTTATTCTGATGTCATCAACATTTAACCACACCCCCTATGTACTCTGTCCCTCTGTGTTTATCTTCTCTACAGAGGCCCAGTGTTTCCCTCACAGTTACAAAGTCACAAACAGTGCATGAAGATGAACACATTACATTATCATGACACTGTAAACACTCACAGCACTGAAGTTTTTTACTATAATGAATATATACAGATTATATGAAGCTTGATTATACGTATAACCAGCAAAATGTGGATAGATAGATAGGTAGATAGATAGATGGATAGATGGATGGATGGATGCTATCAGCCCCCGCCACATGCTCTCCAGAAAGTTAAATACAGTTTTGCAAAGCATACAACAGTAACATACAAAAACATAACATAACAAGACACAGTACACGTGGTCATGTGATGGAATTTTTTGTAAGGGAAGGAAAAAAGAAGAAGGCAGACGGACACTGAACACCAATAAATTGGTCTTGGTGTGTTAGGATCGATGTAACAGAGCGCTCCATTGAAACTGTCTGTAATAAAGCACTGCTGCCCCTGGTGGTCTAGGGGGTAATCTGACCAAAAAACAAATTTCCCTTTATTTTGAAGGTAAATGCTTAGAGTTATTAGGTTTTCATGAAAAAAGTATTATAATATGTCAGGATTGCAGGATGTCAAAAATCTGTAGTTATAATGGAAGTCAATGAGCCCAAACGCATACTTAAGGTAAGGAGTGTATGTAAAATGCATATCTCCTGTTCTATACACCTTAGAACAGAGGGGGTCATGGCATTTTAAACACCAACTTAAAAAAATATATAAAGGTAAAAACAGCAAAAAGTTTTGTTTGGGCCCTAAGGTGCTGTGAGGGTTAACTGAAGCTGCTCGCAGTAACACAACAGGCAGCTGTGGCTGTGCCCCGGGAATAAAGAGACACTGACTCCACTCCTCGCTCACTGCTCCCCGTCACAGCCTCAGTGCACTTCATACTCACTTTTAAACAGCAAAGAAACTCAGCTTTTAGGAGAGGAGCAAGTCTGAAGCCTGTAGCTCTCATGTAGAGACTTTTCCAGAGTTTAAACCACCACCAGAGTCCACCTCCCTCCCACCGCTCAGCCCCAGCCTGGGACAGGCTCGTCTCAAAGCCGGGGGCGGGGATCATAACTGAATCTGTCCTGGACTGTTCACAAAACCAACCTCCTGACGAGGTTTCATTAGGAGGTTGATATTAAGTGGAGCAGATGAAGTTTGCTGAATGTGGCATGAGGGCAGGAAGAGGAAGAGCGGGGAGAGCAGCGCAGGAGACCGAGCCCAGGTCACTTTATCCCTGAGACATGTGCGGAGCTGCTGGGCCCTGACTGTGCTGTTTGTGGGAATCACAATCGGCTCATGGTGTTATGGTAAAATCAAAATATTAAATAAAACAAACAAAGGTTGCCCACACAGAGGACAGGAGTCTGCTGAGCTAACGTTAGCTCGGTCTCTCTCTAAAGCCTAAACCGGTTTAGATCCAGGGCCAGGCTGCAGGACTTGTTGTGGGCATTTACTGAGCCCACGCCAGCTCCTGGGAAAGCAAAGACCACAGCCACAGTCACAGTCCAAGTCCCAAGTCCAGTTCTAAACTCGGGCTAAAGTTCTACTTCTCCCTCCAACTACGTCAAATCTGGTAAGGGGCAGTTTCCGGAAAGAAAGCACAAATTTTGACTTTTCCTGTATAATACTGACAAATGGTGCTGTAAAACATCAATTAACCCTTTACACAGGTATCAACGAAGCAGATTAATTATAAATTTAAAAAAAACAAAAACTCATATGCAGTTTTGTGACAATGACAATTGCGATAATATTGGAAAAATTAGAACTGGTTATCGGGTGGAACCAGGTTTCGTTGCCCATCCCTATTTAGGGCTCCTGTTTACATCTGACATCACACACTGAGAAAATAACATAAAATAAACAAAGCTTTATGCATAAATTCAACCAGGAAGTCTGTCGCTCACAGCCCACAGTCTTTGCCTCTCATCCAATCACCTCTCAAGACTTTCTCACATATACAGTATATATATATTTACTTTACATTATTTATGGAGCTGTTCTGTAAAACACTTTAATGTTGCTCTTTCTGGTCTATCTTGAGTGCTTACAGAATTAATCCTAATCTCCACAAAACAACCTTTTTCTACTGTCCACTTCTTATGTTTTATAAAATAACACAGCTAAGCTCTAGTCCCTTTAAGACACACATCTTCTCAGCTTGTTTTCTGGCTTTCGCTTCATAGGACCTCCTCAGTTCTTCCAATTCTTTTTTATGCCTTTCCTCTAAATATTTTATTTCTTGTTTTTGTCTGATTTGATCTTCTTTCAGTCTTTTATCATACTTATCTTGTTCTTGTTTGTAATCATTCTGGAGTTTTTTAAGTTTTCTTTTCTCTTCCTGTCGTCTCTTTTCATCTTCTCGTTCTTGTTTTTTCCACTGCTCTCTCTCCTCTTTCATCTGTTTCCTGATCTGTTCCCGAAGCTGTCTTTCCTCTTCTTCTCTCTTTTCCTGTTCTCTCTTCCTCAGCTCTTGCTCCTTTTCTCTGAGTTCCTTTTCTCTGCGCTGTTTTTGTTTTTCTATTTCTTCAATTTTCTGTTGATATTTTCTCTTCATCTCCTCTCTCACTCTCCTCATCTCTTCTTCCTCCTCCTTCAGAATCCTCTCCGTCTCTTTCTTTATGGCCGCCTCAGCCTCTTGGAGCATGTCGTTGGTGTAACAGTGTCCTCCGTTCTCCTTCACCAGGTCATCAATCTTCTTTATCAGATCTTTCACCTGAGTGCGGTCGCTCTTTGTCTTGTTCTCAAACATGTGGTACCTGTCTCCACAGTCAGAGATCAGCTTCTTAAGGGAACTGTTTTCTTCTTTAAACTCTTCTATGGTCACATTATCCTCCAGTTCATCTCCATGTGTGAAAAGAATCATACTGTACTTTTTTGCATCCTTCCCAAATCCTTTTTCAATATATTCTAGTGTCTTTTTTTCTTCTTCAGTGAATCGTCCGATTTGTATCACCAACAGAAAGACGTGTGGTCCAGGAGCCAAAAGATTGATGCATTTAGACATTTCATCTATGACCTGATCATTGGACAGGCTTGTATCAAACAGACCAGGAGTGTCCACCACAGCCACAGGACGTCCATCAACTTCAACCTCTGTTTTTTCACATCTCTGAGTGACAGATTTTGTGCTCATCTTGGCTTCAAATGTTTTTTTTCCCAGGATGGTGTTTCCTGAAGAGCTCTTTCCACCGCCTGTTTTCCCGATCAGCACAATCCTCAGACAGTCTGGAGTCTGATTATCACCTGCAAAAAGAGATGTATTCATTGTGATGACTAAAGGCAAAATACCTAATATACTTTATAGAATATATCTCATTTCATAATAATAGCATTATCTAATCAAACTTACTTCTGGCTGTTCCTTTGGTCTTCAGGTCCTGCAGTTCCTTTTTCTGAGCTTGTTTAAGTGTCTCTGTTGTGTAGCTGTGAGGTTTATTGTTGGCCCTTAATCTCTCTACAGACTCCAGCAGCTCAGAGACCTGCTGCTGCCCCCTGGTGTTGAATATAAGAGCTCCTCCTCCACAGCTCTGACAGAGCTCCTGGATGTCTCTGTCTCTCTGAACAAAGTTAACCACAGCTGGAGCAGTGGGGTCTGAGTCCACAGTGAACAGAATCATAGTGAAGGGATGGACTCGAGAGCTGAATGTGTCCTGGATGGTCTTTAACTCTGCCTTGTCTTCGTCGGTGAGGGGAGCCACCGGTAGAACCAGGATGAAGGCATGGACGCCCTCAGGACCACAGAGGGAGATGCAGCTGAGGCACTGCTGCATCACTGCCTCCAGAGGTTTTCCAGACAGAGCCGGCAGCTCCACCAGAGACACCCAACGCCCACACACCTCTCCCTGATGTTTAACACACTGCTCTGGGCTGCTGGCTGCAGGACGCTCTGTTCTCCCTAAAATGGACTCAGCTGCTGAGGTCTTCCCTGCTCCTCTCCTCCCACACAGAACCAGGTTCAGAGATGGCTTCTTGTTTTTTCTGAGGGTCAGAATTAAATCAGTGTCTTCCTCCTGAGATGGTTCATGTCCCAAGTACTCTCCATGGTTCTCTTTTATAATTTGTTCCACTCGTGTTAAAAGCTCTGGTAACTCCAGGTTCTTTTGGTTCAGACGTCTGTACTTACACCTGATGATCATGTCTCTTAAATGTGGATCACTCATATATTTGTCCATGAGTCCTGGCGTCTCTTCTCTGGGTGGTGATATCAGCACCAGTGAATGGTCAAAGGCCTGCTCACTGAACTCCTCCAGGACTGACTGTAGTCTGGTTTTGTGTTGCTCCGTGAAGTCTTCAGGCTGTAGAACCAGCAGGAACACATGAGGACCAGGGGCACTGAGACTGAAAATGTCTTGTATAAACTGACTGAGCTGGGAGAGGTTTGTGCTCTGGAGGTCTGGAGAGTTGATGACTGTGAGGGTTTTGTCTTTGATTGAAGCGCTGCCTTTGACACATCGGGTTAACTCTTTAGTGAACTCTTTCTTTCCCAAGATGAGGTTTCCCACAGAGTTCCTCTGACTCCAGCTGTTCCCCAGAAGAACCAGCCTCAGCTCAGACACTGGAATGAAAAGATCAACAATCACACTTGAACAGATGTAATGATTTCATTATTATACATTATTTTCCATTAATGTTTATTTATTTTGCAGGGTTAGACATTAACACCTATCCAGCAGAACTTCCACTCACCTTTCTGGAGTGTCAGATTTTTATGTTCATTATTCAGATTTATATTCAGAGACAGTAGGTTTATAAATGTCTACACTTGTTCTATCATCTGACCCTGGACACTGCTGCCTGCTCTCAGTGGCCTTGTAGCTTGGTTCTCTGGCTGTGTCCCAGTCAAGGAGCCTTCCTTGAAAGGAGCCTTCTTCAGTGTAAACATTTCCTGCCTCCAACTTAAATAAATGTGTAAAACTGAACTGAGTTAATCAGCAGCTCTCTCTTCTGAGACATAAAAAACTGTTATTACAGAAAAAGTGTCTAAGAGCAGGACTTAGTAGTGTTAGTGTTATTTTGTTATCATTTAAAGCCTCTTCCACAAGACGCGTGTGTGGAAGTAAACAGATCCCCAGCCTGAACTCTGACTCTGAAGAAAGTGCCTTTGAATAAAATAACCCTGGGGAAACCAACAGCAATAACCTCTGAGTAAATGGAGTAATTAGGAACAAAATAATTAAAATGTAGCGACTTTACTGCTACTGGAGTCATTGTTTAAATTGATCAGCAGTGGCAAACTGAGAGACTGTAGCAATATGATTTGTACATTTATGGATATAATGATTTTTGAGTCATAATTACCATATTCAGATCTTGGATTCACAAATACACGCACCGGCCACTTTATTAGGCACACCTGTCCAACTGCTCGTTAACGCAAATTTCTAATCAGCCAATCACATGGCAGCAACTCAATCCATTTAGGCTGTAGCCATGGTCAGGACGATCTGCTGCAGTTCAAACCCAGCATCAGGAGAACAAAGGTGATTTAAGTGACTTTGAACGTGGCATGGTTGTTGGTGCCAGACGGGCTGGTCTGAGTATTTCAGAAACTGCTGATCTACTGGAATTTTCACACACAACCATCTCCAAGGTTTACAGAGAATGGTCTGAAAAAGAGAAAATATCCAGTGAGTGGCAGTTCTGTGGGCAAAAATGCCTTGTTGATGCCAGAGGTCAGAGGAGAATGGCCAGACTGGTTCGAGCTGATAGAAAGGCAACAGTAACTCAAATAACCACTTGTTACAACTGAGGTCTGCAGAAGAGTAACTCTGAACACACAACACGTCCAACCTTGAGGAAGATGGGCTACAGCAGCAGAAGACCACACCGGGTGCCACTCCTGTCAGCTAAGAACAGGAAACTGAGGCTACAGTTCGCACAGGCTCACCAAAACTGGACGATAGAAGATTGGAAAAAAGTTGCCTTGTCTGATGAGTCTCGATTTCTGCTGCGACATTCGGATGGTAGGGTCAGAATTTGGCGTCAACAACATGAAAGCATGGAACCATCCTGCCTTGTATCAACGGTTCAGGCTGGTGGTGGTGGTGGTGGTGTAATGGTGTGGGGGATATTTTCTTGGCATACTTTGGGCCCCTTAGTACCAACTGAGCATCGTTGCAACGCCACAGCCGACCTGAGTATTGTTGCTGACCATGTCCATCCCTTTATGACCACAGTGTACCCATCTTCTGATGGCTACTTCCAGCAGGATAACACTCCATGTCATAAAGCTCCAATCATCTCAGACTGGTTTCTTGAACATGACAGAGTTCACTACCAACATGGTCCGGACAGTTTTGGTTTTCCCCGACGGGGGAATGTTGAGTATAAATTAACTGAAGATGCTTATAGAAAAGTTTGAAAAAGAGAAATGAAATTAGGCTACTAAATTTAGGCAGAGGAAATATTTTTGAATCCATAAATTGATTTAACTGTGTAAAGCTAGAGGTCAATCTTTTTAGGCCATATTAGGTTTTTGTGTCATTGTAATTACATTTTTCCTTACTTCTCCAACTGATGCTTGAAAGAGGATGCACTATACAGAATATTTAAAATGTTTTCTTGTAATTCAAAAATTGAAAACAATTTGATAAAAAGCTGAAGAATAAAAAGCAAAGGAAAGCGGATTTAGAGAAAGTAGAACACAGAATTGTTTTGAAATGCGTATAAACATGTAGACATAGAAAAAAAAAAAAAAAAAAAAAAAAAAAAAAAAGATCAGATACTGCTGCCTGTGTTTCCTCTGTTTTTCCAGACCTCTCCACGATGGAACTCCACCTGGACCTGGACTCCTGCCCACTGTCGGTCCCCAGCAACAACAGCAGCAGCCTGAGCGGCCCCAGAGATAACAGCCGAGGTCGAGCCAGATTCCTCCAGTGACCTGCCAGTGAGACCTGAAGCCGACATGATCCACCTACACCATCAGGCCAGGCTATAGCTCCATCTGCAGCCACCCAAGCCATCAGACTCAGAACAAGAAGAACAGGAAGCCCAGTTCACCAGTTTAAACAACCAGTTGAACTGACTGTAGCACCCAGAAAGCAAGAAAGCAAGTTTCTGTCGGGTCTTAAAGCTGCACTCTGTGAACTGGGCTCCTCCACACAATGTCCAGTGGTTCAAGTTGCCGGACTTGCCAGTCCCATACTGGCCTATCATCCATGGACCACAGTTGAGGTCATGGATGCAGCCAAAGTATTGCAGAACGCTGTGTGAGGAAATGGACAATTACAGCATCACCAAGGACTTACACACAGCTGCTCAGACCATGCAGCTGTGGGCAGAGAGCAGATACCTGGGACAAGGACGAGGCCGAGGCAAGGGTCATGGTCACTGGAACAGAGGACAGAGGTTCCAACAAGGACAAAATAGAGGCCAAGACAACTTATGATACACTTGAGGACAGTTTGGACACTGAACTCGAGACTGGATGTGAGAGGTCCACAAAGATACAGTGAAGGACCTCGCCTGAGTGCTCCCCAGGGGTCAGACTGACTGGGCAGCGAGGACAGGCCCGGTGAGAGACGCACCGAGGAGACGTCACCCAGAGGAAGGTACTGCACCCACAACACACACACATTCACATCTGTAGCTCTGCAATGAAGAACTGCTTACTGCTAACACACACATTGATTTCATAAGCAGACACCTAGCAGCTACAACTTATGCAAGTCTGGTCTCATTGACAAATACAGCCTTGCCAGAATATACAATTGAATTGAATGGTGAAAAAGGAGTGTTTCTTGTTGATTCGGGGGCCACTAACTCTGTGGTCAAAAGGCTAGTCTTAAGAAATCTCCCAAAATGAGTGGTTGTTATGTTTTACTCTGTCAGTGCCTCTGGTGACACTGTGCCAGAGCAATATGTCTCCATTTTCATGCTCAGACCCTGCAGGCAAAAAATTTAAGCTCTTTTCCATTTTCCACATTATGTCCAGTTAATCTTCTGGGTTGAGATCTGATGGGGAGATTAGGCATTTGCCCTATCTCCACACCAGAAGGTCCTCAGGTTGTAACAATTGATCAATTGGCCAATAACAACATATTCACAGGAGTCAGGTTGGGAACTTGGACTCCTTTATATGTATAGCAATGGCAATTGCCACCAACTCCAATTACTACAGACCTAATCAAAATGGCACAAAATAGGTGTCTCCTGAGGGAACTGCATGTATGCATGAGGATGACCTGCACTGCACATCACACGAGTCACAGGACCAGATCCCAGACCTGAGGATGTGTGGTTTAGAACACCACATTCTGTACTGGGATCCACATTTTTTTGCTGTGTCTATTTGTCTAACTGGGGAACAGCTTTCTCTGTATGATGTGCCCTGCTCTAAACCCCATGTCTCTCCCTCAAAGTCTCCCCACTGTCAGTGGAAGGAGGTGGGCGGGGTTTGTGAATGAGTCACGGACTGGGCCCGCCTCTGACCCTGGGTCTCATTCTTTTCTGCGCTGAAGCAAACAGAATGCCTTTCACCTCTGTGTTACACTCAGACTGCTCTGTGTCTCTGGTGCCAGATAAACATGACGCTTATCAGAGTAGCACCTCCTTTTTTTTTCTCTCTGACTCTGAGGCTGCAGCCGTCCCTGCTTAAAAGCAGTTTCACAGGACCTGTGAGCAAAAAGTAAATATGATGTTGATTTGATCAAAGATTGTGAACCAGTGGTGATCGCCCCTAAATCTACTTATAGGCCATGCCAGCACCAGTACCCCTTAAAATAAGAAGCCATTGATGGTATTACTCCAGTTTTAATGCTCTAAGGGAGGCAGGAGTAACAGTGCCATGTGACCATTCTCCAGTGTGTTTCCTCCTGGTTAAGGAAATCAGGGACCAGTGGATCTCAACTGAATAGAGCTTTATCAATGGTCTACAAGCTGTCAATGCTGCCGTACAGCAGCGAGCTCCTTTGGTACCAAACCCATAACCACACTGTCACAAGTCCCACCAGGTGCTAAATGGTTCTGTTGTTGTTGACCTCTTAAATGTGTTTTTCAGCGTCGCAGTGGACAAAGACTCTCAGTATTGCCTTTGAGTTTTAGGGAGAATTGTTGACCTTAACGAGGGTGTGTCAGGGATTTTGTGAGTGCTGATCATTGTTTAATTCTACACTAAAACAAAGCTTGGACTCATTGCAATTGACCCCAGGTACGGCCCTGTGGAATACGTTGACGATCCGGACTCTTGATCTGAGCCTCCACTGCAGGGCAGTGTGAGAAGGACACAGTTGTCTTGTTATAGCATTTGTATTCACAGGGCCACAAGGCCAGCTTGTCGAAGTTGCAGTGGGTTAAAGAAAAGGTTAAATTTTTAGGCCATGACCTCTCAGGTGAGGGAAAAGCCATCTCTTCTAAATGCATTGATGATATTCAGAATATTAACAAACCACTGACAAAAGTCAAATAATGTTTTTCCTGGGCATAAGTTCTTACTGTAGACAGTGTATAACTAAAGGATAATTGTTGACAAAAACCAAAATAAAGTTTTAAGAATTTGCAAAAGTCTTCCGGAAGCACAAAATCACTAACATAAGCTATAGCAAGCTTCTCTGAGTTTGTTTGTTGTTTGTGTTCTCTGTCTTTTTCTGTTTGTTCAGTGTCTTGTTATGTCAGTGTCTTGTTGTTGGTTTAGATAATCTAATGAAGAAGAATAAAGAGTAATTGGAGGCAAATTATTATGTTTAGTGAAATGTAGAAAGCTACCTGTGTAAAGCTACTTTAACAGGTTTACTCCCACCGACAACATTTGTTGTCGAAAAGAGATCTCTCACTTTTAAGTCTCTACTGTTTTTATTACATATACCAAGCTGATATTAGTGTATATAGCACAACTGAGAAATCTGGTGAGTTTCACATGATTGAGGTCAAAGGTCACATGACCACAGGTGTTTATTTACAAGGTTCACCTGGAGAGAAGCTCAGCCTCCGCCTAAGTCTGAAACAAAGGTTTAGACTTTTAAAACCACTTATAATGTTCTTTCTCAGGAGAGTTTGGTGCTACGAGTCTCCCTACTACTGTCTGTAAAGTATAAATTTGCATAATGGTCTTTATATGATTTTTATGGGGGTTTCAGAATTGGAGTTAAAGATTTTTTTTCCTGCTTTAGGTCTCTCACTACTGTCATTATTTTGCTGAGCTGAGATCTCGTGTGTTTGTGCTGACCTGGATTGCAGGTGGCCATACCTTTTATTCTTGACCTATACTCCATGTTGTCCACACATTTTTCTGTTTGAAGCCTCTGACAAAGTTACGTTTGCCTCCAGTGTCATTAACCCTTGCTCTGTTATGCGACCCAACAGTTTCAGAGCATCCTGCCCTTGAATCTTGTTGTTATCTTAAGGCCATAGTCAGTCTGATGACTACATTTAAAGATTAACAATGGCAAAACTCTGGTCAATTTACAAGCTACGCCCCTCCTTGTCTGCATACAAGTGAGGCCACACCCCCTCCCTCCTGTCCTCCATACTGTCCCTCCCTCTCTCATCTTCTCTCCTACTCTCTCCCTTTCTTCTATCTCTCCTGCAACAGGGGCCCCTGCCTTCACTGGGCCCCTGGTTAGAATGGTCTTACTGCAATTATAAATTTGCTCTCATAAAAAAAAAAAAAAAAAAAAGGGCTAATAAAGCTATCACTGGTGTCCCTTCTGCACTTGAATCCCTAAAAATAACAATTAATGCTTTATTAGAGCACTGATAACATATGATGTTAGCAACAGTGGTTTTGTGGTGTCATTATGTCAAATAATTTTAAAAAGATTAGTACTAATAGATTAACTAGATCAGTAAGTCTGCTTGTGGAAAATGCATGGAGCAACCAAATATGATGATTTTTGGTAGAGGCCTGAATCCGAGCCTTGCCTTCATAACGATTTTTTTAATTCTGCCAAATTGACACAGGGCTTGTCCATGTGTCAAAAGGGAGGATGTTAACAGGACTCAAGCAAAAATGGTACATAAAAGGTTTGAAAGATTTTGCACAGAAATCTTGTCCATGGTGTGTTAGATGCTTAGCACATAATGCAGGTAAAGACACACACACAACACCTGCAGCTGGGGTAAACAATCTGCATTTACTGAGAGCTCTGTGTATTTCTGTAAGTTTAAAATAATTCATTCAGTAAGCAATTTTTTTTTTAATTCAAAGATCTATTGAACTTGTTGCAACAAGAATTAGAAACTCTGCTCATCTGAAACAGTGGTGACCTTCTGGGGCCATGTGATCACAGACAGGATACTTCCTGGCCTCAGCAATAACATGACAGCATTTTGAAAAAAAACTGTGCACAAAAATGAAAGGGGAATGGTAAAATACATTTTTGGGACTGACCAGACTCTGATTTGGACTTGACCAGGTTTACTAATACTGTGTCTGTGTGAATGTGAATGTGTGAACTCTAACCACTCTTTATGTGTTTTTATGATCTAAAATGTTCATATTTCTGAAAATTAACAGTTTTAACAGGTGATGAAAAAGATAATAAGGATCCAACAAACTGCATCCATATGGATCTGAACACAGTGAAAACAACTCTAGGAGAAGAGTGTATATGTGTGTATATGTTAACATTTCTCTCCACAGACTGAACTATCATCTATCACTTAAAAGCAATACAAATGGAATAGCTCAGTCTTTTGACTGAGCTGATACAAACCCATATAGAACAATAGGAAATATGGAACCAGTACACCTCAGGAAAGTGTGTAACATCCAAGGAATTAAGGGAAATCCAAGGAAAATAATGGAAGTGGTAACTATAACACCTTTGGTAAGTTATTTCAGATTGCCTTATCATATTTGATGCTTTTATGTGCTAACTATGCTAGTCTAACTTATTTTGCCAAATTATAAATTTACAAAAATCCATGACTGATTGTAAATCAGAGAATTGAAATCAGAGATCAAACTATGGTCCAGACTCCGGACCATCCCAACATGGGATGGCATTGTTTTGTGTGCAACGTGTTCCTCTGTTTTCTCTCAGCAGGTCACAGATAATATGTTTACCAAAAACATGTTTTCTAAATGAATGGAGAGAGTGTAAACACAGCTCTGAATCCCCTCACATGTGGAGACTGATGTGAGGTATCACTGCTCCTACTGCCTCCACTCTGGAATGGTAGATGGAATAACAAAATGGGAAAGTGCTGAGGGGAAAACAGGCATGGCCCAAAGCTCTGTCTGTACTGGAAACATCACAGCTGACCAACTGAGCCACCTGGACAACGCTGGCTCCTTTAAGAAGGGCCTCAACTCTCCACAACAACCTCTGCTCCATCTCCGGCTTCTACAACTTCCACTTGGATCAATGCCAGCCGCTGCAGAAGGTTCCTGAGCCAGGGGACAACTTCTCATCAGTCGGAGACAAACAACAACCGTCCTCTCTGGACACTGAGGACATCAACACTGACCAAGAGGATCACCACTCACTGACTCACAACAGTCAGGCTGCGTTGACCTGCACGGACACAGGTGCGAGCCTAGCGCCGCTTGTGTTCGCTCCGGTGAATTCACAACACACACACATCTCACACCGAGCAGAGCACACACCTCACAGGTTGTTACTGCAACTGAAGAACAACGACCAGACTCATCTTGCGCATTTAACAAAAAGACTATGACATCTGAGCAAGACCTGACCCGGAGAGGGACCAGGCGCAAAATCAGACATTGTAAATGGGCTTCGGGAAAGAGCCATACATGTAGCCAAACAAGTATCTCTCTCTCTCTCTCTCTCTATCTATCTGTCTATCTATCTATTTGTGTATGAGGAATTGCATGACTTTTTCTCACTTTTGTTTTACTTTTTGTGAGGGGTAATGATACCGATGAATGGGGATTGACTTTATTTATTGATTAATATAAAAAGGGTTTTATTATAATCAAAAGGGAGGAAATGTGTTGGAAATTCATTAATTTCTGTGTTATCCTACTGTTATTCTATTATCTGAGCTTAGTGCTGTACAGGACAACAGCAGCGTAGCAGCTGTGAGGCCAAAGGATGTTGTGTCTTAGTGCACACGAGGCTAGGACATGGCATCTTCTTAAAGATTAGAGCAAAAGTCTTCAGATCTGCTGTGACTCTGGGACACGTACTCTCTCCTGTGTAGGTTGGTATAAAAACTACCTTCTGCTAAGGGGGGGTAGGACACTCTGCATCTCTCCTTTGTGCTGTGTTCTCCTTGTGCACAAGTAAAATAAAGACAACTTGCTGTTTGATCCAGACACTGCCTTTTTGTCAAGTATCTCAATCTAAAATTTCCATCACAACAGTAATATGTTTTTTTTCTGTTAAACATCCTCTAATAACTTTTGATTAAAAATGTACTTAATTAGTTTGTACAAACTCCAGAACAAACAGTAAAAATCTCACCAGCTGCTGCCATGATGCTGTTTGGTGAAGAGGCTCGTTCCTGCACAAAGACAACATCACATTAAGAGACAACACCAAAGTTTACAGTGTTTCTATGATCATTAACAATATAACATATTAACATTATGCTAAACAACAAAACCTTTGTGCTGTTGCTGTCACTTATTCTTCAAGGCTAATCTAAAACATGAGACTGTGCTCAGTTCCTGATAAAGTATTAGCGTTTAGATCAGGAGTGGCTCACCAGTCAGAGACTAAGGGCCATGTTTACTAAGACTGGAGCTAAACTGCGAGTGCAGCTTAAAAAATACCATTTGCTGTTTGTGAGCGTGTTGCATGTGATATACGAAGAGAAACTGCACAAATAAATGCTGCCGCAAATTGCAGCGAGCGTCGTGAGGCAATGGGATAAACACAACAGGAAGGACACTCATCGTGTAGGCTTTACACAGAGTTTAAAGACTGCTCAGTCTTCATCGTAAGGATTTAAAAGTACATGAGGGCTGAAGTTCAGGGAAATACGAGCGAAAAACAAGGAAAAAGTGTTGCAGGTAAAGTCTGTCTCTTTGTTTCCTGACTTCAGATCAACATTTTACTGTTGTATCTTTGTAAATGAGCTCTGTTAAAGCTTTAGAACTTATTTTCAACGCCCCATCTGTGAACTTAAAGCTGCTCTCATTCCGCAAAACTTTTGCACCTGCTTCTCCAACAAAGCTAAATTTTCACGCAGATTTAGCTCCTGTAGTTGTAGTAAATAAAATAGCAACTGCAAACCAATTTCATTTGCATTTTCTCTGCCTTGAATTTTGCGTGTTCTCGAATGCCTCGTTTTACAGATTCACTGAGTCACAGAGCAAAATGTGCTCTGCATTCGTTTAGCTCCTGTGAGAGACGCTAACCTCAGCTGCGCCTGGGTTTGCTCCACGTTTAGAGCGTCTTATTCATTTAGCGAGCAGCAAACTTTGATAAATCTGGCCCAAAGAGACAAAAAAATTTAGCAAAGACACAATGAAATCCTAAAAATTACCCATGACTTCTCTGCTTACTGACATTTCACTCACTTTACACTGCAACAAGAGTTTTAAAGAAACTGACTTCCTTCAAAGGCAAGAGGCCATCATCAATGCAACCTGCAATACTTTACAACCAAAGACTTTTCAGCATACCATCAAGAATTACACCCCATGTTTCAATTATGTCTGTTGTTCCAGTGTCAGAAAGGACAGGACCACTATACTTATACTTTGGATGGACTTCAACCCTTTTTTTCTAGTTACACTAAATATATACCCAACAAACGGCTGCACAGATTAAAATGTGTTATTCTCTTGCTTCTTCTGTTATCTGGCAATGTGCAACCCAATCCTGGCCCTCTGCAAAATATTACACCTGAAAATGTCAAATGTAGGGCAGGTCTAGGTTTTGTTCACTTTAATGTAAGGACTTTGCTGCCTAAATTGGATTTGATTAAGCTATGGGTTCTTACAACGAATCCTGATGTAGTGGTGTTATCAGAGACTTGGTTGAGAAAGGCAGTATCTGATGATGAAATTGCTCTAGAGGGTTATAATGTGTACAGAGCTGATAGAGTTGGGAAAGGTGGTGGAATAGCAATTTATATTAGATCTAAAATTTGTACAACTGTATTACTGTCAATAACCAAAGCCAGACAATTTGAATTATTGGTTGTTAAAGTGAATCTGACTGAAGCTCTTCACTTCACTATAGTGGGCTGTTATAGACCACCTTCTGTCATATCAGAAGCACTCTCTTCACTTTTAAATGCCTTACATAGCCTCTGTGACACTGAAATTCTACTCACGGGGGATCTCAATTGGAACTGGCTCTCTGCTGCTTCAGATAGTGTTAAGAAATAATGTGACTCCTTAAATCTTACACAAATTATAAATAGTCCAACCAGGTTAAATTCAAAAGATCCCAACAAATCCACTTTATTGGATCTTGCACTAACTAATAAGCCCCATAAGTACATTTCCACAGCAGTTTTCTGCAATGATGTCAGTGATCATTGCGCTATTGCTGTGGCAAGAGATGCAAAATTGTCTAAATCTAAACCTCGCTACGTTTTTAAAAGGCATTTTAAAAATTTTGAAATGCAAGCATTTTTCCATGATCTATACAATAGTGACATAGGACGAGTCAATGTAATACATGATGTTGAGTGTGCTTGGCAATATTTTCAAAATTCCTTTTTGTTAATTTGCAACAAACATTCCCCTCTGAAGAAATTTAGGATCTCAGGAAGGGACAATCTCTGGGTCACTGAAGACCAAAGCAAGATTAACCAATTCCATCTCAGACTGGGTTACATTTAGAGCCTTGAGGAATAAATGCACTTTTCAGACAAGAAAATCAAAATCAGAATATTACTTGAAGTCTATTTCAGAAAATGTTAATAATCTGGCAAAATTCTGGAAACAGATCAAATCACTGTCCAATCCCAAGAAAACATCAAACCTGCCAGAAAGCATAATAGTTAGTTCAATGGTTATACGGGACAAAGAAGAAATTGCAAGGCATTTTAATGAACATTTTATATGAGCCAGCTCTGTCTCTGCCTCTGTTTCTGATACATCTCCTGTTGAGTCTGCACTGCTTCAGTCAAATGCTGCAGTTCATTCAACATCCCAACCTGAATTTGTCCTGCAACCTATTTCTATTGCTGAAACTAGGAAAGCTCTAAAGGCTATTGACCCTAAAAAACCACCTGGTCCAGACAATTTAGACCCATATCTCCTAAAGTTAGCTGCTGATTTTATTGCTGAGCCTATCACTCACATAATTATTTAATTTAACCATTCAAACAAACATAATTCCCAAAATATGGAAAGCTGCTTATGTCCTGCCTCTACTGAAAGGCGGGGAGCCAACAGACTTGAACAATTATAGACCGATATCAAAACTTCAATACTTGCTAAAATTCTAGAATCCAATGTAAATTTTCAGTTAAAACAGCTCCTTACAGACATCAACCTCCTGTGTGAAACCCAGTCAGGCTTTAGAGCAGGCCACAGTACCATGACAGCTGCTGTCTCTGTAACAGACGACATAATCAATGCCTTGGATAAAAAACAACATTGTGCAGCCCTTTTTGTGGATCTCTCCAAGGATTCTGATGACCACCAATTACTTCTGTGCAGACTCAGGGACACTGGTGTGAGTGATTCTGCCACTGAATGGTTCAGAAATTATCTTTCAGACAGAACCAAACATGTTTTTGATGAAGGTCAAAAGTCTGACTTTATGGAGATCACTAAGGGAGTTCCTCAAGGTTCCATTTTGGTGCCTGTCCTGTTCACCATTTTTATTAACAACCTGGGTAGTAATTTGCAAAATGTAAAGTTTCATCTTTATGCTGATGACACAATCATCTACTCCATTGATTCTTCAGTTAACCATGCGCTAAATGACCTCCAGACCGCTTTCCATCAACTTCAGGTTTTATTCTGTCAGCTAAAGTTGGTTCTAAATGCTAAAAAGACTAAATTTATGACATTTTCCAAAGCTCATTCTCATAATGTACTGCATTCAAACATCAGAGGGAGAAGCAATTGAACAAGTATCTTGTTATAAATATTTGGGCTTATGGATTGATGACAAACTGTCCTTTAAAACTCATGGAGAACATCTGTTCTGTCTGCTTTCAGGACCTCACTGTGAACTCTCTGCTCTGCTCTCGTGGCCTTCACTAAGCCTCAGGAGACAACATCACTGGCTTAAATTTATTTACAAAGCCATCTTGGGTAAACTTCCACCAGACCTGTGTCACCTCATGTCTCCAGCCAACAGTGGATACAACTCCTGTTCTTCTCGTCAGCTCCTTTTTAAAGTTCCCAGAATCAACACAGAACTTGGCAGAACTGCTTTTTCTTCTGCTGCACCTTGGTCATGGAACAACGTTCAAAACTCATTGCAGCTTCAGCGTCTCATTCCCCTGGGTCCATTTAAATCCTCACTGAAAAACTGTCTGACTGAAGAATGTACTTGTTATTCTTGAGCCGGATTTAAATGATTTTATAAGGTTGACTGTTGTATAATTGTATTTGTCTGTCTTTTGTAACTGTTACCAGTGGCCTCTTGGCCAGGTCTCCCTCGACACACACTACACACACCCATACACACACAAACACACACTGCTCAGCCACAGGATTATCAGAGAAGACTTAGGGAGGAGAAAATAAAATTAAAAGACACAAATGTTCCCTAAGCATAATTGTTTGTAAGAGCAGAGTTTTTTTTCTTTAGCTAACAAAAACATAAAACTAATTATTTTACAAAATACATTTATTTATTTTTTTTTATATGTAAACTGTAAGTATTTGATTTTGGCATCAAGCTCACATAAAAACAGCTTCATTTTATAAATGAGAAGCCTAATGCATACAATGGAAATATTGAATGTGCGTCATAACTTTGGGGCCCATTCTGAAAACCTGCCCTGGAGCCCTACAATGCCAAGTTACACCACTGTAGCCTCGCCTCTTACTGACACAGCAGCCTCCTCTCTCCCATCCTTCAGCCCATCCCACCGTTAGAAACCAGTACGAAGTAAAGATGTCTTCTCTGATGGTTTCTGAGTAAAGTTTTAATAAACGTGCAGCATGTTTATTAAAACTTCTTAAAATGTTTTAAAGCTTTAACAAATTATATCTCTACAATCCCTGCACATAGATTCATGAAACAGAAAGCATAAAATCTTCTCTGTTAGCACGAGGTCACTGTAAATCTCTCTGTGTTTGTAGTTTTTTAAACACAGCTGCCCAAAGACGCGATGTAGTTCAGTCATCTCCAGCTCAGTCGCTGTCTCTGTGACTGTGGGACTTTTAAACAGTCTGTGTCTGCACTGAACGCGTCGACCAGGAACTGATCTGTGATTTTGTTTGTTTGTTTGTTTTTTTCTCAAACCATAAAACTCACATGATGTTGTGTGAGCAATGCTGTGTAAGAGCAGTAAGAGAGTAAATAAAAACCAATCTGATTCGAGCTAAAGAGCTTCATTCCCATTGGCCAAGAGTCGCATGTGGCTCGTGAGCCTCGTGTTCGCCTCTGGTTTAGAGGATGATGCTGTCGGCTTCACATACAACAAGTTTAAAGTGAAACTATTTGCTAAGTCTGTTCCTGTCGGCCAATCACAGCCTGCCACCTGCCTTTCATCCAATCACCTCTCAGTCATTTACATGTATACATTAAAAATGTAAATGTCATCCTGCTTCTTCATCACCAACTTCTCCACCGCAGCAGCATAACCATCAGCCTCCTCAGTCTCTCCTGCTCCTCCTCTTCACCACCTAGGCCCAGATGGATACATTTCCTCTAACTCATCTAACTCTCTTCATCACAGACGTCTGTACCTGCTGGGATCTAAGCGCTGGAGTTTACTTCACACTGTCAGTGTTTGTTTAAGGCCCAATCCCATTTCTCATTCCTACCCCTACCCCTTCCCCTATCCCTCGCCCTTCGCCTTCCTCTTAGACCTTAAAACAGAGGGGTAAGAGGTAGGGCTGAAAATACACCCCTAAGAAATAGGACACCCCTACACCGCTGTATTAGACTGTACATTTCAGATTTTTTTCAATTCAGATTTATTTGTACAGCCCAATAGCACAACAAAAGTCGCCTCAAAGGGCTTCACAAACAGTTGATCAAACATAAACACACAATCAGACTTAAAAACAAGACTTAACATCACTGAACAAACCATTTGCGCAGTTTATACTTTAATCTTTATTTTTTTAAACAAGCCTACATTAGCCTGAAGGGGGCGCATGTGAACAACAGGAGAAAGAGAAAGCAACAAACTGCTGAAAACTAGAACTGTCATGGGATTAATCTTCACCAAACACCGCACTGTGCTCAGGTAAAAATCACCTGACTCTGTAAATACAGCTGCATGTGCGTCACGTGACCACTGCTGCTTCTCTCTGCATCAAATTAGCGGCATTAAAACAAGGTTATGGGACTTATATACAGCTTTTTGTGTTTGTTTTTTGACTGAAACATCAGTTATATTATTTAAAAACACCGCGGGTCCCACTGATAAATTGCTAAATCCTTGTCTAAAGCCTGTATTTCAAAGTGATGTTTTCCACAAACTTTAACGGTGGATATCTCCGTGATTACTGGAGCTATCGACATAAAACAAACACTGGCATAAACTTTAAGGTCGTCTCTGTCGGCGCAAAATGATGAGACTATTTAGTTACAACATAAATACAAAAGAAATAGCAACAAATTAACATACATAGCGTAAGGCACTGCCATTAGAAGAGCAAATTATGTAGCCTACATTATTTTAAACGACCACAAGGTGAACGAAACACAAAATAACTCTGTCGTAACTCTTAAATGGTAATAAATGCAGAATATAGATCTTTGTTGCTGCCATGTTACCCATAAACACGACATATCATGGTAAACTCCTCCTACCCCTTGGTTTTAAGTGTGCATCTGGAAAAGCTCCGTTTGGAGGGGAGTACAGCCCTTCGTCTCTCGTGAAAGCGCAAAATGAAGGGCTAGGGCTAAGGCAAAGGGCTAAGGGGTAGAAATGGGATCCAGCCTAAGTCTCTCATCTACACTTTAGATGAAAACATTAAACCTCTAGTCTCCTTACAATATTTTATCCTATTTCTGCCCTAATTTAACACAATTTAGAGCAAAATGTTGGATTATAATTAAACAAAAGCTTACTTTTTGCTTTGCCTTGCTCAGAGGCAATGCTTGTTAAAGGCAAGGCAGGCAAATGCTTGGGGGCCCCAAGCCAGTAGAGGGCCTCTGGAAAGGCAGACACATTTTGAATCAATACTGTTTTCACTCAGTTCCTGTAAAAGTATTAAAGTTTGGATGATGACATTTAATTTGAGGCCTCCCATTTTCTCCTACCTTTCCATGGAGATACTTTTCTGTTCACACTTACATGAACATTTCTGTCTAAGTCAGGTGTCACCTGGGCTGTAACTGAGCTGTAAACACCTGTACAGTTACTCTCTGGTGATGTTGCTGATTATAGTTGGTGCATTATGGAGCAGAGAAATGTTCAGGCTTCAGAAGTGACTGTCACAAACTGTTGAGCCAAACCTGTGTCAGGATTCTTCTGATGCCAGTTTAACCCTGAACACAGAAATAGAACTGAGTGGTTGTTTCTTTTAATCCAAACACATTTCATGACATAATTTTAACTTATTAGAGCAAAAATTCAACAATTGAACAAAATCTTACTTCTTGCAGCGTCTTGCTCAGGGGTCGGATGGTGAGCCAAGTCTAACCCACATCCCCCACAACACCATCATTTCAAAGATATATCACTTGGTTTTAAAAGATTTAAACTAAATGGGAAATGGAAAGTTTCTGTGCTGAGTGAACTCTGTGAGTGAGAGATTTTACAGAATATTACAGTGTCTCATATCGTATGTGTCCAGAAAAAAACACACAGCTGCTACAGAATCTTTGAATTCCAAAGTTATAATCTATATATAATATATTATTTTGAGCTTCTCAAAGTTTAAAACATTGACCGATGTCTGGGAAAATAATTTAAGTGGAATCCTGAGTGGACTATGGTGACATTTTATCAGGTTTTTATCATGAGCCTCCTGTGGTGTGACAATACACAACATAACTCAACTTAAACCTGAGATCTCTGCTCTTTGGGAAAAAAGGTCTGAGTGTTTCTTTGTGTATTATTTTAAGATATTTGTTTATTTTTGTTGAAAGATGCAAATAGAATAAACCTAAACCATAAATAAATCCACTGTAGAGACTGAGTTTAAGCAGAGTTGGGCCTAATTGTTGCAACATTCACACAAACAAACTGAACTCGACCGACAAACACATTCACATTTCTGTAGTGTGGCAGTGAGATATTTGTTTCCTTCAGATTTGTTCACATGCAGTAAAACAGTTCTAACAAAAACAGTATAAAATAATAAAATGTCCAGACTTACATGAGCTGCTGACGGCTTCACGTCCAACGATCGAGTTAAAAGTGAAAGTATTTGCTGAGGTGTGTCTCAGTAAATGAGGCTCAGGTCATGAGTGTTACAGTTTACATGACAACTTTTAAAAATAAACCCATGGTTTAATCTGTTCATGTTTTATCCTATTTTTGCCCTGAAGTTGTAAAGTTATTACACAGTTATTATTATTAATGACTATTTAATTTTTATGTCCATTTCACAAACACAGTGACAGATAAACAGAACAACACCGCCATCTACTGTACGCATTTAGTACTAAAGCAGGACCACCCTCAGAGTTTTCTTTCTTAATTTTAAATTCTAAATAAAATAAAACCAAGATACCAAGGAAATAAATGATGTGAGTTTTGTATAAAATGTGTTGAACAGAGGCAACAGTGACCTGAGCCACTAAACTCTGCTGTACCGTGGTTTTCAGGCACATAAAAGATTCTGTTCACACATGATTCATCTTAAAGAGCTCTCCCCTGGGTCCTGAGTGAGGTTAGTGTAAATATAGTTTATAATAACATTGTAATGTCATTCTACAGCAGACATAAACTTAAATGCATTATAGCAGAGAGACGTTTCCACACGAGGTTTATCACTGTAACTGTCAGAAACGCTTCGCTGAGCCAAACCAGTCAGTCAGGATTTTTGTGACTCTAACAAAACCTCAGGCGTTTGTGTTGTACTTTTAGAAAGTGACACAGAACTGAGTCAGTGTTTTCTACAGTAGTTTGGTCCAGTTATATCATTAGTATATTACTTTAAGTTCATTTACAGCAAAGTTGCAGTTGAATAAAATCTCTTGTTGTGCGCTGTCTCACTCGTCTCATCTGTTGGATCATGGACCATTTCTAACTCTCAAGGACTTGCACCATACTTTCAAAGATGGTTTTACCTAATCTGTATTGCAAAATGATTTATATTTTATTATTATTTCTCATTGTATTGTTATAAATGATATTGTTCTAATAACACTGATATTATTTTTACAACAGTGAGTGGTGAGGTGTGTTGTCCTCTAAGGTCAACCTGTGTCCTGCAGGTGAGAAGCTTTTGTCCTGACTCTTTAAAGGCTCAAGGCTGATCAGGAACTGTGTCTGTTGTTATTGTTGGTATTTTAAGCATTTAACCTCTTAAACCCGAACAGAGCCCGACGAGGCTCCGCCCCCTTGCGTCCGCTTGTTGGGACCATAGCGGGGAGATACAGCGGCTGACACACACATGTTTGACATCCTCGTGTTCGGACAATTCATGGCAACAAAACTATCTACTTCAATTTCTATTCAACAGTTGGATTCCGCCTGGATTTAAAAAAAAAATAAAACATGTATATCTTTCCATTACTTTGTTTATTTGGCACAAATTTTCATTTTATGTCGTTATTTGCTTCACTACAGGAAGGAAAGAGGCTTTTTTGGAGGCAAATATGTGTTTTTTTTTTTCAGGCGGAAATTAGAATAATCCATTTCAACCTCAATTTATGGTCAAACAATATAATTTATTAATATTATTTCTCTTCCACAGTAATCCCCAAAGTCCACGAATTAATTTGCTACCAAGGTTAGCTATGTACACCTAGTAAATGCCAAGTAAAACCTTTAAAAATCAATAAATAATTTTTTTCGGGAAAAAGGCCTCAGGGCTTAACAGGTTAAATATTATTATTGAACCAAATACAGAGCAGTTTGAAAAAAATGAGTGACATAACATAAAAAGGGTAATGATGTCTTACAGGACTTGTCATCCTTACAGTTTTTTATCATTTTTGCTCATTTACTGAAGCCAGTCAATCTTTTTCTTCACTTTTTCAGCTTTTTCTGTTTACAAATCATTTAGAACATTCTCATCATTTCACACAGTTTGAAAACTATATACATTTTCAAACATCCAGGCAGGTAAAATTTTTGTTTCAGTTTTGACAAAATTTACACAGTTTTGAAACTCTTTCTCAGAACTCTTCACACAGCTCTCACAGAGACACAGCTTCACTGAGTTCACTTTGTTTGTCCAAAACAACAGTTCTGTTCACAGGGAAAGGAGTTTGGTCAAAATTGTGTTTCTTTAAATATAGAACTGTGAATGTGGCTGCAAAAATGTAACATTTGTGAGCACTCAGTATCTGATTACAAGGAAATTACTTGTGTTTTCAGAGTCTTATACATCATTCATTCATAGCTTCATCTTCTTGCACTTATTCCCGTTAGCGGTCGCAGGTGACTGGATGCTATCCCTGTAACTTTGGGCCTTAGGCGGGGTGCACCCTGGACCTGGAGCCAGCAGAGACAAACATTCAGGAGTGATTTACAGTCACCAATACATGCATGTCTTTGGACGATGGGAGAAAGCCAGAGAGAAGCCACAGTAAAACAGGGAGGACCTGCAGACTCCAGATGTTGGCCAGGAATCGAACCCACAATCTCCTTACTGGGAAACAAACACTAACCACTCTTCCACCGTGTCCTTTCTTCATAGATTTTTTTTTTTTTTTCATTGTGTAGTGGGGTGGTTGGTTTCTTGTTGTGCCGATTCCTACACTTAGCACGTCCGTGAACGCAGCACCTGCACCTGCCCAGCAGTGGCGCTGATTAGTCTGGTTATTACAGATGTGTGCGTCCAGTGCTTCAGCTGTTGTTTGGGGCTGTGCTGGCGTGGCGTTCCATTGGTTTGTAGCTTACTATTTTGTACTTTGTGACAGTAGTTGTAGCGTATGTTTCATTCTGTTCCGTTTCTCAAACCACACAGAATGGACGGTTAAAGCAGTATAATTGCTTACTTTGAACTTTATTAAACACATGTGCGTAACTGCATTACAAGTGCCATAGCCCGCCACGCTCTCGGTAGGTGCTACACTTAAAACAGTCCCTCCTGGAACACAATATGTAACCAACAATCCTATTGTTACAGTGTAGATTGATTGTGTGTTTGTGGGCTCAAGGTTTGTGCCGACGGGCAGCGATCGAGCCCGTACGGTTGTTTGGTCTAACTCACCCCTGGATGCCCCGTGTCGAGCAGTGGAGAAAGTGAAATTAAGGGAACCTAACTTTCCTGGTGTATAATGTTACCTTTGGTGGTTTAATGTGTAGTGTGCTGACTGTTTTTGTTATGCTCTCTTTTCTTTCTTTCTTTCTTTCTTTCTTTCTTTCTTTCTTTCTTTTTCGCTCTCTTCCTGTTTGTTTTTTTTTTTTTTTGTTTATAAATGTTCTTTAGATAGCTTTAGCATTTGGTTTTGCGTGAGCTTATTGTTGGGGCGTGATTCGAGTTTTTAGTGGGTGCTCAGTCAGAGGTCGGCCTGAAGTCGGAGTTTGCTGTTGCACTTTAGTTCCTGATCTAACTTAAACCATCTCTTGCACAGTACCAACGCTCTTCACATTTTACCTGATTTTGCACTTTACTATTTAACTTTTGTTTAATTTGACTGCACTTTAGACCTGTTCTGTTCCCCCGGGGTCTTTAACCATGTTCGTTTGCACAATAATGTCAGCACCTTAACTCTGCTTGTTTGAGAGTTTTAGTTTGTTTAATTTTTTGAGTTTGTTCTTTATTAATTTGGTTGAAGTTATTTTTTTTTTTTTCTAAACCTCATTAGTTTGAGTTAAGCTTGTTAAATTATATTTATTTTGTTTGAAGACTGTTACTATGTTTTGGTGTTTGCTATTTTGCTTAATTTTTAATTGGAATATTGCTATATTAATAAAGTAAATTGTTCTTTTGATTTTAATAATTGTAAATAAACTTTGTCACTATTGCCACTTACCTCCTCCTTGTTTTTATATTCATTTTGCCAGACTTGGCTGTGTATTTTGTAACAGGGAACCCAGCTGTAGCTAAAGTATTTCCTGGGGTTAGATTCCCCAGGTGGTGTTGTTGGTTATGTTTCTTTTACTTTAGCATTACAGTCCAGAGGGTCACAGGCCGCCGCTTGAGTCACAGTTAGTACTGATTACAGTTGTTTTTTACAAAACAAAACAAACAAACAAACACCTGTTCACAGTGATGTTGGATCCAGGATCAGGAAGACTGACAGTGCAGAAGACGTCAGCATGAAGAATAAAGCTAATGTTCCTTTGCTGTTACTGTGATGGTCATTTCTGAAAACCTGGCAAAAACCAGATTAATACAACGTTAGCATAGAGTTGCTAACGTTATCTCAGTCTGGGCTGGCTCCTGTTAAAAAGTTTGTGAAGGGGCGGAATATTCAGGAGAATACTGGAAGGTGATTGGATAAAGCTCCAGCTTCGTAGCTAAACAACAAACTGCTACAGCAGTAAAACAACACAATAAAGACGTTGTTAGAGGATTTTTGCTGATTTTGTAAATGTAGAGGAGCATAAGCTTACGTTTTTCTGCGTCGCCAAGTTGATAACAAGAATCACTAAAAGAGCTTGTTCTTGTTAAATCTTAAACCCACAAACTCACGGCAGTACTGCCGCACCATTGGCCCGGCTCAGATCCAAACGGATCAGCGGGAGCAGGACAAGATGGATTTCGTGAATTTGTGTTCTCACATACATAACTTTTTTATATATATTTTCATGAGTGATTGATTTTTGAGTCACTCCATATGTAATATGCCAAGTTCAGTTCATATACATTGAAGTCTATTATTAGGTACAGTCTGTGGGTTTTAGGACTGAACCAGGACTAAACCAGGATTAAACCAGGACTAAACTAGGGCTACACCAGGACTAAACTAGGGCTAAACCAGGATTAAACCAGGACTAAACTAGGGCTACACCAGGACTAAACTAGGGCTAAACCAGGATTAAACCAGGACTAAACTAGGGCTACACCAGGACTAAACTAGGGCTAAACCAGGATTAAACCAGGACTAAACTAGGGCTACACCAGGACTAAACTAGGGCTAAACCAGGATTAAACCAGGACTAAACTAGGGCTACACCAGGACTAAACTAGGGCTAAACCAGGATTAAACCAGGACTAAACTAGGGCTACACCAGGACTAAACTAGGGCTAAACCAGGATTAAACCAGTACTAAACCAAGATTAAACCAGAACTAAACCAAGGACTAATCCAGAGCTAAAACAGGAAAAAAATCAGCAACCGGACCAGACCAAGGACTAAACAAGGAACAAAGAATAAACCAGGACTAAGACCAAGGACTAAATCGGGACTAATCCAGGACTAAGTGATAATTTAACCAGAACTAAACCAAGGACTTTAATAGTTTATTTAATAAATGAGTAAGTTTATTGTGTTGTGTTGAATTTATGTTGATGTAAGAAAGATATTATGGAAAGAAGTAAATTTTAGTAGCCTAATGTTAGAGCAGTCATATGTTACCATCACTTTAACTTTTCAGCTCTAAGCCAGATGCCCGCGGCAGTTTTGTCAATGAAGCAAAAGTATGTTTAAAGTTTTTATTTAAAGGCTCTATGTTCTGCTTTTATCCATATTTTAAACCTTGGCCTCCTGTAGAACAGCAGCGTGTTTTTGATGAAGGAACAATATTAAAACGTGAGCCAGGCAGAAGGACATTTGGCAGAATATAGAGCTTTTCTTTTCTAACAGGGTTTTACAGAGGATCATACCATGAAGCTTCATTATTTATCCAACGCCAGCACAAAACATTACACATTCAAACATGGAAGAAAGTCAGAAGATCCATTTTTTAAATTCATTTCTTCACTGATTTTATGTTTGCAGGTTTTTTCAGGAAGTCAGGACGCAGTCGTTGATCTGAAAGAAAACAGCACAAGTTACAAAATACACAGCAAAAACACAAAATGTTCCATTTGTACAAATTATCATCTGTTTTTAGGATTAAAGAGGAATGGAGGCTGATCACAGAAAACATGAGGTCTAAACCAGGTCTAAACCAGGTCTAAACCAGGTCTAAACCAGGCCTAAACCAGGTCTAAACCAGGTCTAAACCAGGTCTAAACCAGGTCTAAACCAGGACTAAACCAGGTCTAAACCAGGTCTAAACCAGGTCTAAACCAGGACTAAACCAGGTCTAAACCAGGTCTAAACCAGGTCTGAACCAGGACTAAACCAGGACTAAACCAGGTCTAAACCAGGTCTAAACCAGGTCTAAACCAGGTCTAAACCAGGACTAAACCAGGTCTAAACCAGGTCTAAACCAGGTCTAAACCAGGTCTGAACCAGGTCTAAACCAGGACTAAACCAGGTCTAAACCAGGTCTAAACCAGGACTAAACCAGGTCTAAACAGGACTAAACCAGGTCTAAACCAGGACTAAACCAGGTCTAAACCAGGTCTAAATCAGGTCTAAACCAGGTCTAAACCTGGTCTAAACCAGGTCTAAACCAGGACTAAACCAGGTCTAAACCAGGACTAAACCAGGTCTAAACCAGGTCTAAACCAGGTCTAAACCAGGTCTTAACCAGGTCTAAACCAGGTCTAAACCAGGTCTAAACCAGGACTTAACCAGGTCTAAACCAGGTCTAAACCAGGTCTAAACCAGGTCTAAACCAGGTCTAAACCAGAACTAAACCAGGACTAAACCAGGACTAAACCAGAACTAAACCAGGTCTAAACCAGGACTAAACCAGGACTAAACCAGGACTAAACCAGGACTGAACCAGGACTGAACCAGGACTAAACCAGGACTAAACCAGGTCTAAACCAGGTCTAAACCAGGTCTAAACCAGGTCTAAACCAGGACTAAACCAGGTCTAAACCAGGACTGAACCAGGACTAAACCAGGTCTAAACCAGGTCTAAACCAGGTCTAAACCAGGTCTAAACCAGGACTAAACCAGGTCTAAACCAGGTCTAAACCAGGTCTAAACCAGGTCTAAACAGGACTAAACCAGGTCTAAACCAGGACTAAACCAGGTCTAAACCAGGTCTAAATCAGGTCTAAACCAGGTCTAAACCTGGTCTAAACCAGGACTAAACCAGGTCTAAACCAGGTCTAAACCAGGACTAAACCAGGTCTAAACAGGACTAAACCAGGTCTAAACCAGGACTAAACCAGGTCTAAACCAGGTCTAAATCAGGTCTAAACCAGGTCTAAACCTGGTCTAAACCAGGTCTAAACCAGGACTAAACCAGGTCTAAACCAGGACTAAACCAGGTCTAAACCAGGTCTAAACCAGGTCTAAACCAGGTCTAAACCAGGTCTAAATCAGGTCTAAATCAGGTCTAAACCAGGTCTAAACCAGGTCTAAACCAGGACTTAACCAGGTCTAAACCAGGACTGAACCAGGTCTAAACCAGGTCTAAATCAGGTCTAAACCAGGTCTAAACCAGGTCTAAACCAGGTCTAAACCAGGACTTAACCAGGTCTAAACCAGGTCTAAACCAGGTCTAAACCAGGTCTAAACCAGGACTTAACCAGGACTTAACCAGGTCTAAACCAGGTCTAAACCAGGTCTAAACCAGGTCTAAACCAGGACTAAACCAGGACTAAACCAGGACTAAACCAGGTCTAAACCAGGTCTAAATCAGGTCTAAATCAGGTCTAAACCAGGTCTAAACCAGGTCTAAACCAGGACTTAACCAGGTCTAAACCAGGTCTAAACCAGGTCTAAACCAGGACTAAACCAGAACTAAACCAGGACTAAACCAGAACTAAACCAGGTCTAAACCAGGACTAAACCAGGTCTAAACCAGGTCTAAACCAGGACTAAACCAGGTCTAAACCAGGACTAAACCAGGTCTAAACCAAGACTAAACCAGGTCTAAACCAGGACTAAACCAGGTATAAACCAGGACTAAACCAGGTCTAAACCAGGTCTAAACCAGGTCTAAACCAGGTCTAAACCAGGTCTAAACCAGGTCTTAACCAGGTCTAAACCAGGTCTAAACCAGGTCTAAACCAGGACTTAACCAGGACTTAACCAGGTCTAAACCAGGTCTAAACCAGGTCTAAACCAGGTCTAAACCAGAACTAAACCAGGACTAAACCAGGACTAAACCAGAACTAAACCAGGTCTAAACCAGGACTAAACCAGGACTAAACCAGGACTAAACCAGGACTGAACCAGGACTGAACCAGGACTAAACCAGGTCTAAACCAGGTCTAAACCAGGTCTAAACCAGGACTAAACCAGGTCTAAACCAGGTCTAAACCAGGTCTAAACCTGGTCTAAACCAGGTCTAAACCAGGTCTAAACCAGGACTAAACCAGGTCTAAACCAGGTCTAAACCAGGTCTAAACCAGGTCTAAATCAGGTCTAAACCAGGTCTAAACCAGGTCTAAACCAGGACTTAACCAGGTCTAAACCAGGTCTAAACCAGAACTAAACCAGGACTAAACCAGGACTAAACCAGAACTAAACCAGGACTGAACCAGGACTGAACCAGGACTGAACCAGGACTGAACCAGGACTAAACCAGGTCTAAACCAGGTCTAAACCAGGTCTAAACCAGGTCTAAACCAGGTCTAAATCAGGTCTAAATCAGGTCTAAACCAGGTCTAAACCAGGTCTAAACCAGGACTTAACCAGGACTAAACCAGGACTGAACCAGGTCTAAACCAGGTCTAAATCAGGTCTAAATCAGGTCTAAACCAGGTCTAAACCAGGTCTAAACCAGGTCTAAACCAGGACTTAACCAGGTCTAAACCAGGTCTAAACCAGGTCTAAACCAGGTCTAAACCAGGTCTAAACCAGGACTTAACCAGGACTTAACCAGGTCTAAACCAGGTCTAAACCAGGTCTAAACCAGGTCTAAACCAGGACTAAACCAGGACTAAACCAGGTCTAAACCAGGTCTAAATCAGGTCTAAATCAGGTCTAAACCAGGTCTAAACCAGGTCTAAACCAGGACTTAACCAGGTCTAAACCAGGTCTAAACCAGGTCTAAACCAGGACTAAACCAGAACTAAACCAGGACTAAACCAGAACTAAACCAGGTCTAAACCAGGACTAAACCAGGTCTAAACCAGGTCTAAACCAGGACTAAACCAGGTCTAAACCAGGACTAAACCAGGTCTAAACCAAGACTAAACCAGGTCTAAACCAGGACTAAACCAGGTATAAACCAGGACTAAACCAGGTCTAAACCAGGTCTAAACCAGGACTAAACCAGGTCTAAACCAGGACTAAACCAGAACTAAACCAGGACTGAACGAGGATAAAACAGGAACTAAACCAGGGCCATGTTTTCTCCACCAGAGGGCGCTAAGTCATCAGTTTCTGTGTGGATGCTTATGTTGCAAATAAAATAATTTTGAGTTTTGTTTGAAGCAGTTTTCATCAAAAAAAACTTTTTTTTCCAGATTCTAAACAGTTTTATTTTAAATGTCTCTGCATTAGTTCAATAAAAGGTTTAGAAATCTTATAATAAAACTTTTTGTCTTTTTTTTTTTTAATTCAGAAAAATAGATTTAAACTCACACTGAGTCTGGCTCTGAAATCTGCGACCTTCCTCTCTGGAGACTGTGAAAAATATCAAAGAATTTCATAAGAACTTAAACCAGGACTAAACCAGGACTAAACCAGGTCTAAACCAGGACTAAACCAGGTCTAAACCAGGTCTAAACCAGGTCTAAACCAGGTCTTAACCAGGTCTAAACCAGGTCTAAACCAGGTCTAAACCAGGACTTAACCAGGTCTAAACCAGGTCTAAACCAGGTCTAAACCAGGTCTAAACCAGGTCTAAACCAGAACTAAACCAGGACTGAACCAGGACTAAACCAGAACTAAACCAGGTCTAAACCAGGACTAAACCAGGACTAAACCAGGACTAAACCAGGACTGAACCAGGACTGAACCAGGACTAAACCAGGACTAAACCAGGTCTAAACCAGGTCTAAACCAGGTCTAAACCAGGTCTAAACCAGGACTAAACCAGGTCTAAACCAGGACTGAACCAGGACTAAACCAGGTCTAAACCAGGTCTAAACCAGGTCTAAACCAGGTCTAAACCAGGACTAAACCAGGTCTAAACCAGGTCTAAACCAGGTCTAAACCAGGTCTAAACAGGACTAAACCAGGTCTAAACCAGGACTAAACCAGGTCTAAACCAGGTCTAAATCAGGTCTAAACCAGGTCTAAACCTGGTCTAAACCAGGACTAAACCAGGTCTAAACCAGGTCTAAACCAGGACTAAACCAGGTCTAAACAGGACTAAACCAGGTCTAAACCAGGACTAAACCAGGTCTAAACCAGGTCTAAATCAGGTCTAAACCAGGTCTAAACCTGGTCTAAACCAGGTCTAAACCAGGACTAAACCAGGTCTAAACCAGGACTAAACCAGGTCTAAACCAGGTCTAAACCAGGTCTAAACCAGGTCTAAACCAGGTCTAAATCAGGTCTAAATCAGGTCTAAACCAGGTCTAAACCAGGTCTAAACCAGGACTTAACCAGGTCTAAACCAGGACTGAACCAGGTCTAAACCAGGTCTAAATCAGGTCTAAACCAGGTCTAAACCAGGTCTAAACCAGGTCTAAACCAGGACTTAACCAGGTCTAAACCAGGTCTAAACCAGGTCTAAACCAGGTCTAAACCAGGACTTAACCAGGACTTAACCAGGTCTAAACCAGGTCTAAACCAGGTCTAAACCAGGTCTAAACCAGGACTAAACCAGGACTAAACCAGGTCTAAACCAGGTCTAAATCAGGTCTAAATCAGGTCTAAACCAGGTCTAAACCAGGTCTAAACCAGGACTTAACCAGGTCTAAACCAGGTCTAAACCAGGTCTAAACCAGGACTAAACCATAACTAAACCAGGACTAAACCAGAACTAAACCAGGTCTAAACCAGGACTAAACCAGGTCTAAACCAGGTCTAAACCAGGACTAAACCAGGTCTAAACCAGGACTAAACCAGGTCTAAACCAAGACTAAACCAGGTCTAAACCAGGACTAAACCAGGTATAAACCAGGACTAAACCAGGTCTAAACCAGGTCTAAACCAGGACTAAACCAGGTCTAAACCAGGTCTAAACCAGGTCTAAACCAGGTCTAAACCAGGTCTTAACCAGGTCTAAACCAGGTCTAAACCAGGTCTAAACCAGGACTTAACCAGGACTTAACCAGGTCTAAACCAGGTCTAAACCAGGTCTAAACCAGGTCTAAACCAGAACTAAACCAGGACTAAACCAGGACTAAACCAGAACTAAACCAGGTCTAAACCAGGACTAAACCAGGACTAAACCAGGACTAAACCAGGACTGAACCAGGACTGAACCAGGACTAAACCAGGTCTAAACCAGGTCTAAACCAGGTCTAAACCAGGACTAAACCAGGTCTAAACCAGGTCTAAACCAGGTCTAAACCTGGTCTAAACCAGGTCTAAACCAGGTCTAAACCAGGACTAAACCAGGTCTAAACCAGGTCTAAACCAGGTCTAAACCAGGTCTAAATCAGGTCTAAACCAGGTCTAAACCAGGTCTAAACCAGGACTTAACCAGGTCTAAACCAGGTCTAAACCAGAACTAAACCAGGACTAAACCAGGACTAAACCAGAACTAAACCAGGTCTAAACCAGGACTGAACCAGGACTGAACCAGGACTGAACCAGGACTGAACCAGGACTAAACCAGGTCTAAACCAGGTCTAAACCAGGTCTAAACCAGGTCTAAATCAGGTCTAAATCAGGTCTAAACCAGGTCTAAACCAGGTCTAAACCAGGACTTAACCAGGTCTAAACCAGGACTGAACCAGGTCTAAACCAGGTCTAAATCAGGTCTAAATCAGGTCTAAACCAGGTCTAAACCAGGTCTAAACCAGGTCTAAACCAGGACTTAACCAGGTCTAAACCAGGTCTAAACCAGGTCTAAACCAGGTCTAAACCAGGTCTAAACCAGGACTTAACCAGGACTTAACCAGGTCTAAACCAGGTCTAAACCAGGTCTAAACCAGGTCTAAACCAGGACTAAACCAGGACTAAACCAGGTCTAAACCAGGTCTAAATCAGGTCTAAATCAGGTCTAAACCAGGTCTAAACCAGGTCTAAACCAGGACTTAACCAGGTCTAAACCAGGTCTAAACCAGGTCTAAACCAGGACTAAACCAGAACTAAACCAGGACTAAACCAGAACTAAACCAGGTCTAAACCAGGACTAAACCAGGTCTAAACCAGGTCTAAACCAGGACTAAACCAGGTCTAAACCAGGACTAAACCAGGTCTAAACCAAGACTAAACCAGGTCTAAACCAGGACTAAACCAGGTATAAACCAGGACTAAACCAGGTCTAAACCAGGTCTAAACCAGGACTAAACCAGGTCTAAACCAGGACTAAACCAGAACTAAACCAGGACTGAACGAGGATAAAACAGGAACTAAACCAGGGCCATGTTTTCTCCACCAGAGGGCGCTAAGTCATCAGTTTCTGTGTGGATGCTTATGTTGCAAATAAAATAATTTTGAGTTTTGTTTGAAGCAGTTTTCATCAAAAAAAACTTTTTTTTCCAGATTCTAAACAGTTTTATTTTAAATGTCTCTGCATTAGTTCAATAAAAGGTTTAGAAATCTTATAATAAAACTTTTTGTCTTTTTTTTTTTTAATTCAGAAAAATAGATTTAAACTCACACTGAGTCTGGCTCTGAAATCTGCGACCTTCCTCTCTGGAGACTGTGAAAAATATCAAAGAATTTCATAAGAACTTAAACCAGGACTAAACCAGGACTAAACCAGGACTAAACCAGGTCTAAACCAGGACTAAACCAGGACTAAACCAGGACTAAACCAGGACTAAACCAGAATTAAAGCAGGTCTAAACCAGGTCTAAACAGGACTAAACCAGGACTAAACCAGGACTAAACCAGGACTAAACCAGGACTAAACCAGGTCTAAACCTTAACTAAACCAGGTCTAAACCAGGACTAAACCAGGTCTAAACCATAACTAAACCAGGTCTAAACCAGGTCTAAACCAGAACTAAACTAGGACTAAACCAGGTCTAAACCAGGACTAAACCAGGACTAAACCAGGACTAAACCAGGACTAAACCAGGACTAAACCAGAATTAAAGCAGGTCTAAACCAGGTCTAAACAGGACTAAACCAGGACTAAACCAGGTCTAAACCAGAACTAAACCAGGACTAAACCAGGACTAAACCAGGTCTAAACCATAACTAAACCAGGTCTAAACCAGGTCTAAACCAGGACAAAACCAGGACTAAACCAGGACTAAACCAGGACTAAACCAGGACTAAACCAGAATTAAAGCAGGTCTAAACCAGGTCTAAACAGGACTAAACCAGGACTAAACCAGGTCTAAACCAGAACTAAACCAGGACTAAACCAGGTCTAAACCATAACTAAACCAGGACTAAACCAGGACTAAACCAGGACTAAACCAGGACTAAACCAGGTCTAAACCAGGTCTAAACCAGGTCTAAACCAGAACTAAACCAGGACTAAACCAGGACTAAACCAGGACTAAACCAGGACTAAACCAGAACTAAACTAGGTCTAAACCAGGACTAAACCAGGACTAAACCAGGTCTAAACCAGGACTAAACCAGGTCTAAACCAGGACTAAACCAGGTCTAAACCAGGTCTAAACCAGGACTAAACCAGGACTAAACCAGAACTAAACCAGGACTAAACCAGAATTAAAGCAGGTCTAAACCAGGTCTAAACCAGGTCTAAACCAGGACTAAACCAGGTCTAAACCAGGACTAAACCAGAACTAAACCAGGTCTAAACCAGGACTAAACCAGAATTAAAGCAGGTCTAAACCAGGTCTAAACAGGACTAAACCAGGTCTAAACCAGGACTAAACCAGGTCTAAACCAGGTCTAAACCAGGACTAAACCAGAACTAAACCAGGTCTAAACCAGGACTAAACCAGAACTAAACCAGGACTAAACCAGAATTAAAGCAGGTCTAAACCAGGTCTAAACAGGACTAAACCAGGTCTAAACCAGGTCTAAACCAGGTCTAAACCAGGTCTAAACCAGGACTAAACCAGAACTAAAGCAGGTCTAAACCAGGTCTAAACCAGGACTAAACCAGGACTAAACCAGGACTAAACCAGGTCTAAACTAGGTCTAAACCAGGTCTAAACTAGGTCTAAACCAGGTCTAAACCAGGACTAAACCAGGTCTAAACCAGGTCTAAACCAGGTCTAAACCAGGTCTAAACTAGGTCTAAACCAGGACTAAACCAGGACTAAACCAGGACTAAACCAGGTCTAAACCAGGTCTAAACCAGGTCTAAACCAGAACTAAACCAGGACTAAACCAGGACTAAACCAGGACTAAACCAGGACTAAACCAGAACTAAACTAGGTCTAAACCAGGACTAAACCAGGACTAAACCAGGTCTAAACCAGGACTAAACCAGGTCTAAACCAGGACTAAACCAGGTCTAAACCAGGTCTAAACCAGGACTAAACCAGGACTAAACCAGAACTAAACCAGGACTAAACCAGAATTAAAGCAGGTCTAAACCAGGTCTAAACCAGGTCTAAACCAGGACTAAACCAGGTCTAAACCAGGACTAAACCAGAACTAAACCAGGTCTAAACCAGGACTAAACCAGAATTAAAGCAGGTCTAAACCAGGTCTAAACAGGACTAAACCAGGTCTAAACCAGGACTAAACCAGGTCTAAACCAGGTCTAAACCAGGACTAAACCAGAACTAAACCAGGTCTAAACCAGGACTAAACCAGAACTAAACCAGGACTAAACCAGAATTAAAGCAGGTCTAAACCAGGTCTAAACAGGACTAAACCAGGTCTAAACCAGGTCTAAACCAGGTCTAAACCAGGTCTAAACCAGGACTAAACCAGAACTAAAGCAGGTCTAAACCAGGTCTAAACCAGGACTAAACCAGGACTAAACCAGGACTAAACCAGGTCTAAACTAGGTCTAAACCAGGTCTAAACTAGGTCTAAACCAGGTCTAAACCAGGACTAAACCAGGTCTAAACCAGGTCTAAACCAGGTCTAAACTAGGTCTAAACCAGGACTAAACCAGGACTAAACCAGGACTAAACCAGGTCTAAACCAGGTCTAAACCAGGTTTAAACCAGGACTAAACCAGGACTTTACTCTGGACTCACAGTCAGGTCGAGGAGCGTCATTGCTGCTGCTGTTTCTGAACATTTTTCTCTTTAATCCAAGTCCGAGCTCTGAAAAGACAAAAAAAGCTGAACCCAGGGATAAACTCTGACTCAGAATCTGTGCTCAAGGAAAAGTACTGTTACTTCACAATCATAGTATCTAGTAGAAGTAAAAGTAATCAACACAGGTACTACTTTCCTTTTGAATTACAAGTTTTCCTAAATACAAAGTCTTAAAACCTACTGCTGCTGCTACTACATACACAACCAGGATGAAAAAATACATTTTCTTTTTCAGGCTCTTTATCTCTGGACAAACAAACTTAAAAAAAAAAAAAAAAAAAAAAAAAAAAATCTATTACAAAAATAGAATTAAACTTAATAAAAACTAAACTGAAATAAGCTTAAATAAAGTTAAAATAAAAAATACTCATCACAATACTACTATTATGCAAAACTTGTGTTAAAAAGTAATACGTTTATATTTAAAAATACAGTTCTCATCCTTATGTACACAACAGCAGTTAATGTAATAAAATACAAAACTGTTATCATGGTTAGGACCATTTACACATACATAAACTTAAACGTATATACACTTAAACGTATATACACTTAAACGTATATACACTTAAACGTATATACACTTAAACGTATATACACTTAAATATATATAAAGTTAAACGTATATAAACAAACGTATATAAACTTAAACCTATATAAACTTAAATGTATATAAACTTAAACATATATAAAGTTAAATGTATATAAACTTACTGTAAAATGAAGAACAGTGCTGAGCTCTGGAGCTGATCTGAACTGAAAGTAAACGTCGCGTTCTTTAAGAAAGTTCAGAACAGGTTCCACTGGTTCCAGATGAGTTTCCCGACAAAAACACGTCCACATCAGAACTGGTTTTGTTTTTGTTTGTGTGGATGTTATCAGTCTGCTCTCGACGTCTGAGTCAGATCACGGTCAGCTACAGAAGAGATGAGTGTATTAGGAAAAGTACGCGGTGGTTTTTAAATCCAGCTGAAGCTGCTGTAGAGTGTTACAGTAAAATGTGGGGCGGGGCCAGGGTGATGTTAAATGGGTAAAGTTTAATGGACCAACAGCGCCACCTGGGAACATGTCCCAGGAAACATGGTGCACTTCAAAATAAAAGACACACAGGTAAGAATCTGACAAAAGGGGCAGAGACGTGAAGTTTTATTGAAAATTTGTAGTGAAAACAAGAATCTTCTGGATAAACTGAAAAAAAGAGAAGCTAGAACAAAACACCAACTGGAATTTAGGAAAAAATATTTATTACAAGCTATGGTTAAAATTAATTAATTATCTAAAAATGGGCCTAATCTAGACAGGCTAAAGTTAAAAATGGCCTGATCCAAATTAAATGCAGCTGGGGCCACCTGTGGTGAGCAGACGTCCAAGCAGGGGCCCAGGAGCGCTACCAGTTACTCTCCTCAGTCAGACGTCACGGCAGCCTAAAAGTGCAAACTAAACTCTGGTGAACCAGTGCACGAGCTCACCTGCACAGGTGGGGAACCTCACCCAGGCGCCTCGCCCAACCACCAGGAGGCGCCCAGCATCACTGAAAGAAAAAGAACACACAACTAACACGACCCAGTTAGTTTGGCAGCACAGACGATACAATGACCCAACTTTGAGTCCTACAGCTATTAAACAATAATCTAAACAAATACTAATTAACACTGAATGTCAAAAGAAACCTACACAAAGAAAATAAAATAAAGATAACAGTAAAGCCAACCTAACAAGACAAATACTGACACGATGCAAGAACTAAACAAAAGCAATGTACAGAAGGTAAATAGTAAACCCAGACCAAAAGCAAGACAAAAGTAACAGTAACAAAACAGTAAAACAAACCAAAACAAAACAGCAGCAGGTAAACCCTGAAGGTTGTTAGGAACCGAGTTGGACCCTGAACGCCCAGCACTGGACCCGCGACAGAACCCGGCCCACAACCACCAGCAAAGCAGACAGCAGCCAAGAGACGGCCACAGTGGCAACAGGGGCCTTACATCGTCTCTAATTAGAGAGGTGGGCCAGAGGTAGAGCCAGGGTGAGAGCTTCAGGGGCCCTGGGAAAAAAGGACCACCCCACTACAGATGGTAAAGACCTGAGCTGTGGTTAGTAGTTTTCTAGCCTCTGTCTTCTGTAAAGCAGCAGAGTGTGGTTCCTGGTCTCCAGTGGACTCTGGATCCAGAGCTGTCCCAGCCGTTTCTCTGCAGCTCTGCGTCTCACAGAAGCAGAAGATCATCTCCTCTCAGAAATAACCAAGATGGCTGTGGCTTATACACAGAGAATGGAATAACTTCTCTCTGATGAACGGCGTTTAGGTCTTTCCTTCGTCACCTGTTGGTTCTGCTGAAGTCCTCGTTGTTGTTGGGATTTTTGTCTTGGTCCTGTTTCCATTTTAACAACAGTAAAGTCCCTCTGACGTCCCACGGAACCACCACATTCAAACAAACCCACTTTTTCTTTCACAAGTCTTTGTACAACTGGCTTCTGCTGCTGTCCCCGCTCACAGAGAAGGACAGAGCTGCTCACAGTGCACAGGATTCTGGAGTTTTCAGAGTTTCAGCTCCATGTTTGTTTTGGACACAGGTCACTGGCCTTCGTTTCTCTGATTGGTTACTCCGTCTGTGATTGTTCCGTCCAAAGAAATGAAACTCAAACCACGAGGAGCCAGACTCACTTCTGTGTATAGAAGAGGAACAGAGTGAGTCTGACTGCAGGCAAGAAGTTTACCATAAAAATACAGCGACAATATGAAGCTTTTACAGTGCAACATAACGGCAGATTAGAGAAAAACATGTGATATAATAACAGTGTTGAATGTTGTAAAACCATGTGATTGTGTTGTTTTGCAGAGGCGTGGCCTGGGGCAGGACGTGTGTAGCGACCGATAATGTAACAGCTGCTAATAACAAAATGTAATAAAGCCACAAATGTCATAAGTTATGCTGCCTTCACGTGACATGGGAAAGATGATATTTTCCACTTGTAAATAGGAAATTACAAGTTGTTGTGTTCAAGTGCTGTTGTGGTCGTAGCATAATAAAAAATGGCAGACAGAAACTTTATCTTGAGTTGCTACATGGGTAAAACAGTCCTGGACTTATTCATTCATCTGCTACAACAAGAACAGGATCAGAACTAAAACAGGAAGTGTGCTGTATTTTGTATGGATTATGGATCATAGTCATGTTAAGAACAGAGTTGTACGAGTTTGCTAATGTTACTGTGTTAAATGATGTTAAAAATGTGTATGCTACATAATTAAACAATGAGCTAACATGAGTAAAAACATTTATTATCCTACGCATTTCTTACCATCCACAATTTCTTCGCTGCTCTCCGCCATTTTGAAATCTCAGCAACTCAGGTATCAAAATTATCTTTGAGTTCTGCAGAGGAAAGGAGGCGTTCATGTGCAAATGTGACCTTGGCAAGTGGTATTTTCCATAATTCCCATAGCACATGAAGGCAGCATTATTACATTATCGGCGCAGCAAAAAAAAAAAACTTTGAAAATGAAATAACACATATATAGCACTTTATTGGAGACTCAAAGCTTTACAATTGCATTATTCATTCACTCCCAGTGAAGTGCCTTGCCCAACGACACAACAACAGTATGCAATGCCTGCAGTGGGGCTCAAACCATCAACCTTCAGGTTAGAGGGCGAACGTCTCTAATGACTGAGCGACTGCCGCCCCACACAGCAATAGGACTGCATTTCTTTTTGTTTTTATTTATTGTTTGCAGTTTTGTGCAGGTTGTTGATCAGAAACAGGTTTAGTGGACGGCAGAGTTAATTATGATTGTAAAAGACCGTTTGAGAGGTTTTTTCTTGTACAAAATTAAGAATATTATTAATTTGTTTAGGTTTGTCTTCTTATCCAAGCTGTCCACATCACAACAAAGTTTTTAGATGTTTTGTCTTTTATCCCAGAGACTTTTTATGTTTTGTGTGTGTTTCTGTTGGATGCTGCATCGTCATCGGCTCCAAAACTTTATGACATTATTGGCTTTATTACATTTAAAACTGTAAAATGATTAGGTTATTGTCCATTCTTACATGATGAGTTGCACTGTAAAAAATATCTGTAGATTTCATGGTAAAAATCTGTCAAATCTCAACAGTAAAACACCGTAATTGATATATCGGTAAAATACTGTTTTGTTTACGGTAATAAACTGTAATATTAAAAATAAGGCAAAATTGTATTTTTTAGTTTTATTTTTTGTAATGTATACAGTATAGCACTGTTAAAATAATGGAGTCCTGTGTTTATTGCAGTTGAACACCTTTTTAAAAGCCCAGAGTGTGACTTTAACCAAAGCAGAGACAGAGACAGCTCCAGGACAAACTGTGAGTTGTTATTAATATTGTTGTATGAAGCCAAACAGAGGAGCGTGCCACCTGAGCTCATGCATCTGTCAAAGCCACGCCCACAGAAACCCAACTCACCACCAGTGAAGGAGGAATATTCTGTGGTCAGGTGACTCTCTCAGGTCACATGACTCCAGACTGAAGCGGCTCAGATCACAGCTGCTCCAACAGAGACAGGAGCTCCATAAAGTGCTGAGTTAGACTTAGTTCTGACAGCACTAGAGCTCACACACAGGGCTGCTCCTTCACCTTCACTAACCCTCACTTTGGATTTATACTGTTACTGTTCACAACTAAACCAGGTCTAAACCAGGTCTAAACCAGGACTAAACCAGGTCTAAACCAGGACTAAACCAGGTCTAAACCAGGTCTAAACCAGGCCTAAACCAGGACTAAACCAGGTCTAAACCAGGACTAAACCAGGACTAAACCAGGTCTAAACCAGGTCTAAACCAGGACTAAACCAGGTCTAAACCAGGCCTAAACCAGGACTAAACCAGGTCTAAACCAGGACTAAACCAGGACTAAACCAGGACTAAACCAGGTCTAAACCAGGTCTAAACCAGGTCTAAACCAGGACTAAACCAGGTCTAAACCAGGACTAAACCAGGTCTAAACCAGGACTAAACCAGGTCTAAACCAGGACTAAACCAGGTCTAAACCAGGACTAAACCAGGTCTAAACCAGGTCTAAACCAGGACTAAACCAGGACTAAACCAGGTCTAAACCAGGTCTAAACCAGGACTAAACCAGGTCTAAACCAGGTCTAAACCAGGTCTAAACCAGGACTAAACCAGGTCTAAACCAGGACTAAACCAGGTCTAAACCAGGACTAAACCAGGACTAAACCAGGTCTAAACCAGGACTAAACCAGGTCTAAACCAGGTCTAAACCAGGTCTAAACCAGGACTAAACCAGGACTAAACCAGGTCTAAACCAGGTCTGAACCAGGACTAAACCAGGTCTAAACTAGGTCTAAACCAGGACTAAACCAGGACTAAACCAGGTCTAAACCAGGTCTAAACCAGGTCTAAACCAGGACTAAACCAGGACTAAACCAGGACTAAACCAGGTCTAAACTAGGTCTAAACCAGGACTAAACCAGGTCTAAACCAGGTCTAAACCAGGACTAAACCAGGTCTAAACCAGGACTAAACCAGGTCTAAACCAGGACTAAACCAGGTCTAAACCAGGTCTAAACCAGGTCTAAACCAGGACTAAACCAGGTCTAAACCAGGACTAAACCAGGTCTAAACCAGGTCTAAACCAGGACTAAACCAGGTCTAAACCAGGACTAAACCAGGTCTAAACCAGGACTAAACCAGGTCTAAACTAGGTCTAAACTAGGACTAAACCAGGACTAAACCAGGTCTAAACCAGGTCTAAACCAGGACTAAACCAGGACTAAACCAGGTCTAAACTAGGTCTAAACCAGGACTAAACCAGGACTAAACCAGGTCTAAACTAGGACTAAACCAGGTCTAAACCAGGACTAAACCAGGTCTAAACCAGGACTAAACCAGGACTAAACCAGATCTAAACCAGGTCTAAACCAGGACTAAACCAGGACTAAACTAGGACTAAACCAGGACTAAACCAGGTCTAAACCAGGTCTAAACCAGGACTAAACCAGGACTAAACCAGGTCTAAACTAGGACTAAACCAGGTCTAAACCAGGACTAAACCAGGTCTAAACCAGGTCTAAACCAGGACTAAACCAGGTCTAAACCAGGTCTAAACCAGGTCTAAACCAGGACTAAACTAGGACTAAACTAGGACTAAACCAGGACTAAACCAGGTCTAAACCAGGTCTAAACCAGGACTAAACCAGGACTAAACCAGGTCTAAACTAGGACTAAACCAGGTCTAAACCAGGTCTAAACTAGGTCTAAACTAGGACTAAACCAGGTCTAAACCAGGTCTAAACTAGGACTAAACCAGGTCTAAACCAGGTCTAAACCAGGTCTAAACCAGGACTAAACCAGGTCTAAACTAGGTCTAAACTAGGACTAAACCAGGTCTAAACCAGGACTAAACTAGGACTAAACCAGGTCTAAACCAGGACTAAACTAGGACTAAACCAGGTCTAAACCAGGACTAAACTAGGACTAAACCAGGTCTAAACCAGGACTAAACCAGGTCTAAACCAGGTCTAAACCAGGTCTAAACCAGGTCTAAACCAGGACTAAACCAGGTCTAAACCAGGTCTAAACCAGGACTAAACCAGGTCTAAACCAGGTCTAAACCAGGTCTAAACTAGGACTAAACCAGGTCTAAACCAGGACTAAACCAGGTCTAAACCAGGACTAAACCAGGTCTAAACCAGGTCTAAACCAGGTCTAAACCAGGCCTAAACCAGGTCTAAACCAGGTCTAAACCAGGACTGAACCAGGTCTAAACCAGGACTAAACTAGGTCTAAACTAGGACTAAACCAGGTCTAAACCAGGTCTAAACTAGGTCTAAACTAGGACTAAACCAGGTCTAAACCAGGTCTAAACTAGGTCTAAACTAGGACTAAACCAGGTCTAAACCAGGTCTAAACCAGGACTAAACCAGGACTAAACCAGGTCTAAACCAGGTCTAAACTAGGTCTAAACTAGGACTAAACCAGGTCTAAACCAGGTCTAAACCAGGTCTAAACCAGGTCTAAACCAGGACTAAACCAGGACTAAACTAGGACTAAACCAGGTCTAAACCAGGACTAAACCAGGACTAAACTAGGACTAAACTAGGACTAAACCAGGACTAAACCAGGTCTAAACCAGGTCTAAACCAGGACTAAACTAGGTCTAAACTAGGACTAAACCAGGTCTAAACCAGGTCTAAACTAGGTCTAAACTAGGACTAAACCAGGTCTAAACCAGGTCTAAACTAGGTCTAAACTAGGACTAAACCAGGTCTAAACCAGGTCTAAACCAGGACTAAACCAGGACTAAACCAGGTCTAAACCAGGTCTAAACTAGGTCTAAACTAGGACTAAACCAGGTCTAAACCAGGTCTAAACCAGGTCTAAACCAGGTCTAAACCAGGACTAAACCAGGACTAAACTAGGACTAAACCAGGTCTAAACCAGGACTAAACCAGGACTAAACTAGGACTAAACTAGGACTAAACCAGGACTAAACCAGGTCTAAACCAGGTCTAAACCAGGACTAAACCAGGACTAAACCAGGTCTAAACTAGGACTAAACCAGGTCTAAACCAGGACTAAACCAGGTCTAAACCAGGACTAAACCAGGACTAAACCAGGTCTAAACCAGGACTAAACCAGGACTAAACTAGGACTAAACCAGGACTAAACCAGGTCTAAACCAGGTCTAAACCAGGACTAAACCAGGACTAAACCAGGTCTAAACTAGGACTAAACCAGGTCTAAACCAGGACTAAACCAGGTCTAAACCAGGTCTAAACCAGGACTAAACCAGGTCTAAACCAGGTCTAAACCAGGTCTAAACCAGGACTAAACTAGGACTAAACTAGGACTAAACCAGGACTAAACCAGGTCTAAACCAGGTCTAAACCAGGACTAAACCAGGACTAAACCAGGTCTAAACTAGGACTAAACCAGGTCTAAACCAGGACTAAACCAGGTCTAAACCAGGTCTAAACCAGGACTAAACCAGGACTAAACCAGGTCTAAACCAGGTCTAAACCAGGACTAAACCAGGACTAAACCAGGACTAAACCAGGCCTAAACCAGGTCTAAACCAGGACTAAACTAGGACATATAAGGACAACTTTTATTAACAGCTCCAGGGTTTTCTCCTGAAATTTAAGACCTGTGGAAGACTTTTTAATGCCACTTGGAATCAAATTTAACACCAAGTGTTATGGCTGGCCTGTTAGTCTATTCCACTCCCTGTATTCCTGGTCTGGTTTCCCTTTCTTCCTCTTGTGTGTTGTCTGTCATCCTGAAGGCTTCTGCAGATCCTCCTCCTGGCCCGCCTTCCACACCTGCAGCTCATCTGCAATCTAAAGCCACATTTAAGGATCAGCTCCACCCCAAGACTTTGCCAGACCGTTGTTTCTCCGTGCGGTAAAACAACTATGCTATTTTTTCAGATGACTCTACAGACTTTTTGTGCTTGTTCCTGGATTTTTGATACTTACCTGCTTCCCTGTTTTTCCAGATACTTACCTCCTGTAACTCTGGACCAGCCTTCAGCCTCGTCACGTCTGCTCATCCTCAGCCTTGTCATGTTTTTTCTCCTTCGTCCAACTTAAAATAAAGATCTGAACTGTTTCAGCCTCTCTGCCTGCATTTTTGGATCAGTTCTTGTGCTTAGTCTGACACCAAGATTGCTGGCAAAAGAACAATAATCTGTATACATTTTACACAAATAAAATATCTGTATTACTCTGAAGCTAATTGGTTTTATCCAATCCACTTTATTTCTACAGCACATTTTACAAACACAAACAGTTTCCAAAGTGCTGCACAAAATTATAAAACAATAAATAAATGAATACATGTTCTGTTTAACCTCACTAGCTTCCATTAAAGCAATAAAAACTAGTAAGATCAAATAAGAGCAATTCAATAAATAAATACATAAATAAGTAAAATCAATTAAATAAAAACAAAACAATAAAAACAGGACCACACAACTCACGCCGAGTTGAAAGCCAGCGAATAAAAGTGGGTCTTAAGACGAGAATTAAAACATTCATTTTAATTTAAAAGTGTAATACAGGTGAAATAACTCCAGTTCTGCAGTAAAAATCTCAAAACAGAATCATAAATTTCTGTTTTGTGGGGATGTTTTTTGCAACAAATATTCCTGCAACATTACTCAGCCATAAAAACATCAGACTGAGCTTTCAAAAACTTACTAAATAAAGGAACATCTGACTTTAAGATATTCGTAAAACCACTGTTGATAGAATTTGTTTCCAAATTCACATCCAACTCTGAAAAAAGACACTTCTCTGTTGTTCCTTACAAAGTATTGATCTGAAATATATTTTTGACAAGTACCACAGTGAAAAACGTGACTTAGATCTCCCAATTTGACAATTTAAGACCTAGAAGAACAAAATGTAACACCTGCCCATAACATTTAATATTTTTAAAACCTTGGGTCTGTTCTGATTAAGATAATTATATTTACAGCACTGAGCAAAAGACAGTTTTTAAGAGAGGGTGTGGACAAAGAAAGGTGCATCAATGAACAAAAATACACAAAACACAGGGCCCAGGAGATTTAGGGGCCCCTGAAAGTGTCTCTCTAGGGCCAAGTCTTTACCATCATTCCATTTTTATTCAGGTTAAATTTGCCAACTCAGTGCCAAATGAAAGAGCGAGCCTGACCTGTTTCATCTGTGAGTTAGTCTGAATGTGTCCTAATAAATCAATGGTTTTTCTTACGATGAATGAGTGAACACAAACTGTAAATAATAATGAGTGAGTGAATGAAACTCTGCAGACTGTAAGCTCTGCTGTTTGTATCCAATGAAAACAGCTGACGGCTAAATGTTATAAATAAGAAACTTAAAGCATGAATGTGAAGAACTGAGTGTGCTTTAGAACTTCAGGGCCCGTTCTAAAAACCTGCACTGGGGCCTCTCATTACCAAGTTACACCACTGACAAAATAAAACAGAAGCACTGGTCCTATCTCGCAATGGTAAAGACACAGAGCCAGGACCTGGACTCACAGATCTGCTAGTTCAGGGGTAAATGCTCCAAAGCCCTTATATCTCACACTGGTAAATGTTATGGCTTCCAAATAAATCCTTTAAATAGGTTTTTAATCAATAAAAGTGTTTTAGTTCACAGCGGCGCTCACTCCTCACTAACACTTCAGCCCAGTGCGCTTTATTTACAAGAAAAATAACATTAAAATCCATGTTTGGAGTCCGACAGCGGCTCGTGGGAATGAACGTGTCACCTGCCAAAGCTGACAGCGCCACAACAACAACAACGCTTCAAAAATGGCCACGGCCAACAGAGGGAGTGTTCTGAGAGAGCAGTGACAGGAACAGCTTTACCAACGCCAATAAACCAGAGTCACACAAACATTTCATCAGAATAATATTCATCTGTCGCTCTTATAACTGGATTCACTTTATTCACATTCACTTTATCAAACCTTCAGCTCTTATTTTCATGTTTTTGTCTCGTTACTTTCACTTTCTCCGCTCCAAAACCTGTCCGAGTCTCTTCTGCCTGGCTACACGTGACGTCTGCACTCTTCCTGAATTCTGATTGGCTCAAACGCGACGGGTCCCCTAAAGCCCCGCCCCCTCTCTATATAAACCCGTGTCTCTCCGTCTCAGACGTCAGTCCACAGTGTCCCGGGACGGAGGAAGTCCACTGTGTCCACTCTGAGAAGACATTTTACTGCGTTATATTCACCATGAAGACTCGTGTTGTGCTGCTGCTCTTGGGAATTCTTATAAATGGCGCCGCGTCGAGTGAGTAAAGCGTGTTTTTCTGATTATTATTCGCTAAAGTCCTCGGTGAGAAGCGCTGTGTGTTAGTGGACGTAGGGTTAAACAGATGTGTTGTCATTTACGCCGTCGGTGCGGACACAGCGCGTTGTTAATGCGTTTACTTTATATTTTGTGTGTAAAAGTTTGGGTTAGCTTTAAAGTTTTGCTAAGTGTCCCGTTTGCTTACAGGACGATTAAAACTCTTTCTCTTTCTCTTTTACGAGACGCTCAGACCTGGGCTAAGCTAATATTATACCTTTATAATTAATCATAGTTTAAAGACATAAACGCGTTAGAATAGCAGCTTATTTTAAGTCTCTGTGCTCTTTTATCATCAGTCTTTGCTGTTGTTCACTCTCACTTTAGTTAATTACGTAGATTGTGTTCAATTATGGCCGCCATCTTGACTCAGGGCCACACTTCTTAGATCTGTCCTCACTCATTTATATTTACCACACACTTTTATTTATTTATGTGTACTTAACTTTGGAGGTGTGACCTTTATTGTCCTGCAGTGTGACACAACTTTGGATTTAAATAGAAATAATAATAATTTCAAATATAACTCAGTTGTATAATAAATGTAAAGAAAGCTTTTTGCTAGCATTTATTGATTTTAACATTTTTATTTTCCTTACAAATCCTCAGTAAGCTCTGTTGTATCTGATCAGTGAACTTGCTTCTGATGTTTTCACCGCTCTCTTGTTGTAAATATTGTGTGATTGTTGTTTTTCTGTTTTAAAGCTGCACTGATTTATTTTTCCTTGTAAGATAATTATTTAGTTATTAGTGCAGCAGAACAGAAGTCATCTGAGAGAAACTGAGCCTCTGAGGTCACTGTGGGCTGTGTTATAAGGGTTTTTGTTTTAGAGCGAGGGAAGGAACAGTTTAACCAATCACACGCTTTCATAGGACAGGAGCGCTCTGATTGGTCGATACTAAGGGTGCTCCGATCGATCGGCCGCCGATCATGATCGGCCGATCATGGCTAAAAATAGAGTGATCGGTGATCGGTAAAATGGGCCGATCAGAAGGGCCGATCAAATTACAATAAACACGCGAGGCTCTCACATTTACTGTCCTGCAACTCCGGTTTGATTAAACAGCAGTAGCGTTATTTTAGCAGTGTTTTTAAGTTAAGCCCTGGTTATAACTAACACAAACCTGCCCTGGAGGCGCTGCTTTGTGTCCCCGCTGTGTCCCCGCCTGCTTTAGGAGCGCACGGGACAGAATCTAGGCGCAGCAGTGCGTGTATTTGCAAACACCAACGTAAATAGAGCTACAGCTAACCCGCTAACAGTTACGTTAAAAGGATTAAGAAAGTTCAGAGTCTGCCTGTGTCTTGTTGCGCGGAGAAAACTGTGCGTTTTGTGGCTTAAACTGCACCAAATGGCTGCTAATGGAAAGAGAAAGTAAAAAGGCAGCCCATGTGTCCGTGTGTCTGAGAGGAGCACCTTTCATCGTTGTCTTCTCTGCTCTCTTTGCACGTTTTCTTCATTCAGACGTTGTCAAAACTGGCAGCAGGAGCTATCGGCTCTTTAGTCCACTGTGTTTCAACCTGGTTTGGCTGCGCGTTACGCAGACTCGCGTTAAAGGAACCAATTAAGAACAGCTGATTTTTACATCAGCGGAGCATTCAAACAAAGCCACAGACACTGGGCACACATTAAAGACCAATAATGCAACAAAACCTCTTCTAAAACAAAAATAAGAATTTTGTTGTTCTTTTATATTTACAAAGGCTACAGTATTTTTCAAATGGAACTAATAATAGTCTGCATACAATACATTACTACATTGAAGACCACGTGATCGGTATCGGCCATGATCGGTATCGGCCGATCACAGCAGAGGCTGATCGGTGATCGGCCTCAAAAACCCTGATCGGAGCACCCTTAGTCGATACATCCTTTATCTATCCACAACTAGAATCTATCAGGAATAATGTGAAGGAGCTGTTGTTTTAGTTCAAAAGTCATAGCTTATTCACAGTATTTTTATTGTTTATTGTAAAGAATGAAAGCAGACTCCAGATGTGTGCTGTGTTATTGTGACAGCTCCTGGCTGTGGACAGACTTCCAGGTTTGTGTGAGACTGGGACAGAGCGAAGGAGAGGAATTAGGAAAGGGCAGTGTATCATTCACACTCTACATTTTTATACACACATGACTTTTACAGTCACAGAATCAGGGAGTGCAGCTTTAACTGTGTTAGTTTTTGTATTGTGGTTATTGTTGTGTGTGCTGTATCTCATGCTGCTGACGCTTGACCTTTCTGGTTAAATTAAATTACAGGTTAAATAAAAAATAAAATATGTTTACATATTTGTAAATAAATATATCCCTGTCTCATCCTATAAAAGGTTTTAACATTCAGATTTTTATTTTGTGAAAAATCCAGCAGTCACACCACAGAACACCAAACAGACTCACATTAAAGGTTTTGAGAAAATGATGATTTTACCAGAATTATTAATAAAATCTCAGTTGATGTTGACTTTAGCCTTAACTCCAGAGTCTGTCTGCTCTGTCAGTGACAGATGGCTCCTGGAGGTTTTGCAGAGTTCTCTGAGGCATTAAAAAGCATTAAGTCATTATTTTGATTTTGTGAAAATTAATGCCTTAAAAGGCTTTAAAAAACATTCAGTTTGATTCAAATAGGCATTAAATTAATAGTTTTTGAAGTAAAATAAATAATAAATTGCTGACATTATTAGTTTTATTTGTGAATATAAATCTGTAGAAATGTACCGTTTCCGTAGCCTACATTAATGTGATAGATGGCAGAACAAGTTTGCTTCCAGTGAGACCAAATTACCCAAACATCAGACGTTTGACTTTCAGTGTTGTTGCTGCTTTATGAGCTGTATTTTACAATACTTGCAAATAAGTTTTGGCTTTTTTAAACTGCTGTAATTGTATGTTAGTGGCATTAAAAATAGCATTAAAAAGCATAAAGTTGGACTTCCTGCTGCCTGCAGGAACCCTGTGTTGTTGCAGCTGCAGGTTTAAAAACTGGTGTTTTATAAAAGTTGTTATAAAACACAACTTTTTCTAAAACTTCAAAGGTTTCGTAGTAGGCTCTGTTTCGCTGCTGAATTTTAGATGAAAAACATAATTTAGCAAAACTTTTCTACTGATTATGAAAACAAACGTCAACAAACTTAGATCTGTAGCCTCACTCATTTATATTTTCTTTATTTATACACAATAAAAATTCATAACTCAGTCTTTGATACTGACAGTAAACAGTAAATTAAATCCTACTCTTTAATCCTCAACACTGAGTCATTTTAACCTAAAGCTCATTTAGTAATTACACTTCTTAATTCTGTGTAATAATAAAATGTAACACAAGCATCAGCAAAACTAATTTAATACTTTATATTTAACTACTAATAAACACAAAAAACAATTTATAAAAAGTGTTTTATAAAATGCATAAGTTATTTACTCTTCCTGTAATAGTTTTAGTGCTGTGCTGTTGTATTGTTATTGCACAGCGTCGTTAAAATAAAATAATTAAAACAATGAATACCCAGTGTGACAGCTGTTACTGACATAACACAGACTTAGGCCTGATGTGTTTTATTTTGAAGTTTAATTATGTGTTCATTAAAGAGGTTGTTTTGTTCAGGTTTTATTAAACAATATTTATAAACATATTTTTACTTTAGAACTGAAATTATTTATTTTGTTTTTCAGTGGTTCACACTTTGAGATATTTTAACACTCATTCATCTCACGTCCCAAACTTCCCGGAGTACATCTCTGTTGGTTTGGTGAATGATCTTCAGATAACTCACTACGACAGTCAGACCAAGAGAGAAGTGCCCAAACAGGACTGGATGAACAAAATCACTGCAGAGGACCCGCAGTACTGGGACAGGAACACTCTGATCAGTTTGAGTAATGAGCAGACGGGAAAAGTCAGTATTGAAATTGTGAAACAGCGCCTCAACCAGACCGGAGGTTTGTCTCATTTATATTTTTCTGTTAAGCAAATGTTTACAGCTTTTTATGAATAAAACACAGACTTGGATAAAAAGTCATTGGTATTTGCTTCATGAGAGTAAAAACTGTACAAAAGTGTTTTCAGAGTAAAATATTTAGTTTCCTTTTGTTTTAACATCACAGTGACACAAAGAATTAAACCCATTAAAAGTTTCATATTTAACTCTAGAATATAATTTGTAATTCATAAACAAACTCAGGTTTGACTCAGACGTCCAACAGCACAAAAGTCTGAAAATGTGACAGAAATGAAACGAGCTGTGACTCTGATGTTTCTGCTTCAGATCTACATCTGTTCCAGCTGATGTACGGCTGTGACTGGAACGATGAGACTGAGGACATCACAGGATATTATCAGTTTGCTTTTGATGGAGAAGACTTCATCTCATTTGACCTGAAAACAGAGACATTTGTTGCTGCAAAACAACAGGCCTTCATCACCAAACAGAGGTGGGAGAGAAGTGGAGCCGCTGTCCAAAAGAAAAACTACATCCTCCACAGATGTGCTGACTATCTGAAGAAACATATTCGCAACGGAGCGAGCGTTCTGAAGAGGACAGGTAAAGGTTTATAGTTTTAAACCAACATCTGTTTGCATTTTCCTCCTTTTGGCAGTTTCTACTCAGTATTTTTCTTCTTTAATCATTTAACCTTTGTTCCCCAATTTAAAAAAGTTACGTTGCTCCTGTTCAGAGACAAAAGTGTCCCTCATCACAAAACATCATAAAAAAAATTAATACATGAATTTCTTCTACTTGTTTATCTTTTGATTAATTGGGCCCTGATCATAAATACCAAATATTTTAACCTGAATTTTAACCCTTTTTATGCCAGTGTATCTAACAGCATCTACATTTTTGTAAAAAAAAAAAAAAAAAAACACATACAAAAAGTGAAATATTCTTAATGTTCTCAAAGCAAAGTGGATTTTTTTAGGAGCGATTATCACAGCCTTGGGTCTGCCAGAGATCAACATTTATTTTTTGGGATAATTTTTTCCTGTGCTATGTAGAATCTAAAAACCAACTCCCATTAAAACTGGTTCTAACGTTTTGTTACTACAAAAAAATCCCAAATTTATCTAAATAAATGTTATAAATAATAAATGATCTCTGACAGACCCAAGGCTGTAATAATCCCCTCCTTTTTTACTAAAAATGTAGATGCTGTTACATACAGTGGCATAAAAAGGGTTAAAATTCTGAAAATAATTAAATATTTGGTATTTATAACCAGGGCACAAGTTAATTAAAAGATTTAGGCCAGGGGTGTCAAAGATACGGCCCGCGGGCCTGATCCGGCCTGCCAAAAGATTTAATCCGGCCCGCGGCTCACTTTTAATAAAAATATAAATTTACATTTTTTATTTTTCTTCGCCAACGCGCCGCATCCGCAACGCGCCGCATCCGCAACGCGCAGCGCAGCGCTTAGGTTTGCCGCGCCTCCTGCCACCAAAGCGCAGAGCGGGCGCTAACAGGCTTGGCTTTTTTGAACGCAGGTAACAGGCGCCGAGTTGTTTGTGATACCCTTTTCAGAATGGCTATGTCCAAGAAGAGAAAAGTGGACATCGAGTGTCGGACATTTCAAGAAAAGTGGACTGATTCCTATTTATTCACAGAGGTGAACGGCAAACCAGTGTGCTTGGTATGCTTGCAGCAAGTAGCGGTGCTGAAGGAATATAATCTTAAGCGTCACTATGAGACTCGTCATTACGAGAAATTCAACAACTTGAACGGAGAACTGAGAAGACAGAAGATAAATGAATTGCTCCTGGGCCTGAAGAAACAGCAGTCTATTTTCTCACGGAGCCGAGAGGTTAGTGATGCCGCCGTGAAAGCAAGCTACATGATTGCTAGCAAAATAGCCGTATCATCGAAGCCGTACTGTGAGGGCGAGTTTGTTAAAAGTTGCATGCTAAAGGCTGCTGAAATTGTGTGTCCTGAGAAACTACGGACTTTTGCCAACATCAGTCTGTCCAGGAATTGCGTGGCAGAGAGGATTTCAGAAATAGCAACAGATTTGGACAGTCAATTAAGACTCAAAGTGGAGTCGTTTGTGGCATTTTCTGTTGCTATTGATGAGAGCACAGATGTGACAGACGTCAGCCAGCTGGCCATATTCATCCGTGGCATAGATGAGACTTTGACTATTACAGAGGAGTTTTTGGAGTTGGTGCCGATGTTAGATACTACAACAGCTGAGGACATTTTCTGCGCTGTAGTCAGTGTGCTGGATAGAGTCGGTGTGGACTGGTCTCGTGCTGTCAGCCTGGCGACCGATGGCGCGCCCTCAATGCTTGGAAAAAAGTCAGGTGTTGTGACAAAGTTCAGAGAGAAAGTTCAAAGCGCAAATGGAGGAGATGTTTTTTGGACATTTCACTGCATATTACACCAAGAGGCATTGTGCTGCAAGTCTTTAAAAATGGATCACGTTATGGATGTTGTTGTCCGGACTGTTAATTTCATCAGAGCCAGGGGCCTGAATCATCGCCAATTTGACTGCTTCCTCAGTGACAATAACATCACCCACGGACTTCCTTACCACACTGAAGTAAGATGGTTAAGTCGAGGTGCGGTGCTAAAGAGGTTTTTTGAGCTACGTGAAGAAATTGGGCAGTTCATGACGAGAAAAGGGAAACCTGTGATGGAATTACAGTGTGAACAATGGGTACAAGATTTAGCATTTATGGTTGATATTACAGAGCACTTGAATAATCTGAACAAAATTTTGCAAGGGCGCAAAAAAATTGTCACACAGTATTATGATCACATTTGTGCATTCAAAGTGAAGCTCACGCTATGGGAGACGCAACTGTCAAATAGTGACCCTGCTCACTTTCCTTGTCTGAGACGTGTGTGAAGCAAACCTTACTGCTGACATGAGTCCTTATAAAAACAAGATTGCTGGATTGCTGAGGGAGTTTGAGAGACGATTTCAGGTCTTTGGCAATCTTGAGACAGAACTGGCAGTTTTTCGTAATCCATTCACAGTCAAAGGTTCTGATGTACCCACTGACATGCAGCTTGAAATTATAGATTTGCAGTGTGATTCAACATTGATGGACAAATTTTCTTCTGTGGACTTGGACACATTTTATAAGTGTCTTCTGCCAGGGTACCCTAAATTAACAGCGCTAGCTGCAAAAATGCTGTGCATGTTTGGTACTACCTACCTTTGTGAGCAGGTTTTCTCTGTAATGAACCTTAATAAAACTAAGCTTCGCTCAAAACTAACACACAAGCACTTAAATGAGATACTGAAAGTGGCAGCTACTCAGGACATGGAACCTGATATTGAAGCACTTGTGCAGGCTAAAAGATGCCAAGTTTCTGGAGCAAAATCAAAGCAGGAATAAATACTGCTAAATCCCAGTTGAAAAGTTATGTTCACAATTAATAAACAATGTTAGAAAAACAACTGACTTCTACTGTTAAAATACGTTTCAACTTTTAGTAAGATTTATAGCCCAAGAGTTTGGTTGGGAAGAATATTGTATATTATATTTTTATTTTTTATTATTTATTTATATTTCCACTGTGTATGTTTTTTTATATATGTTTGATTACACATGCAAGGACTTTGACTGTGCTATGTTCATATTTTGAAAAAGAAATCTGCTGCTGCCTGTTCATTATTTTTGTTGTGAGTTTATTCTTTAAATGAGCAGAAAGGAGTTCACCTTCAAGAACTTGGGTAGTTCATAATGTATTTTATTGAATAATAATTATTCAATGGCTTTTTGAATAAAAAAAGACTATATATTGCACTTTTCTCTGCATATTTTTTAACTTCCTGCTATTTTTGCATATTTATGCGGTGCATTTTCTGGTCCGGCCCCCTGGAGTCCAAAAAAAGTCTCATGCGGCCCCCCACCCAAAATAAGTTTGACACCCCTGATTTAGGCAAAAGAGTAGAAACAAATATGAAGATAGACATTTTTTTTATGTTTTATTGATGAGGACACTTTTGTCTCTGAACAGGAGCAACGTAACAAATTTAGTCAGAGTAAAAATAAAGTAATATTAGATTTGTGTTTAGAAAATCAAAATTAGTGATAAAATACACACCTGAGCCAAATTTCATAGAAAAAGTTAGAACCACTGTAAAGTTTTAAAAACATAAGATTTGAAAAGGACAATTGTCCTCATTAGGACACAGGGTTAAATAGTTCAGTGTAGAGTTCACTTTTGTATTTTAGAGGTGGTCTGGAGTATTTTGATTATTTTTAAATGGTTTAATGTTTATTTCAAATATTAATTAAATGTAAAACATAAAATTTCACAGCAGTGCATTTAGACCATAGACATCACTAACAACAGTAATATGAATATTTAGGTAACAATATTAATGTTTATGATATTTGAGCCTTGGCCAATCAACAGTCAGAGTATAAGCAGTACTGGGAAAGAATACAGTTATTTATATATTTACGAGGGCCGTGACAAGATCTCGTGATCAGTTTCTGTTTGTACTTTTTACAGAGAGAAGCCAGTCAGTGGAGTTTGTGGCAGAACATTTGGCAGTGCACATGTTGTGTTACTGCTTATAATTCACAGAATAGAAGGAAACACCGTTCATTACAACTGGACTTTAAAATGCACCTAAATAGTTTTATATTTAATGATTTTCAGTTGAATAAAATACATTTTTATTAGTATAAAATCCATATTTCAGTAGTGTAAAAGTCTCGTGGTTCTGGTGAAACAATATTGTGTGTTTTGTCGTCTGGTGGGATTTGTGTCTGGTCACAGCCCTAATATTTACTATAAATAAGTAAAAAGGAAAACCCAGTTAGATCTGAACCAGAGTTGGTCCTGGCTCTTACTGAAGATCAGCCTCTGACTTGTTTTTACTGTTGTTGAAAGAAAAAGCTCAGAGCCTCCAGAGCCAGGTGTGTTTGTGACAGACAGGAGAGAGGTGACTCATGTCCTGTTTTTGGTGCAGAGCTCCCCCTAGTGTCCTTCCTGCAGAAGTCCTCCTCGTCCCCAGTCACCTGCCACGCCACAGGCTTCTACCCCGACAGAGCCGTGCTGTTCTGGACTAAAGATGGAGAGGAGCTCAGTGAGAACATGGACCCTGGAGAGATCCTGCCCAACGGGGACGGGACCTTCCAGACCAGCGTGGACTTGGACCTGTCCTCGGTCCCGTCTGAAGACTGGGACAAGTACGCGTGTGTGTTTCAGCTCTCCGGAGTCAAAGAGGACCAGGTCACCAGACTGGACAGAGCCAAGATCAGGACCAACGGTGAGACTTACTCTGTGCTTTTATTTAGTGTTGAGTCTGTCCTGTCAGGGGAACTCAGCCATGTTTTTGGCTTTGGGGACAGAGCTCATTAATATATTAATATTCATTATTATTACTGAAGCCTTTATTAGACACTGACCTTTAACCTTTTGTGTTTTGAAGTCAGAGCAGTGACAAAGTGTTTATAATTCAAGAAAAGTTAGATCCACTTTAGATTTACAAAATATCAAGGCCAATAATGAATGAATGTGTTTACTTGGAAGCAGCCCAGGGGGTACTCAACATTTTTTTGTCAAATAAATTGAATAAGTAATCATAGTTATTGTATTAAGTAACATTAATGTTAAAATATGTTAAGCTAATAAATATGTTCATACATTAAAGTTTATGCTTGGTATTTCAGGCACTTTCAATAAACAATCTTTTTTTTTCCCAAATAAAATGCTGAAGCAATAGGTGGAAGTACATTTATTTAAAAAAATATCTCAGTGGATACTTTAATGGAAAAAAGTTTGAAAACCCCTGATCCAAGGTCTCCCCCGCCTCAGGCCCAACGTAGCCTTGGCTCCAGTCTCCCACAGCTCCAGATGAGATAAAGAAGTAGAAGATGAATGAATGAAAAGTTTTAGTAGAGTCCAGAGTTGGCAGCTCTCTCTCCTCTGGTCTGTGTTTTTGACAAACCTGAATTTAAGTTCATAAAGTCTGCAAGAACATACTAATGTAGACCAAGACCTGGCCAAGACCAAGATCTTCAGGACCAAGACCGAGTCCAGACTAAGTTAAACCCAGACCCGGTTAAAAAATAAAGCCCCAAAATGACCTGAGTCCAGATTAAACCTGTATCATATTTACAGTAATGATGCTGTGTGTAGAAATAATCTGTGAGACTGAGACTAACAAAGTGTCCTCAGACCGGTCTCGATGGTTCCAGACTATTGCTAACCTCTTGTACTTGTGCTGTTTTTATCCATGTCTTTAACAGAGAAGAAATACACCGCCGTCATCGCTGCTGCGGCCGCCGTTCTTGGTGCTGCCATCTTTGCTGTGGTTGGATTTCTCTTGTACAGAAGATTTAAAGGTGAGATCAGATTTAAAATGTGAGCATTTCATTTTGGACAGACTTAAATAACTAAACTAACTTTTTTCTCTGCTTCTGTTTCAGCCAAACAGCCCTCGCCTCGTAAGTAACACTTTTCATTTACTCTGATTGTAATCATTCAGTTAGGTGATAGTTTTCAAAATCTGTTCTTAAGTAAAAGTAATGTTTATGTAGAAAGTACTGCTTCTACAACCGCCACAGCTACGACTACTTCTATTATCACTACTTCTACTGATGCTGCTATCATTTACAGTATTTTTCAGTTTTTATATTTCCTGTAATGTGTTTGTGTTGCAGCTCCGAGTGAGCCTGAGGTCATGCAGGAGCTGAACCCTAAAACCTGAGGCACAGTGAGTCTTTAAACATTATTTAAACCTGTGACTGTTTCTGTGTCCTAGAGTCTGTCAGTTTCATCACTTTTTAACTTTTATTCTCCAAAGTGAGAGGAACACGTCTAGGGCTGGGTACTGACCAACGATACCTTTGTGGTACTGACCAGAAAACTCCGGTACATAGTGGCATTATAGAAATAATTTTCTTTTGAACCTGGCGGGTCCAGAGACAGCGCTACAGAAAGCTACAGAGCAGCCGCGTCACTTTCAGCTCCATGTTTGGAGCTGAGTTTTCAACTTGAGCATGGTTTGTGAGAGAGACAGGACATCATTTATGACATGTTCTTTTTCTAATCAATAAAGACTCCAATCAGTTTCTTTTATCTTTTGTCTTTTTATTTGCATAAGCCAAATTAAATAGAGCTCTGGGTTGGATCTGTCCCTACCGCCTACGTCTTACTCAGGGCTTACGCTGGGCGTCCAACAACGACTGTCCCTATCACACTGAATATATACCCAGGCTCAACTTCATACCACCCACTCCAGATATGGGCAGAGTCCAGAATCTGAACCAGTTCTCAGGCAAAGCAGTGCGAGTTGTAAGGGAGGGGTTGTTATCACTTCTGCTCCCATGAAGGCCACATTTCCAGCACAGATTGTTCCCTTGCACTTGTTGTGGCATCTTGAGTCTGGGTCAGATCCTGGTCACATGATTAGTTCAGATACATTTCTTCACATTTCATTATATACTTGATCATGTTAAAATCACATACAACATTTAGCAGGGGACAGACGGAAGATCCACACCAGAGTTTATTTACTCAAAAACCATGGAGTGACTGCTAACCCGCCTGCGCTGTAGCTCTGACAGTTCTTGTCTCTGTCCACACTTCACCTACTGTCTCAAATGAGACACAGGACGCAGAGTCTGTCCCTGCCTCTGTCCCTGCCTCTGCCCCTGCCTCTGTCCCTGCCTCTGTCGTCTTTTTCATTCGGACAAAACAAACTGCTGCTGTTCACAAAGACAAAGATCAACTTTTGAAAGAGCGCTCACTCTGCATCTAACTATGCTAAATGCAAATACCATCCAAATATCTTTCAAAGTACCGACATCTCACTCTGACTATTTTTAAAAACCAATACATTTTAACAACTTTTACCATAAATTTAACTTATCAACTACGAACTAATTACATTAGTCACTTGAAAAACTCAATGAACTTAACCTAAAGACACCTCAGCAATAAAGCATAATTAAATACAGTTATTAATCCACTGACATTAATCATATATTTAATGTTCCTGCTATGAATAAAAAACACTTACACAAAATAACACTATACTCCTTATTACCTAGAGATTAGTGTTTAGTTAAAATAAAAAGTTTTATGGTTATAGAAGATGAATTAAGGTATAAGTATCAAAAAAAGTATCGTTCAGGTACTGCTATCGAAAAACAATTTGAACAGTACCTAGCCCCAAACACGTATGGAGATTCTCAGTCAGTTCACAATGTTGTGCTCCCCTCAAATTTTGCACCATTCCTGACCCTCATTTACAAAAATGTACTCTCTCAAAACCTGCTATTTTTTTATTAACTTCTTGAAATCTGCTCAAAACCACTAAACATTACACAATTTTCTGGATTTTAAGCCTTTAAATACCAGTTTCCTTGTATGAATTTTGACAAATGTATTACACAAAAACAGAGTTATTTCCAGATAATAAATAGTGATGGGATGGGGCCATGAGACTCTGCTCCACAGCCTGAGCACACAACAACAAAAGCCAACTGCACACAGTCACAGGAAGTTTAGTGATGCACTCGAGAATATGACACTCACAACATTCAAGCTCACATTTGTAGCTGATACGAGCATAAAGTCCAGCTCCACAGACTAAACCACACACGCACAACTTGTACGATAAACTTACAACCAGAGCCTAACGAATAAATATTAAACCCCTGCACTCACCGTGTTATTAGTCAGCCGTCCTCTCCTGTCCAGTCAGGGATTAGAGAGAGTTTCCATCTCAAAGACTCGTAAACTAGTTTATACATTATACACTGCTTTAACCATCATTAACTTAAGTGTTTTGAGAAAGTGTCACTGTGCGTCATCGTTAACCATCAGAAGTCAGGAACAGGAGCAGCAGCAGTCAGACTCAGTCAACTTCTCCAACTCTACAGAACACGTCCTGATGACTGTTTTTAACCTTGTTTAGATTATGACAACATGGACGACTGAGAATATCCTTAGACCAGTGATTCTCAAACTTTTCACACCAAGCACCGCCTCAGAGGATTTCAAAGAACCATCTTTAATGGACTAAAATGGGCCTGAACCTGGACTAACTTTAATAAACCAAGAGATGAACTTGGGATTTACAGAAAGAATGGCGACTAAATAAGGACAAAACAGGGAATAAACCTGGAAAAATCAAAGAATAAACAAAGATGAATCAAGTACTAAACCAGAAATAAAAACTGGCTCTGAATTAAATTAAACCAGGACTGGAACTGCAAACACTCCTGATACCAAAAGCCCACCAGTAGCACCTGATCTGTACTGAGTCTAGTTGTTCCTTTAAAAAGTATTCAGTCATCTTCAGATTTATTGTTTGGTGTTAAGATTACATTAAGATTAAAATGTATAGCGTTGGCCTGGATTAGTGTTGTTTTTTTCTGGTCTGATATTTCTTTTGTCTTGTTCACAGATTTGGACAAAGCAGCGCTTCACCTAAAGACTTCCTGCTCCTTAAAGAGTTTATCACTGGTTTATGGTTTTGGTCATTAATGATATTTTAATCTGCATTATTTGGAGAAATTTAGTTATTGTGTGAAAATTGATCCTCCAGTAAATCTGTCCCATTGGCTTTGACTGGAGCAGCTGTTTTAACCTTTACATCTTCAGCATTTTACAACATTTATGTTTCAGCCGTTTTCATCTTTTCATCAGATCTTTGAACATGTTTTAGCACTGACTGGGTTGGATTATTCATCGTTTTTAAAGCTGTATCTTGCACTACTGAATACTCCTGTCTGTGTTCAGCTGTTAATGCAGTTTTTTTTCCAGTTGTGTAAATAGTTTTGTTAAAATAATGGCAGTGGGGGCTAATTTATTATTTTAATGCAGGGTTTCTGCAGGTGTCAGCAAGTCTCATTTAATCCTCACGCTCGGTGTAAAACTGAAAACATTGACAAAACAACCAGGAATTAGGGATGCACAATAATATTGGACCCAGTAAATATTGGGTCTGATAATGGGCAATTATGATGTCATACAGATAATTCTGATAATTAAAATTTCAACCAATCATAAGACGGATAATAAAAAGCACAAACTGCTTTGATTTTGCCGTGTGGTTTTCTCATTGAAGGCTCTCAGTCTGAGTGTCCCTTAGCCCCGCACCGAGCCCCGCCCCCACTGCAGACTGCTGCCGCCTGTGTCGGCTTTCTGCACGGTGTCCAACGAAGAAAGACAGTTTCTGCATGTTCTGTTGCAGTTCTAGGAGAAGGGAAGGGAGCCACTAGCTTTTTATATCAAATATAAGTTTCCTAAAACGTTATCATGACACAGATGTGAAGAACACAGAGCAGCCGTCCCGCTGTCTTCAGTCGAACACACGGACAGCGCTGAGCAGCGTATGTTGCCACTTCAAAAGTTTAACACGTAAACAATGTCGGGTCTTAAAAGGAAGTGTTGTCTGTTAATATTCGACAAAATGAAAGAAGAAAAGCCCCAGACTGAGTGTGGAGAGAGAGGAGTTTTCCAGCTCTTCTCTCATCGAGTGAGGCTGGATACGAGTCCCACTGCTGCTCAGCTCAGGCTTCCTCTCTCACACAGAGCAGAGAGCAGCCTCGTATCAGCCCAGAGCAGGAGCGAGAGGCTTTGTGCAGGACGGGACAGTCTCTTACCTGACCAAACCTTTTATTAACCCATAGATCTGATTGGACGTTCTACCGTAAGCCCCGCCTCTTTCCCCCTTTGTTAGATTCAAGATCACATGGGATAAAAAAATGACTGACCTTCAACTAAGTGGTTAGAAAATGTCTTTATCTCTATATTAATATAAAAATATATTTACAACAAAAATAATAGCAGCAGAAAAAGGCATTGGGCACAGAGATCAGTAATGTGTGACTCTGACACATTCCCAGGTCACAGTGGGACACAGCCAACAGTGTGAGAGTGTTACTGTGCTTATGAGAAGGCTGGATATCCAGACTGAGTCAGATCAGAGATAGATTTGCCAAAGGTATTTCAGGTTTTATAAGTAAGATGATGGTTAGTGAAGTTTGGTAAGAGCTATACTGTTAAATTAAATTGTACTTCTTGCAAAATCTGGTTAAGGTAAAAATTTGATATAAAATCTTATTTAAGAATTATTGGTTCATTATTGGTATTGGTTAAAAAAATGCATTATTGTGCATCCCTACCAGGATTCACTAAAACTGATTTATTTGGCTTCAGAGCAAACGCCTGATTCACCGAACACTTAACCCACTGCGCCTCTGTCTCCCTGAACATCACTGACAGATAATATTAATGTTGGTTTAATTCCTAATATTTAATGGTGTGTGTGCAGTGTAGACAGCATTAGGTCGGAGTCGCCATAAAACACCAAATTTCTCAAAGTTGTCAGTGGCAGTAACCAAAGCCTTGTATTGTTTTCCCCTTTGCGCCTGTTGCTGTGGCGTACGAGGGTTAAATTCCCGGACGTCCGACTGTGAGAACGCTCTTTAATACTCTGCAGAACCCCTGTAAGAGTATTTTTCCTTCTATGTAATTATTGTGGGAGCTGTAGGAACTTTTGGAGACAGACTGTGATCGAAGAGCAAGGTTTAAAACACATTTCTTGTTTAATGTCACCTGAAGACGCTCTGTTTGAACTGTTCTGTACCACTTTGCTTTTCAATAAAATCTATTTGTACAAAACATTAAGTGTCATTATTTATCATAAAGTGAGTTTAGAGAAAGTCACAGTAAAATATGAGCTTTGTTAGTGACGTGAGCTTTGAGAAGTGAAGTCGTATCACTGTTTAAACCAAGAACTTTTACTCTTTGGTTGTAAATACCAGAGACAGAAGTACTGCAAACCTGTACTTATATAAAAGTACTGTTACTACATAATATCATTATTTCACTTGTGCATAGTCAAGGTTAAAGTACTAAACAAAATTTGTATTTGAGTACAAACCAAATTCCAAAAATGTTAGGATAAAATAAAAACCAAAAGACTTTCAAATCACATGAGCTAATATTTTATTCACAACAGAACACAGACAACATAACTGCTCTACTCTGACAATTACATTAGTAACAGAATTTATCATTTTTATTAGATAGTCGTAATAGCAGTAGTTATAGTTAAGGCAGTAGTAGTGATAGTAGTAGTAATATTTAAAGTATTGTGTTGATTTTCTTGTAGCTCTGAGTGAGTCTGAGGTCACTCAGGAGCTTTTAATAATGAGTAAAGAGGAACTTACCTGAATGACTTCTCTGCTAATTACAGTATTAAAAACTATGGCTATCTTTTTTATTTTATAGTAATTGTAATAATAGTTGTAGTAGAAGGATTAGTAATAGTAGTAGTTGTAATATTTACCTGAATGTGTTGGTTGTCTTGTAGCTCAGAGTAAAAGTAAAAAGTAACTTACCTTTCTCTGAGTAACTTTCCACCTCTAGTATTAAGAACATTATTTTATGTTGGTAGTAATAGTAGTAGTATTAATATTAATTATAGCAGTAAGAATAGTGATAGCTGCAGTAGTGGTTTAGTAGTAGTACAGAGGTAACTGTCCAACTCTGACATTTTTTATTTTTTAGTTGGCAGTAACAGAAGTAATAATTGAAAAGTTGAAACAGCAGCAGTTGTAGTAGTAGTAGCAGTAGTAGTAGCAGTAGTAGAAGCAGCAGTGAGTACCTTACCTTCTGTGTGATCCAGACCCTGGTCCTTCACTCGGACTCCTCCAGGTCCAAGGCTGTTCTCTGCAGAAGTTGGTCTCATTTCTCTAAAACAAACACAATATGGTTAGAGCTGGTTAGACGTGTTCATATCAACTGTTTCTGTTCTGGTCAGGGCCAAAATAAAGGCATTAAACACTGTTACATACATTTAAATGACTGTCATAAATATACAGCAACACATTAGAATATCATGGACAGCTCACTTTATTTCAGCTCAGTTAAACACAAACACATATATAGATTTAGAGGAGTTAGTTTAACTGGGATTATAGTTTACAGCTGATAAAAAACTAAACTCAGAGTCTCATAAAGTTAGAATATTCATAGCATAGAGCAGAGGTGTGGACTTGAAAGTCATGACTTGGACTCGAGTTGGACTCGAGTCACTAATTTGATGACTTTAGACTCGACTTGATGAAATGGACTAAGACTTGAGACTCGACTTGGACTCCAACACCAATGACTTGGGACTTGACTCGGACTTGAGCCCTGTGACTTGAGAAGACTTGATGCTTCTCAAAGAAATAAAAGTATGATTTTTTATAAGTGGCCACAATCAACAGAGACAGTTTACCTTTATAGGAACAGCAGAGTGTTCCTGAGACGTTCTGTGTTTAATGTTGAGACATTTCTCTGCTTTCCTGGGCTGTGGCACGATCCCATCCACTGTGACTACATCTGGAGTTGTGTTGGTGAAGCCATGCAGTTGAGTAGTTGGGTTGTGTTCACAGGATCACACTGTAAAAAAATAAAAATACCAAATTAATTTCAAACCTCAAAGATTTCAATCTACATTGTGTAAAATAATACACTCTTCTATTTGGCACTGCCCTACAGTGATAAATGTCTTTTAAACATCACTACTGTGGCAATTAAACAATTATAAATTTTACCTGTCAGTGTAACAAAGTCAGTCCATGTTTTCCTTGAAGATAGTTGGCAAAATGATATCTGCACAAACAACGCTATATTACAATCCATGCTTTTAATGATTTGGCGTTTCCTCTGACATAAGCTACAGTTTCCTCGTTACCTGGTCCATGCTCCATGAGAGCCTCTTCTCTTCATCGCCATGTTGTAATGGAATACTGGCCTCTTCCACTTTACCAGATGCAGCACTTTTGCACTGAGAAAATAAGGAAAAACTAAATATTTGTAAAAATAAATGTATGCAGCAACAATTCCTGTGCATTTACAGTGGATTAAAAATATTAATATTTGTGCTTGTTATGTCATATTGTTTGGTCATTTTTATTTCAGAACTACTTAACTATTTCACCTCAAGTTCCCAGAGGAAAAGGATCTGACATCAACATCTTGACAGCTTGCTCTGAATCTGTGGGACAACTAAAACAATAGAATATGAATTTTCAGTGTTCATGGGATGTTATGTGATCTAGAATTAAATGAACTGTAAACACAGGCTTTTTCAACTTCAGATTTTAAAATACAAACCTAAAAACTGTGAAAGATGTTTGGTCTGTAGATGTCTGGAAAACTGTGGAATGACAATCTGTAGGCAGTGTTGCACAAGCTCGGGAGCTGCCAATGAACAAAAACTTGAAACTGTTAAAGCAATATAAGTGGCTTAGACTTAGAGAGAGCACAAAGTAACATAACACTCCAAACTGCACAAGTTACTGTATTTTCTAATGAGTTAGACAAAATGATGAAGCCAAAATGAGGATAAAAATCTCATGGATGGTCTCTAACATTTAACTCTTCTCTTAACGACACAAATACAATGAAGACATACCTTAATGTTTCTGAAGAGACTGCTGCCTTACTTCTGGAGTCACGTTTTCCAAAGTCAGAGCAATCATCACATCTGTGAGGCCCATCCACATCATCACTGCATCTGGCTAAAAAGCAAATTAGGATAGGAAAATTATTTTGATTATAACTTGTTAGTCCCTGCAGTTTACTTTAACACACACACACACACACTGTAGCCTACATGAAATTAAATCAGTGGTTCTCAACTGATCTGGCTTTGGGACCCAACATTACCCTATAATGTCCCCAACAAAAAAACAAAAACAAAAAAATTATAAATACATTTTATACATTTTTTAAATTAGCAAAATAATAAATAAAACATTCAGCAGTTTCACTCTGAGAAATAATACTACCAGATTATTGCAGTCTGCCTTGTGTACAAACTGAATAGTGCTGTCATGCACAAACACAAAATAAAAACTACTGAGAAGTAGTTTCAAAGACTCAAAAAGACTCAAAACAATGTTTGTAGCTTCAGCTGAAGACATAAAAATGTCCTGTTAACACAAGTGACTTATTGGAGCACTGATGGCATCAGTCTTCAGAATAATGCCCTGAGTCCAGCAGAAGTTAAATCACTGTCCCATATCTGCTGCTGGCGTAACCATAGCAACGGCTGGCGCACAGGTTGGCTCTGAAAGCCCGGGCGCGCCTACATCCTCCTGCCGCCCTCCGCACTCCTCAGCCCGGCTATGGCTCCGCCGAGAGACCGCAGCTCTCACCGGAGCTCTGGCCGGGCTCCTCAGGATTCAGCGGGACACAGACGCACGAGGACGCCGCGGGTTTACAGAAAGTAGCCCCGGACCTAAAATCATTTCCCCAGTCCCTACAGTTTATAACAGAGAGGAGAGCTGAAAGTCAAAGAAGTGGCGGACGTGGGTTTACAGGAACTAACCCTAACCCTAATGCCCCGGACTTAGAGGCCGCCGCGCCGTGAGCCCGAGCCCCGCTAAGTGACGGTCAGCCCGGACACAGCCCCGCAGAGGGCTCGCTGCTTTCCTGGAGCTTTCGGCTGCACAGCGGGACGCAGACGCCCGAGGACCCCGCGGTTTACAGAAAGAAGCCCCGGACTTAAACTGAGCCCAGTCCCTACAGTCTGTAACAGGAGCTGAGCATAAAAGTAATTACAGAGATGATTTTAACTCAGGCAGGGACAGGAGAAGGTGGCAGTGATCAGTGCCGCACGCCCCTCGCTCCACGCTGGGCTCAGAGAGCATCGGTCCTCGGGGACAACCCACAGCACAGTCCGCTTCTTTTACCCAGGCAAAGGCCCGCACCCACCAGTTGAGAATCACTGATTTAGATCAACCAGCCTCTAATGAAAGAAGTAATACTTTAATATTTATCACATATTCCCTATACTTTTTCAAAATTAGGATTTTGCGGGTAGCTAGCGCTAACTTTGCTAATCCCGCCTAGCAGCAGAGCTAAAATACTGCCTTTTTTAAACGGTTTAATGAAGAAAGGTTCCCAGTTTAAAGCATCAAAAATAATCTATCAGATGCAGCCTCTTAAGTATTATGTTGAAAAGCAAGATAATTTTAACAGTTAATAAAACTACAGTTAGCAAATATTCCCCATCCATTTTAAAGAAGTAGCTAACTAGCAAGCTAACATTAGCATCTTATTCAATTTCCTGCCCACACGCCTCCTAATTGTCCAGTTTACATTTTTATGTATCAAAAGTCTAATAAATTTATTTAAGTTACTCATCAACATAGCTCTACATATTATTTTGTGAAGCTATTGTATGTAAAATTTGTCAGGCCACCTAACATTTTAAAATGTATATATAAATAGAAATATAAAATGTATATAAACTTACCCCGCGGGGGGTCTTGTGCCCTTTTGTGGAAAAATCTCTGCTCCATTGTCAAGAAACGCAGTTGAATTTCCCGCGGAGCAGCATACAGACCTGTGATCCGGCACAGTGTCCTTCCACTGGGACTTTTCACACAGTATCAATGCGCCTTCCCATAACTTAGACCCAGTTTGTACCCAAATGGTACATTATTGTACCTGCTGCTCTCTAATATGTTACACATATTTTGTATTGTACCCTACATGAGAGAAAAATGGTACAAATATGAACCTTTTCACCGTTTGGAACATGTACCATCTCAGCCTAGAAAAGGTAAATATCAGTATGTTATGGCTCAACTATGACCCACTGAGGGTACATCCCCAGGAGTTTAGAACCTTAGAGAACAGATATGTGCCCCAACCGTACCCTTTTTTCTGACAGTGTACTTGTATATTATGTGATGTGATTCTGGTTTGTTTGTATCTGGGCTGTACAGAAGCTAATATTCAGGATTTGTTCCAACACTGTTTGCTGTTACCAGGTTTGGACACTAGATGGGAATGTTGTGCAAAGTATATTTTTGTTCACGTCAACGCTAGACTTCTCTGCTTTGGATGAACACACGGTAAAAACAAAGCAGCCCTGAGACTTTGTATTCTCAGAGACATAGACTAGTTCATATATATTTATGTGTGTGTGTTTTTAATACATGTCTTTGTCCAATATAGACGTGCCATCACATGAACCAAATACATAAAAACACATTTAAAACATACAAATTAAAATAGTCTATAATGTATAAAGATGCACTACATTGCCTATATCACAGACAAATGGAACTCTTTGAAACAAAAAGTTAACATGAATTGTAAAATAAACAGTAAATAAAGTGCAAAAAATGAGCATGAAACGTCTGACTTGCTGCATTTGTACCAGAAGCACTCGTTCCATTCATGTGTTCATGCACAAACATAAGCACATTTATCAAATCACTACCGCTTTTATCAGATTGTGTCAACTTAATAAAGTCACAGCCGTTTTTATTAAATCGCATTGTTGCTGAATTTTTGTTACTTCCGGTTAGATCCACGCAGTCTAGAGGCGACCTCCGCTCACAGCTGTAAGCTAGCGGCAGGACAGGCAGCAAATAACAGATTTAAATGTTCTACACTGTAACAAATGATCAAAATACCTGTAATAAAAACTCCCATATAATCCTTCAGACAAGGGTTTTAGCATTCATGTGTTTATTTATTTTGTTTATAATATCGCTGAACCTCGAGGCAATGAAACCTCGTCACCAGACCTGACGCACTTTATTTCAGTAAATATAAAGCACACGGAAAGTTATTCAGCTACATGAGACCCAGCCACAAACAAGACATTAGTGTCCATTTGTTTATTTTTATAAGGCATTATTGGATGTAGGTTATCCTATTCATTTGTTTTTTTATTTTATTTTAGCTAAACATTTTTAGCCTTCATTCCAGTTTAACAGCAGTCTAAAGTCAGTTTTAAAGCCACTTACGCAGCTGTGCTGTCAGGTTTTCAGATGTTTTATGCACATTATAATGTGTTGGTCGCCTGCTTTTTGGTACATTCTCTTTATTATGAACACTGGGCTTCGGGGATACTACAATGCGTCAGGACGCACGCCGCTCTGGCGCAGTCAGACCCCGACACACGTTTAACAGCCTACAGTAAAATAATGCTTAGTGAGCTCAAAATGTGCATCATACTGAAATATAACAACACAACAAAGCTGCATAAACAGCCTGGACTTAGGGCTATACACACAGACTTACCTCACTCTGATTCTGGAGCGCCTTCCCTTGTTTCCATAAACATTCTGAAGTAAATCCAGACAAAATGAAACGTAATAACACGAACAAAATCTCTGCGTTTGAACCTTTGGGGCCGCTGGAAAAAGAGGAAAGGCAGATCGCGCTCATCTCTTCACCAAAATGATACGAAGCGAGTGCTCTTTAAAAGTCCGAGTCCTCAGCGGCGCTCACCTGTCGCGTTGTTAAAAGTTCTACACAGGAATCTTCACTGCTTTGGATCCAGGACATGGCTCATTCTGTCTTTTTCTCTCAAACAACCGTCAGGAGCGAAAACGGGAGAGACTCACCGCGACAGTGAGGCTGAAGGGGGCACTTTGGTCAATGATTGTGAGTCTGTCACTAATTTCAGAAATGTGAGCTTCTTTTTCTTATCATTTGTATGAAATAATTTGCCCTCTAACATGTGCCTTGAATGTTTCCCAAAGTATGCTCTAACTGTTATCTGGGGAGCTATTTGTTTTGAAGAACAGATCAATGTGCATATTAATAAATTCTACAAATGTTTGATCTGTCAGAAGTCTTGTATTAAATCTCCAAGTTCTTTGGGCACTGAATAGGCAGGAAAACACATCTTCATTACAACCAGACTGTGATCTGAAATAACTGTGTAAATGTGTATGTATTGGTGATGGGACAGTGTTCAGTGGTCCAAGCCTCAGGGCACTCAGAAGAAGTGAGAATGGACTCATTAATCATCATCTTTTAAGACAACAGGACAAGAAATACTCTGCATGTTATTGGATGTCTGTCTAAACTAGAACTGATTGTGCTAATCTTGTTCTATGGAAGTGGACCTCACAATCAGTTATGACCTTATTATATTTGTTTAACTGTGGTGAACAGCGGGGGTCAACAGTGATCACCAGCCACATTATAATATACACATACTTCTAAAAATATCTGGTAAACATAAAAATGAATGCAACCTAATGCCTGAGGTATGCAGACATGTTCAAGACAAACCTGGTGAAGTTTAACTGAGCATCAGAAAGTGCAGCAAAGGTGGTTACTATCAATGTGACAACGCTGATGTCAGACAGCTGAGGTAGACCAAGGAATAACACTGTTACCTCCAAATAATCATTCAAGTAGAAGTAAGTCACTCAACACTTTTTATTACTGGATAGATAGATAGATAGATAGATAGATAGATAGATAGATAGATACTTTATTGATCTCTCAGGGGAAATTCAAATGTTCTGTAGTAGCAATGTTACAAACAGACAAAAAGTAATAAATGAGTATAAAAACATGCTGTAACATATCAATGAGTGTACATCCTCAGCACACGTTTACATTAACAGTGAGCATTATAGAAGCTAACAGTAGCAGGTATAAAAGATCTCCTATAGCGCTTGGTCCTGCAGCCATGGAAAGGAGACGGTCATTCCTGCTCCTCCTCTGAGCAGCCAGAGTCTTGTGCAGAGGGTGCCTGGTGTTACTGAGGATGGCCTGAACCTTTCTCCTCATGCTCCTCTCTACCACTGTCCCAACAGAGTCCAGTGACCTCCCAACCACGTGCCCGCCCTCTTAAGTAGCTTGTCCTGCCTTTTACAGTTTTTGACAGAGATGTTGTTCCCCCAACAGACAGCAGCATAAAAAAGAACGGCTGCAACAACAGACTGATAGAACATGGACAACATTTCAAGGACTTCAGCCTTCTTAGAAAAAAGAGCTGAGAACTAAAAAGTACATGTAAAGCTGACTTAAGTACACGCTACTTTTAAAAGTACAGGATATTTTGCAATTGCAAGGCAAAACTATTACCAATGGTATTACAACTACTACTTATACTATTACTACTACTACTTGTACTATTACTACTACTACTTATACTATTACTACTACTTATACTATTACTACTACTACTACTTATACTATTACTACTACATATACTATTACTACTACTACTTATACTATTACTACTACTACTTATACTATTACTACTACTACTTATACTATTACTACTACTACTACTTATACTATTACTACTACTTATACTATTACTACTACTACTTATACTATTACTACTACTTATACTATTACTACTACTACTTATACTATTACTACTACTACTTATACTATTACTACTACTACTTATACTATTACTACTACTTATATTATTACTACTACTACTTATACTATTACTACTACTTATACTATTACTACTACTACTTATACTATTACTACTACTACTTATACTATTACTACTACTTATACTATTACTACTACTACTTATACTATTACTACTACTACTTATACTTTTACTACTACTACTTATACTATTACTACTACTTATACTATTACTACTACTTATACTATTACTACTACTACTTATACTATTACTACTACTACTACTTATACTATTACTACTACTACTTATACTATTACTACTACTTATACTATTACTACTACTACTTATACTATTACTACTACTTATACTATTACTACTACTACTTATACTATTACTACTACATATACTATTACTACTACTACTTATACTATTACTACTACTACTTATACTATTACTACTACTACTTATACTATTACTACCACTACTTATACTATTACTACTACTTATACTATTACTACTACTTATACTATTACTACTACTACTTATACTATTACTACTACTTATACTATTACTACTACTACTTATACTATTACTACTACTACTTATACTTTTACTACTACTACTTATACTATTACTACTACTTATACTATTACTACTACTACTTATACGATTACTACTACTACTTATACTATTACTACTACTACTTATACTATTACTACCACTACTTATACTATTACTACTACTTATACTATTACTACTACTTATACTATTACTACTACTACTTATACTATTACTACTACTACTTATACTATTACTACTACTACTTATACTATTACTACCACTACTTATACTATTACTACTACTTATACTATTACTACTACTACTTATACTATTACTACTACTACTTATACTATTACTACTACTTATACTATTACTACTACTACTTATACTATTACTACTACTACTTATACTTTTACTACTACTACTTATACTATTACTACTACTTATACTATTACTACTACTACTTATACTATTACTACTACTTATACTATTACTACTACTACTTATACTTTTACTACTACTACTTATACTATTACTACTACTTATACTATTACTACTACTTATACTATTACTACTACTACTTATACTATTACTACTACTACTTATACTATTACTACTACTACTTATACTATTACTGCTACTACTTATACTATTACTACTACTTATACTATTACTACTACTTATACTATTACTACTACTACTTATACTATTACTACTACTACTTATACTATTACTACTACTTATACTATTACTACTACTACTTATACTATTACTACTACTACTTATACTTTTACTACTACTACTTATACTATTACTACTACTTATACTATTACTACTACTACTTATACTATTACTACTACTTATACTATTACTACTACTACTTATACTTTTACTACTACTACTTATACTATTACTACTACTTATACTATTACTACTACTTATACTATTACTACTACTACTTATACTATTACTACTACTACTTATACTATTACTGCTACTACTTATACTATTACTACTACTTATACTATTACTACTACTTATACTATTACTACTACTACTTATACTATTACTACTACTACTTATACTATTACTACTACTACTTATACTATTACTGCTACTACTTATACTATTACTACTACTTATACTATTACTACTACTACTTATACTATTACTACTACTACTTATACTATTACTACTACTTATACTATTACTACTACTACTTATACTATTACTACTACTACTTATACTTTTACTACTACTACTTATACTATTACTACTACTTATACTATTACTACTACTACTTATACTATTACTACTACTTATACTATTACTACTACTACTTATACTTTTACTACTACTACTTATACTATTACTACTACTTATACTATTACTACTACTTATACTATTACTACTACTACTTATACTATTACTACTACTACTTATACTATTACTACTACTACTCAGGTCATGGTGTTGTGGTGCCTCTTGGTCTCGTCTTGATCTCGGCTGCAGTTTTACTCGGCCTTGGTCTTGGTCTTGGTCTTGGTCTTGGTCTTGGTCTTGAATTCAGTTTTACTCGGCCTTGGTCTTGGTCTTGGTCTTGGTCTTGAATTCAGTTTTACTCGGTCTTGTGTTTGCTCTTCATAATTTTGGAGTGATTTGTTTTCAGCGTCAGAAGAACCAGGTAAATGATTCGTCTCTGTTTGTTTGTGGAGTCTGTTGCATTAGATCATTAAAATGATCATTACTGTATTTGAACTATTTTTAAAACCTTTTCTCCTTTATAGTGTTATTTCCCATGGTTTGGTCTCAACCTGGTCTCAGTTTGCCTTGGTCTCGGTCTGGACTTGGTCTTGGTCCTTAAAGGTCTTGGTCTTGATTCGGTCTCGAACCCTGAGAGTCTCGGTCTTGTCTTGGTCTCGGTTCACTCTGGACTTGGACTGGTCTTGGTCTCGATTTGTACGGTCTTGACTACAACACTATCAATTCAATTTAACTTTAATAATCCCAGGTACTTTCTGTTTGTACTACTACTGCTACTAGTACTGTTAGTGATACTGCTACTACTACTACTACTACTACTACTACTACTACTACTACTACTACTACTACTACTGCAGGGTTGACACAGAATGATATGTGAAAAGGAAACATTGGTTGTGTTGTGTTTGCTGGTTAAACAATAGTGTAACAGGTGAAAACTATTGGCAGATACAGAGCTAGATTTGAGATTTTTTCCACAACTGTCTTTACTCGACCAAATGATTTTCCTGCCCAGTTCAAAAAGCTGGATGTAAGTGACTACATTTAAAAAAGTTTTATACAACAATATAAAAGTTATAATTTATGTACTACAGGCTTTCAATGAGAACTTAACAACAACCCACTTCTGAGAATGCAGACTGTAAGTAATTAACTACTATTTAAAAAAGGGCTGGTTTAGTTTTATGTAAGTTGGGTCATAAATTGTAAAAATCAACCTCTAATCAATTTTTTGAATAAAATAAATGGTATAAAATAAGTTTATTGGGCAGACTTTCAAAAGAGCACAAGTTATGTCAGACAAGTGTGGTTTTCAGATGTTTATTCGCATACAATTTTTTTCCACAAATGTAGGAAGATGTTTACAGCAGATATCACTTGAAGCATTGTTGTCGTGCGCTGTAGGCTTGGATGTGGTATTTGTTGGTGCATACTCAGGGCTTTCTCTATGTCTCCCAGCTCACCTAGAACCATTCTGAGAGATTGGGATTGGGGATCTGGATAATGTCTGCGGGGAGAAGGATGACTGGGTCTCCCTGCTTATACCACGCCCCCCGCGGCCCGGCCCTGAATTTTGCAACCCTATCCACGTCCCCATAGCAAACCCCTCGGCCACGCTACCCCTGGTCATAAAAAAATCCCAATACCCTTTACTGGTAAATGGGTAAAAGACAAAGGATGGGGACCACTGCTGTATGGCGTCTCCGTACTCAGATCTTTGATGAAGGAGGTGCGCAGAGTTTTGGGGCATCTTCAGCATTGGTGGCCTCAGCGCCGTCGGTGATGATGCTGTTCCTGTAAATGTACAATTACTACAGTTTAGTGAATGGCACAAACAAAACCAACCAGTTCAACCCACACAGAAGTATAGTAACCTGCTACTATTACTGCTACAAGTACAACTTGTATTTCAAGTAAATATACAATTACTACATTTTAGTCAGCAGTAAAAAGACAAAGAATCAACCAGGCATTAAAAATCCTTTAGAAGTATGGTAACCTGCTACTACTGCTACAATTACTGACTAGAACTTCTACCTCTACTCCTACTACTGTGACTGCCACTAACTGACTAACTCGCCACATCTGCCTGCTAGTGTGCAGTGATTCAAGTATTGATTTGGCATAGGTTTAACGCCATATGACCTTTATGATGTAATCCCTCCAATTAATCCAGGCTTGGGACAGGCACAAAGAGCATACTGGCCTGTGAGCCTCTGTGGCTGAGCTGTGGTTGCCATCAGTACTAATACTACTTTTACAACGTGACAAAATAATGAACTGCCATTCCCCATGAAGAGACCTGATCAGGTATTGCAACTACTACTGCTACTACTAACGTACAGCTGCTAATACTACTACTACTAATACTTACTACTAATTACTACCCTGCTACTACCACTACTACTTTACTTTACCTGCTATTGACTAAATTTAAATTACTGGCACATTTTCTTGATGATATACAGTCTTACTATATTCATCAACACATTATATTATGTATAAAATATTGTGTTATGGTAAATACTGACTTGCTAACTGGTGTGGGAAGTAGACGAGCTTTAAACTGTCCTCGCCGGCGTCCTGGGCATCGTCCAGCTGTGAGCGGGCATTGGCCTGCAGAGAGGCAGCCTGGGAACCTTGGAGCAAAAAGAAAAATACAAAATTAGACACAATTCACAGCAATAATTTGAGTCTATAATGACATAAATAACACTCAAAAACAATGTTAAACTGGTAGAAAAAGACACCAATTTCTGTATCTAGTTGCCTAGATAGAACAGAGCAGTCAGCAGTGTGAGGTGTGGATTTGCAGTTTGTAATATTACCACCAGAGGGCGTCAAAAACAAAGCATTGCACCTTTAAATGAGTATGAAACTATGAAAAATGAAGCTGCTTTGAAACACTTACCAACGGCGAGCAGAAGAGCAAGAGCCACAAACTTCATGATGGCAGTCTGCGGACAGACAAGACAAACCTTGTTATGCCAACTGTGTACATACATGCACTACTACTATTGTTACTACTGGACATTTTATATTTAAGTTCTATCATACTCTTCTCGTTTTGCAAGTTACAACATTTCAACTTCTCTGTATTTCTTTTACCCAGAAATGAAACTGTTTACTTAGGCTTCAACAAATCAATACTTAAAAACAAACACAGCTAAAATTACATTTGACGTTACATTTTACAGCAGTGAGGCCTAAAGATCGACCGATATGAGTTTTTCTATGGCCGATGCCGATACTGATTTTTAAAATTCGGAACATCCAATGGCCGATAAATACTGCCGATTTTCTTAATTTTTTAAAAGAAATAGTAACACTTATAGTGACAGTAAGAACAGTTAAAGATGAGTTTTTTTGTGAAAAACAATTAAGTCCATCTCACTCACACACTTTGTGCAGGTAGAGCTTAGGGAGAACTACAAAATGTTTTTGGATTTTTTGTGAAAAACAATTAAGTCCATCTCACTCACACACTTTGTGCAGGTAGAGCTTAGGGAGAACTACAAAATGTTTTTGGATTTTTTGTTCTACGAGGTTCTGTTCCAGAGAAATGAGCAAAATTTTTTATTGTCGTTTTGAGCTTTTCAGGCCAAGAAAAAGAGATTTTGGATGTTTCCTATGAACTGCAGTGTAAGATGCCCACACTGGTAAAAGATGGTTGTGGACGCTCTGAGCTGCTTCTCGGGACGTCCCAAAGCATCTTAGGGCCAAATGTCACAGATTTTTATCAGGGCTGCTACAGTGGCCTCTAATGAATGACACAGTGAGACTAGTGTTCACTTTAAAACTGCTGTCAAAAGCTGCTTTCTCTCTCTACTCTCTGTTGTACTGTAATAATAATAATAATAATAATATTATTATTATTATTATATATTGTTATTGTTATCATTATTATTATTATTATTATTATTAATAATAATAATAATAATAATAATAATAATAATAATGCATTAGTCTTATATAGTGCTTTTCTAGACACTCAAAGTCGCTTTACAATTTGGTGCATTATTCATTCTCTCCTCAGTCACACTCGGTGGTAGAAGCGTGGCTGCCATCGTGCGCCTACGGTCCCTCCGACCACCACACACACACAGTCACACTGACACATTCATACAGGCAAGGTGGGTGAAGTGTCTTGCCCAAGGACACAACAACAGTATGCAATGGCAATGGCCAATGGCCGATTGTCTAAAAAAATGCAAAAAATAAGGAGGTCATTATAAACCAAAATATAGCCACAAGCGGCGATGGTGGCCCTCGCCTGCCGCGCCCAGAGCTGGGGCAGATTTGCCACAATTTGCCAAATTTTTAGATGTGGCTCTTTAAAAATGTTCCAAATATGATATAATTCAGTGGCTCCATAGGATTACATTGTATAGGATTCCCATTGGAATATAATGGGGAGTTTCTGACATTGCCGTGGCAAAACCATACAAAGTAAAGCATGAGTCCAATTGACTTTTTTCATTGTTGTGACCAAATAGATTTCTGTGCCAAATTTCATACATTTCCAATAAAATTTATTTTTGCCCTCTCATAGGGACTTTTGCCTCACTCTGCAGGGGGCGCTATTGCAGCAATTGGCATTTTTTCTTCTTTCATGTCCATAGGCCTAAGGAATAAATAAGTGATTCAACGTTGATCCACATTGGGCTCTGCATGTGTGAGTTATAACAAATTAGAGTTTGTTAGCGAGCCACAAAATAAACATGAAATTTGGCGCAGTGCTGTGGTAACACCGTTTAATATTCTACACAACCTTCAACAACTTTTTATGTCCCACTTGTCTGAGTGAGGTGGAGCGATTTTGGTGTCACTGGGACGAGTTTGTTAAAGTACGAGGGGAAGAAGTTCAATCCCTGTTGCGCTCGTCATTGACCTGTTTCTTTTTGTCTTTGTTTTAGTTGGAACAATTACAAATATGCTGCATTCGTGGCACATTCCTGTATCACCGGAGAGTACCTGATGCCGTGAGTGTGTATATGAGAGTTTGGTAAATGATGAGCGCTTCACACTTTGTTTACGTGCACTTCGCGCACTTTGGGGCAGTGCACTTTGCTGAACATGAACAGTCACTATAGGCCCTCGCCATTCCTGGCGCTCGGGCCTAATATTAATAATAAGATTAAAAAACAGAATAATTTCAATTCGACATTTTTTTCTTATAACAATATAAATGTATTTAGAAAGTACTCGCGCCAAGTAATGCACTCGCGGGGTCCAAAGTCAATGACGAGCACAACGCGTTTGGCGATAGCCCATTGTCCTATTTTTAGTCTGAACAATTACAAATGCACACACACCTATATCACCGGATCCAGCATGACCTCATGACTGTGGCTATTAGTGGTTGATCAATGATGAACGCTTCGTGTTCTGTTTTGGTGCACGTCGTGCACTTCAGGAAAAAGGCCCTACACCATCTTTGGGACTCGGGCCAAATTAAAGACGACGCCCACACTCTTACGTATTTTAATTATAATATATGTTGTTTTTGTTTTGTGTATTTTTAAAAGAAAAGGCTTGGATACACAGTCACATGCTATGCTATAAGAAGTTTAAAAGTTGTAGAGTTAGCATGCAGAGCCCTAGTATTTAAACATATAATTAACAATATTTAAAAAGTATAAAATAGTGTTGTTTAGTGGCATCATCCATTGAAAAGTCCTTACCTGTTGGAGTTCTTGATGAAAGTGAGGGACTTGGGGCTGGAGTGAACTTTTTATAGGGCCGGGGCTGTGCACTGAGCCTGACAGGAAGCACGTGGGACGGGACAAACGGGGGAGGGAGCGGGGAGGGCCCGAGGGGACTGAGTGTCTCTGTGGAGCTGGACCTCACCCCCGGAACGCTCCGCCCAGTTCAATGGTAACCTGCTGGGACGGGCCTCCATTTACACGAGCAATGTACAGGAAGATTAAATAAAATCTAATAGATATCAGAAGTGGGAGAAATACTTAAATCTGTACTCAAGTAAAAGTACCGCTACTTCAAAATATTATTACTGAAGTACAAGTGAAAGTATTCAACACAAATATCATAAGTAAAAGTAAAAAAGTAATGAGTGTAAAGTTTACATAAAAGTGCTTACTGCTACTAAGACCATTGCCATTATTACTTCTTCTGATGCTATTACCACTAATACTAACACTACTACTGTTACTACTACTACTGTTGCTTCTACTGCTACCCTCACTGCTACATTCAATGCTACTACTACCATACTACTACTAATACTACAGTTGCTACTAATTGCAACAGCTGCCATTATTATAACCCCTCCTTAAACCTCCACCTTATCATGGTGGAGGGGTTTGAGGGCCCGAATGATCCTAGGAGCTATGTTGTCGGGGGCTTAATGCCCCTGGTAGGGTCTCCCATGGCAAACAGGTCCTAGGTGATGGGCCAGACTAAGACTGGTTCAGAAGCCCTTTATGAAAACAGAAAAAATGAGGCCAGTTACATCGCCCGGGGCCCCAACAACAATTAATCAGATTAATCGATTATAATCAATTACTGAAATAATCGTCAACTAATTTAATAATCGTTTAACTGTTAACTGGAGTATTCACAGACTCTGAAACATGCCATGTGCTGCATTGTAAAAAAAAAATCTGTAAATTTTACGGTAAAAAATTGGCAGCTGTGGTTGCCAGAATTCTACCGTAAAAATTACAAGAGGCCTTTATTTCATTTTACAGTATAATATCACAAATGTTGTTTTTACAGTTTTTGACTTGAGTTTTTATTATTTACTGTAAAATTAAGTTATTAATCTTTCAAAAAATAGATTAACTGTATATTTTACAGTTTGCGGCTTACATTTTAATCAACATTTACTGTAAAAATTTAAAGTTATCTTTTAAAAAGGTGTTAAACTGTAATAAACGCTGGACTCAATTATTTTAACAGTGCTATACTGTATACATTACAAAAAATAAAACTAAAAAAATACAATTTTGCCTTATTTTTAATATTACAGTTAATTACCGTAACCAAAACAGTATTTTACCGATATATCAATTACGGTCTTTTACTGTTGAGATTTTACAGATTTTTACCATGAAATCTACAGATATTTTTTACAGTGTGAGAGAGAAGGGTTTATTACCAAAACAGAGCAGGAAAGCAGCAAAAACAATGTACATTTTGTGTTTTTGATTAAAGATATCTTTGTCTGTATATATGCTCTGTCCAAATGTCCTCCAGAGACATAGTTGTAGCTTCATCTGGTTCACATTTTGTAAAATGTAAGCGATTTTTGGTAGGATTTTCACAATTTTTAACAGGAACTATAAAACATAGAAAGTTTTTAACCACTTAACCACACATGCATCACTATCCAATAAGTTGATTAATCAAAAACAATAATCAACAGATTAATGGATTATAGAAATAATCGTTAGTTGCAGCCCTACTATCTTTTAATTTGATTATTGCCCTGTGGTGAATGAATGAGAGAGTGAATGATGACTGGCCTTTGTCCCAGCTGGAACCCAACCTCAGGCCCAAAGTTCCTTGTACAGGACTCTCACTGAAGTAAAAGTATGAATGTTAATAAATGTTAATGTCTTCTACTTGAGATCTTATTTTAACATTAATAGTAAACATGAGGACATTGAAAAGAGATTGAATGTAGATTTTTATTCCTTGGAACACTCAAAAATAACAACAGCTCACAATATTCATTATACTGTAGTTTTTGTAGCATTTTGCACAGCGGCCTATTTGAGCTGATGACACATTTACGAAGTCAGTCTGGGTGAGTGCACCATGTTTGGTCCAAAGACTGCCAGTCTATTACTTGTTGTTCTATCTCACACTCAACTTTGTTAAATATAGATTTATTGAGGAATAGTCATAGTAATAGAGTGAAGAGGGTCATGTGATTGAAACACTCACACAACCAGGGGTGAAAGTAGATTTTTGCTTATGCCGGTACTATAACAAATTATGCCTACATATATATTTTTAATAGCAGAAAAAGCAGAACGCGGTTGAGAATGAATCTTGACTATAAATGAAAAGATATAGACATGGCTTATACGGGGTTTAACAGGGTTTGACAACACATACCGGACGCACGTCAAAAAATACACCCCTATTGTTATCTATGAGGCGCGCGGCGGCAGCTGAAAACACATGGCCCTCCGTACTTCTGCAGTAACAAAGTACTTCTGCAGTAACAAAGTACTTCTGCAGTAACAAAGTACTTCTGCAGTAACAAAGACGGTTTTCTGCTCCGTGTGCCACAGACACACAGCTGTAAACACTGAGGGAGAGTAGCTGCTGCATCAGGGGACACAGGCAGCAGCTACTGACTCCTCTGCACTCAGAGCATGGGGAAACTTCTTTCTGTCGCTAACCTGCTAACAACCTGCTAATAACCTGCTAATAACCTGCTAATAACCTGCTAATAACCTGCAATAGAACAGCCTCACACAGCCTGGGCGACTTCTATCACTTTGTCCTGTTATTCACAGATAAAACACATATTTTAAACTCCATGTTGTTTATATTAAAGCCTTCTCAAGCGTTTGGTGAAATTTGACGCGGCACTCCAGGTGTGCTTTGGGCTTAAGACGCGCATGCTCAGTGCATTTGTTTAAGGAAGCGAGAGAATCAGTGAATGATGAGAGGGGAGAGGGACATTCTGGGCATTAAATCACATCACGGAGCGATCATAAGCCACTAAAAACCACACAGACACAGATATGATGAGATAAAGTGCTGCCTGGTTCATATGCTTTAGCGTCAGATTTTTTTTTTTCTCATAAAAGCATATTTAAGCATACTTGAATATAAAAATAAACTCTAAAAATAAAAAGCAAAAGTCTAATATGATCCATCCATCCATCCATCTTCTTCCGCTTATCCTGGACCAGGTCGCGGAGGCAGCAGTCTAAGCAAAGATGCCCAGACTTCCCTCTCCACAGACACTTCCTCCAGCTCTACCGGGGGGACCCCAAGGCGTTCCCAGGCCGAGAGACATAGTCCCTCCAGCGTGTCCTAGGTCTTCCCTGGGGCCTCCTCCCGGTGGGACATGAACACCTCCCCAGGGAGGCGTCCAGGAGGCATCCGGAACAGATGCCCGAGCCTCCTCAACTGACTCCTCACGATGTGGAGGAGCAGCGGCTCTACTCCGAGCTCCTCCCGGGTGACAGAGCTCCTCACCCTATCTCTAAGGGTGCGCCCAGCCACCCTGCAGAGGAAACTCATTTCGGCCGCTTGTATCCGGGATCTTGTCCTTTCGGTCATGACCCAAAGCTCATGACCATAGGTGAGAGTAGGGAAGTAGATCGACGGTAAATCGAGAGCTTCGCCTTTCGGCTCAGCTCCTTCTTCACCACAACAGACCGATACAACGACCACATTACTGCAGACGCTGCACCGATCCATCTGTCGATCTCACGCTCCATCCTTCCCTCACTCGTGAACAAGACCCCGAGATACTTAAACTCCTCCACTTGAGGCAGGAGCTCTCCTCCAACCTTGAGAGGGCAAACCACCCTTTTCCGGTCGAGAACCATGGCCTCAGACTTGGAGGAGCTGATTCTCATCCCAGCCGCTTCACACTCGGCTGCAAACCGCTCCAGTGCACACTGAAGGTCCTGGTTTGATGAAGCCAACAGGACAACATCATCTGCAAAAAGCAGAGATGAAATCCTGTGGTTCCCAAACCTGACTCCCTCCGGCCCTTGGCTGCGCCTAGAAATTCTGTCCATAAAAATAATGAACAGAACCGGTGACAAAGGGCAGCCCTGCCGGAGTCCAACATGCACTGGGAACAGGTCCGACTTACAACCGGCAATGCGGTCTAATATGATAGATATATTTCTGTTACTTTACAAATGAACAATATTGTTATCGTCCACATGCATTTATTTCATTCAGTATCATTCATTTGTAAAAGTGAATGGTTATCTGCCAGTGTATGTTTCTAACTCTGGTTGTATGGCTTTGGTCTAGGGTGTACCCCGCCTCAGGCCCATAGTTGCAGGGACAGGCTCCAGCCGCCCACAGCCCATGATGGCCATAAGAAAATTAAAAAGTCTCAATTCCTCTTACACACATTTTTGTGTTTTAAAACTGCCTTTCTTTGTATATTTTTATATTGGGGTAATTTTTCAGCAGTAACTTTATGATGTTTTTCATTTGTGTGCAGTCCTGCTGAGCGATGGAGAGATCCACAAGAGCTCGTGCTCTAAATCCAGACCAAAGAACGAGTGCTAGTGGCTCAGACTGAAGGAGACCGGATCTGTGCCTGTGCCGATGGAGTTTTGGGCAGCACCACTTCACAGGTCTGATCCAACTTCTGCAGAATAAACAGACCGAAGTGGACCAATGCATCAGATCCCAGTACGACAGGCACAAGGCCAGAACTGAGAGGCTCAAGGACGAGCTACAGCAGGAGGTCACCCAACTGAGGCAGGCCCTGACAAAGCTTAGACCCACAGGCTGTAGTCCTGGACAACCCCTAATCCTCTGCGTCTTCCCGTTAGACGTTTTGCCACAGTTTGACGATGTGAAGAAGGCTACGCCGGACCTAATGGATAAACTTTAACAAACTCTTAACGAAGGCATGGACACGGTGTTCTCTGCGCTCCAACAAACTGAGAATCCACCTTTTACTCAGTTACTTAAAATGTACACTTTGTATTTTATTCATTCTCTTGAGTAAATCTTAGAGGAACAAGACTTATTTTCAAAAGACTTGAAGTGGTAAAAGTATTTTTCGACTTCAGAGGCAGTGTGGGTACACTCATCAGAAGGTCCTGAGTTTGTTCGTATAGTTTGGGCATGTAGTAGCAGTAGTATGGAGCTATATTTGTTTCACGAAAATGAATTGATGCAACAATAAATGTATTAATGAAACTAGAATGATTTATTAAAAATGACTCATTTGTGCCTTACATGCAGCGATTTTTGCAAATAAATTCTAATTTGCAAATATATTATTTGCAATTATTTCACAAATCAATCATGTTTGTCATTTATAAATCTGCAGTGTTGCATGTGAATAGTCCAATCTGCATTTGTGGATCGTTCCATTCATGCATTCATCAACTCTGCACATTTGGATCTTTTTGAGACATTTGTCCCACATTTTGAGACAGCAAGATTTATTCACAAAAGAAATCCTGTTCCATTGACACCACTGGGAGTATGCAGCTATCCTCCAAAGATTCACCAAAACCAATTTATGATTAGGACTACTCCAGGTGACGTCTGCCTGCTCTTTACATATTTTTACATTACTACTATTACTCACATTTACCTTTTATTTGCTCAGAACACTGTAATTTACAGTTAGGTCCATAAGTATTTGGACACAGACACAAGGTTTGTTATTTGATCTGTAAACCAAAACATATTAAAAATACAGTTATATACAGTTTCATATGGGCTTAAACTGCAGACTCTCAGCTGAAATTTGAGAATATTCACGTCCAAACCAGAGAAAGGGTTTAGGAATTACAGCTCTTTAATGTGTAGCTGTCTCTTTTTCAGTTGCTTCAAAAGCTATTTCTTGAGCTGCCTGGGCTTTTCTCTCAGTAATCCTTCATAAACTGAGCAGGTCCAAGGTCTGGACTTGGTTCCAGATGTTACATTTGTATTTGAAAGCTGTTTCTGTGAAATCACTACGTACAGTATCTCAATGAAAGTGAACCAGATCATCCTTAGACTGGAGAGAAAAATGGTAAAAAAAATAAAAATAAAAACCTTCACAGCATCCACCTTAGAGTAGAACTCTCTCCAGGAAGTTGGTCTATCAGAGTCTAGGTCCACTATAACGAGAAGTGTTAATGAGAGAAAATACAGAGTTCACCACAAGCTGCAGACTTCATCTCAACAACAGAAAGGACACATTAGACTTCTCCAGACTTTTCTCTGCTCATCATTCTACAGATCTGAGTCTGGTCCAGGTCTGAGTCTGGTCCAGGTCTGAGTCTGGTCCAGGTCTGAGTCTGGTCCAGGTCTGAGTCTGGTCCAGGTCTGAGTCTGGTCCAGGTCTGAGTCTGGTCCAGGTCTGAGTCTGGTCCAGGTCTGAGTCTGGTCCAGGTCTGAGTCTGGTCCAGGTCTGAGTCTGGTCCAGGTCTGAGTCTGGTCCAGGTCTGAGTCTGGTCCAGGTCTGAGTCTGGTCCAGGTCTGAGTCTGGTCCAGGTCTGAGTCTGCAGTTTGTGGTGAACCTTCTGTATTTTCTCTCATGAACACAATAAAACCTGGAACCAAGTCCAGAGCTTGGACCTGCTCAGTTTATGGCAGATTACTGAGGGAAAAGCCCATGCAGCTCAAGAAATAGCTTTTGAAGCAACTGTAGAGGCAATTTGCTCACTGCGCATTGCCACCGTGGCTGCTTAAAAGTGTTGTTGTTCCAGACGCGTGCCACCAATAAACTGTCCAAAATGTAGTGCTTCAAAACTCCTTTATTTTGCTTCTAATAAGCCCAAATACCACACAAAATGACCTCCACCAGGACCTTTGACACGGTTAAGAAACTGTCTCCTCATTAAGCAGCACCTGTTGTTGTTTAACCTTATATAGGGTGGTACAGGTAGAGCACAAATTAACAAATATCCCCATCTAGTGGCAGGAAGAACAAACGGCAAAATGGCTCCTACAGCAACTGTCCAATTACTTTTGAGCCCCTGAAAAAGAGGCTCCTACACTTTAAAGACTTGTAACTCTTTAACACTTCATCTGATTTGGACGTGAATATTCTCAAATTACAGCTGAGAGTCTGCACTTTAAGCCCATATGAAACTGTATAGAACTGTATTTTGAATAGTTTTGGTTTACAGCTAAAATAACAAACTTGTGTCAGTGTCCAAATACTTATGGACCTAACTGTAAATGAAGTAATCCACAAATACATTTTACCAGATTTTATTAAAAGCAGAGCTGTACAGAATGGATCAAACAGTGCATCATCAGTGGACATTAACTAAACAAGAACAGATTTTAAACTTTATATCCCACAAAAACCACACAGCAAAAAATAAAATAATAAAAGCATAAATTAGTTCATTTTAACAAACCCCAAACAAAAGTATTTACACAACTGGAAAATAAGAATAAGGCATTAACAGTACTAAATATTGTACACAAACAGCAGAGATTTAAAAATGTAAATACTTCACCAGCATCGACTAAGACGGTGCTACATCAAAACACCAAAACCAAACACGACCAAAAGCATTTGCCCAACACATTATATTTGGTAAATCAAACGGACAGGACATGTGTAGGTGAACGGGTGAAAAGGAGACTGCTCTGAGGCTGATGGTGCTGCTCAGGAGTCTTCTGCACTTCTTATTTAGTTTCATTTAGAGACACTTTTATTGCTGTTTAGTTAGGGCGACCATATGTCCCAGTTTTAGGCTCCTTGTCCCATGTCCCAACAAAAATCAACATATATCTATAAAAACCTTTGTCTAAAGACTTTGGCTCACTCAATTTATTTACCATGACATTGTTTTCTTTTATCAATAAATGGCATCATATTCAAAAACCTAAGCCCTAGTGTCTACTTTGAAGTTTATGACAGAAAATTGTTTGGATTTCTGAAGTTTTTCTGTGACTTGGTGTGAGTTCAAATGCGCCATGATTTGTGAAAATGATGTGTCCCAGTTTTTGGCTCTAGAAATGTGGGCGCCCTGCAAATAATGAGCCCAAACAAACTGCAGGAAAGTATTTCAATGTAAATGAATCACCAAACTAAAAGCATTAATAAACCCTTTATAAAGCAGACTCAGGATAAAGTGCCTCTTTCTCTGGAACAAACATTCACTGTGAAAATAAAAATAAGGTCAAATGGTTAGACCAGAGAATATTATTTAGTTTAATTAGTCCAACAGACATTTCATTAAATTCTTGAACTTACTGTGTGTAACTATTGCTGTCCATCTGTTCTCTCTGGAAATGACACAAGCAGCAAAACACAATGTGGTAAATAAACTGTCAACATATTTAACTATTTTTATTTTATTGTACATTTAGGCAAAAATATCTGTGTCCAAAAATATTCAGACTTTTCTCAACAATCAGTGTCAAAGCTTTTATTTTCTATCACACCTAACAAACTGTTTTTTTGCATTTGTATGGATTTTGGAGCAGTGTTTTTTGCACAGATCTCCAGTTTGTTGATGTTAGAAGGATTCCCTGTCATTACTCTGGACTTCAGTTCTCCACAAATTCACAATCAGATGGTTCAGGTCTGGACTCTGGTCTTGGACACTTCAACATGTCCATCCTGTTCCATTTCTTTACCACTTTAACTGTGTGTGTTTTAGTTTTTGTGGAGAGTTGGGGTATGAATAACTTTGGGCTTTTCTGTAAATGTGTTGCTCATGAGCTCTGTTTAAAAATCAGTTTTGTTTTCTAAAATTAAGTAATAAAATGTCTGTATTGTTTTACATTTTTGCACCAGTTCTTCTTTGACTCCTGGTTCACTTGGAGCTGGAAAAAACAAACGTTCATTAATTACAAATACAAATATTAATGTGAGGCTGCTGTTCATATGATACTTACGAGGCAAAGGTTTTTGTCTGGAAAAGGAAAAGCAAAAAATGTTAAAAATGTTTTGTAAATGTATTCATAACTAAAAACAAACATCTTTTTTAATGCAGTCTTACTGTGGAATCTTCTGTACAAGACGACTCCGATCGCAACGACGACGGCAAAACCAAGAGCACCCAACACAGCTCCAATCTGAAGTAAGAATAAATGTGGAACACAAACTTATTTGACATTTTATACTATTTGCATTAAATAACAGGCAAACAAATTGGGGTCACTCTGACCCCGAGGACAAGGCGTGTAAGTGTAACAGGAGGACAATACGAGGGATAAGTTCATGGAAAATGTCTCCTGAAGGTAATGTGACATTGCTTCATACCAAAAGTGATGCCATGAGTGAATGGAACCACTGTATGTACTCGAGGGACACTGGTTTGGTTCAGTAATAAGAGCGTTAAAGGAAAAAAAAATGGTAAAGCTTTTTTTTTCTTTAATTAAGCAGGGGAGGTGTGGCCCCCAGAACTTATTTGGCATAAAATGTACCCCATACAATTTTCATCTTATTAAGGTTCTACATTTCTGGTTATTATTCTTGTATTGTTACTCCATGCTTTGTGGCCCTCACACTTAGACAGTAAATCACCTGGTAAATGAATGAGTGGGTTCACAGTGCAGTACATGTGTTACGCCAATAGATGGCAGTAAAGGCGCAGATGTTAGACTGACAACAAGGTCCTTACGCAGAAGCAGCTCAGTTCAGTGTAAGCTGTGTGTACAGTCAGTCCAGTGAAGCCATTACTCATGAAAGCTGTTTTAATTGTTTTACAGAATAAAACAAACTGTTGCACACTGCCCTTGTCCCTCGTCACCTGTGTAACTCTACTACTGTATGGAGCTATATTTGTTTCAATAAAATGAACTGATGCAAAACTAAAATGAGTTGATGTAACAATAAATGTATTGATGCAACTACAATGCTTTATTAAAAATACCTAATTTGTGACTTGCATGCAGGTCAGAGCTTTCACGAGTCGAATCATGGCAGGACGTCAGCCTATCCACAGTAACCTGAGCTAACATGAATAGCATAAAGCCCAACTCACACCGGACGTGTAGCGCCACAGCACTTGAAAAGGCTTTAACATAAAAAATGTGGAGTTTAAATTTGTGTTTTATCTGTTAATATCCAGACAAATTGATAGAAGTAGACCGGGCTCTGTGAGGACAGACCGGGCTGCTCTATTAGCAGGTTATTAGCAGGTTATTAGCAGGTTATTAGCAGGTTGTTAGCAGGTTATTAGCAGGTTGTTAGCAGGTTATTAGCAGGTTATTAGCAGGTTATTAGCAAGTTATTAGCAGGTTGTTAGCAGGTTATTAGCAGGTTATTAGCAGGTTATTAGCAGGTTATTAGCAGGTTATTAGCAGGTTATTAGCAGGTTATTAGCAGGTTATTAGCAGGTTATTAGCAGGTTATTAGCAAGTTATTAGCAGGTTGTTAGCAGGTTATTAGCAGGTTGTTAGCAGGTTATTAGCAGGTTATTAGCAGGTTATTAGTAGGTTGTTAGCAGGTTATTAGCAGGTTATTAGCAGGTTATTAGCAGGTTATTAGCAGGTTATTAGCAGGTTATTAGCAGGTTATTAGCAGGTTATTAGCAGGTTATTAGCAGGTTATTAGCAGGTTATTAGCAGGTTATTAGCAGGTTGTTAGCAGGTTATTAGCAGGTTAGTAGCAGGTTGTTAGCAGTTTATTAGCAGGTTAGTAGCAGGTTCTTAGCAGGTTATTAGCGAGTTAGCAACAGAAAGGAGTTTCCCCATGCTCTGAGTGCAGAGGAGTCAGTAGCTGCTGCCTGTGGCCCCTGATGCAGCAGCTACTCTCCCTCAGTGTTTACAGCTGTGTGTCTGTGGCACACGGAGCAGAAAACCGTCTTTGTTACTGCAGAAGTACTTTGTTACTGCAGAAGTACTTTGTTACTGCAGAAGTACGGAGGAGGAGCGTGTGTTTTCAGCCACCGAGCGCCGAACCCGCTGTGAGGGCTCACAGTGTGCTTTGGCCTTAAGTGTTATGTTAAAGTTTCCTCAAGTCTGCACGAGTATGCTGAAGCAGTTTCTGTTAAATTTTGTATAGACACTTGTATTCCAACATGTACATTACACTCCCACCCAAATCAGAAACCGTGGTTAAACAATGACGTACGCTTGAGACTATAAGACAGAGCTGTTGCCTTTAACCCTCTGGGCACCTTAAAAATTTACATACACTCGTTACCTTAGGGACCCGTTTGGGACCTCTCATAAAATAGCTATAAAAATGCCAAATATTATTTTATTTATTTTACTTTTTGCGCATGAAATCCTTTCACTACTTCAGCCCTAACCATAGATATGAAGTTTATTTTCATTTATTAATAATTTATGTTTTTATGACCATTTTGTCATCAAAAATCCTGTTATTTTAGATAACAAAATCAACAAATCTGCCATTTTATCCAAAAATTAGTTGCAGAGTGGATCACTTGGGGTGAAGTTATTAGAGCTTTGACTAAGTCAATAATTAATAACAACATTGGTTTTAATGCATTTTTATTTTTGGAGCAAGGACAGATTATTGAAAAAAAACTCACACTCGTTAAGACCCAAGACCCATTTGGGACCTCTCATTAAATAGCTGTAAAAATGTCAAATATTAATATTTTTAATCCTTTCTACTACTTCAGCCCTAACCATAGATATGAAGTTTATTTACATTTATTAATATTTTCTATGTTTTATGGCCTTTTTGTCATCAAAACCCAACTTTTTTAGATGACAAAAATCACAAAATTATGCCATATTATACAAAAATGAGTTGCAGAGTGGATCACTTGGGGTAAAGTTATTAGAGCTTTGACTAAGTCAATAATTAATAACAACATTGATTTTGATGCATTTTTATTTTTGGAGAAAAGACAGGTTTTAGTAAAAACTTACACTTGTTACCTTAAGTACGCGTTTGGGCCCATTGACTTCCATTATAACCACAGATTTTTGACATCCTGCAATCCTGACATATTATAATACTTTTTTTTTCATGGAAACCTAATAAATCTAAGCCTTTACCTTCAAAATAAAGGGAACTTAGGTTTTTGGTGAGATTGACCCCTAAACCACCAGGGGCAGCAGAGCTTTATTTTATAAATTTTCAATGGAATTCTGTTGTTCTACCTTGCAAAATGCATGGGAATAAAAACACTGAACACCAATAAATTGGTCTTGGTGTGTTGGGATCGATGTAACAGAGCGGTGGGAGCTGAGAATATATTTTGTTGATGAGGTCATGAGGGAGTCTGTGAAACTCAAATATTCAAAGGCCAAATGGACTCTGTTTATAAACAAGTGGAGTCAGTGAACCTGAGAATACTCTTCTGTGTTTTTTCATGAACAAAGTATTATAATATGTCAGGATTACAGGACGTCAAAAATCTGTGGTTATAATGGAAGTCAATGAGCCCAAACACGTACTTAAGGTAAAGAGTGGATGTAAAATGCATATCTCCTGTTCTATACACCTTAGAACAGAGGGGGTCATGGCATTTTAAACACCAACTAAAAAAATTATTCTGGCCAAGTTTCACACCAACAGCTTTTAAACTGACTGATTTATTGAGGATCAAAAAAGTAAAAACAGCAAAAAGTATGCGTTTGGACCCTAAGGTGCCCAGAGGGTTACAGCAGGTGATGAAGAGCTCTACAAGACTGCTAGATATGAGCTCAGGAAAACCATCAAGTTAGCAAAAAAAGATCACATGGACAAACTGGAACGACACTGCTGTGAGCAGGATTCGAGGCGCTTATGGCAAGGCCTCCGAGAGGTCACAAACTATAAAATCAAGCCAAGTAGCATCTCAATCACTTCTGCTTCCTTTCCAGATGAACTAAATAGTTTTTATGCTAGATTTGAGCGTGTCCTGGATCCACCTGAGCGGGGACTTTTTTCAATCACGGACTCATGCATACATAGTGGGACAGTAAACCAAGTCACTCAGTCTGATATGTGCAGGGTTTTCAAATCTGTTAAAACAAGGAAGGCCACATGCCCAGATGGTATTATGCCTCGGGTGTTAAAATGCTGTTATAATGAACTTGCTCTTGTTTTTACTGATATTTTAAATTTGTCACGTTCCCTCTGTGTGGTTCCCACATGTTTTAAGAGATCTATAATAGTACCTGTGCTTAAGAAATCCTCTGTACTCATATGAATGACTACAGACCTGTAGCCTTAACTTCAGTGATAATGAAGTGTTTTGAGCAGCTGGTAAAAAGGTACATAAACAACAGCATATGTACCACTGTTGATTCCTTACAATTTGCTTATAGAGCAAATAGAGCTGTGGATGATGCAGTTTCACTGGCCTTACATACGGCGCTTCAACACATGGACAGTCACAACACCTATGTCAGGATGTTATTTGTTGATTATAGCAGCGCTTTCAATACAATAATTCCATCAATCCTTGCAACCGAGCTAAAAGACCTTGGCCTCAGAAATCCCATCTGCCAGTGGTTACAGGATTTTTTGACAGGCCGACCACAAGTAGTGAGAGTGGGAAACAGATTTTCATCTACTGTAGTCCTGAACAGCGGCGCTCCACAAGGCTGCTGTCTTAGTCCCTTACTGTAGAGTCTGTACACGTACGACTGTGTGGCAACACATCCCACTAACAGTAGAGTTACATTTGCAGACGATACTACAGTGATAGGGCTAATTACTGACAATAATGAATTGGGCTATAGGGACGAGGTGAGCAACCTAATCATGTGGTGTCACAAAAACAATCTGTCCCTAAATGTGGGAAAAACTAAGGAGCTCATTTTAGATTTCAGCAGACGGAAGCCAGCATACACACCTATTCATATAGACAACACTCCTGTGGAAATTGTAAAGAGCTTTAAGTTTCTGGGCATTCATATTTGTGACTCGCTTTCTTGGTCTCTTCACATTAATTATGTGATCAAAAAACCACACCAGAGACTTTTTTTTCTGAGGCGTCTCAAAAAATATGTCCTGTCTAAGAAAAGCCTCATCAAATTCTATTGTTGTACAATTGAGAGTGTTTTAACAGGACGCCTGCTGCTGTGGTTTGGCAGTGTCACATCACATGACCATAGTCTCCTTACAAGAACAGTAAAAACTGCATCTAAGATTATTGGATCACCATTGCCCCAAATACAGGACGTTTACAAAAATGTTGCAGGAAAAAATCACTGTGCATCATGGAGGATACAAGTCACCCTGCACACAGCTTCTTTTCTTATCTTCCCTCAGGGAAGCGCCTGTGAAGCCTTAAGGCCCGGACTTCCCGGTTTTGGAATAGTTTTTATCCCCAAGCAATAAGGCTCTTAAACAGCTCAACTATAAGGAGGGCTGATGTCTGATTTTGCTATTTATATAAATACTGAATTGATTGCACTGTATATTATATTACAGTGTATATTTATTGATTTTATTGTATTGTTTATGTCAATTTTATTGCTAGATATTATTTCTTTTTTTTTAGGAGAGAGCGCCAGGGCACACCTTATTTCATTGCTTATGGTACTTTGTTCTTGTATGCACATGGGTTAACTTAAACTTAAATAAACTTAAAATGTATGCTGTTCATGTTAGCTCAGGTTACTGTGGATAGGCTGACGTCCAGCCATGATTCGACTCGCGTAAGCTCTGACCGCTACCGTTCATCAGCTAACAACAGCACATGCTGCTGGTCTGTGTCATTGCCCATTTGTTCAGGAAGCACGATTTGTCCTGCGAGTACATTTGCACATGTGCACATACAATTACTTCCACAAAATGAGTACTTTTAAAGGCTTTTTTAAAGTTTACATTTGATATTGTTGAGCAAAAATGTGATATTTATGTTGCCTTATGTGTTAACAAGAATGTGAAATTGCAAAAATTTAAGAAAAATCAGTTAAAACTGACCCATCTGGAATGTTGCTCACTGTTGCAGGTCGGCTAATGTCCTCCTCCAAGATGTGCATCAGTTTTGCTTTGTTTGTTTTAAACAGAGACCCATCAAAGTTGGCAAGTGATTGTGGCAAAGGCATTTTATCAATGTTAATTTTCTTTGAATCAATCCAAAGCTGTTTCAAAACGCACAACAAATGTCTCAAAATGATCCGCAAGCACAGAAGTGATGAATTCGCACATTGGAAGGGCTGGATGAGCACATAGGGCAATCCACAAATGCATCATCAACTATTCACAGGCAAAATGCAGATTTATAAATGACAAACATGATTGATTTGTGAAATAATTGCAAATAATATATTTGCAAATTAGAATTTATTTGCAAAAATCGCTGCATGCAAGTCACAAATGAGTCATTTTGAATAAATCATTCTAGTTTCATCAATACATTTATTGTTGCATCAATTCATTTTAGTGAAACAAATATAGCTCCATACTACTGCTACTACATGCCCAAACTATACGAACAAACTCAGGACCTTCTGATGAGTGTACCCACACTGCCTCTGAAGTCGAAAAATACTTTTACCACTTCAAGTCTTTTGAAAATAAGTCTTGTTCCTCTAAGATTTACTCAAGAGAATGAATAAAATACAAAGTGTACATTTTAAGTAACTGAGTAAAAGGTGGATTCTCAGTTTGTTGGAGCGCAGAGAACACCGTGTCCATGCCTTCGTTAAGAGTTTGTTAAAGTTTATCCATTAGGTCCGGCGTAGCCTTCTTCACATCGTCAAACTGTGGCAAAACGTCTAACGGGAAGACGCAGAGGATTAGGGGTTGTCCAGGACTACAGCCTGTGGGTCTAAGCTTTGTCAGGGCCTGCCTCAGTTGGGTGACCTCCTGCTGTAGCTCGTCCTTGAGCCTCTCAGTTCTGGCCTTGTGCCTGTCGTACTGGGATCTGATGCATTGGTCCACTTCGGTCTGTTTATTCTGCAGAAGTTGGATCAGACCTGTGAAGTGGTGCTGCCCAAAACTCCATCGGCACAGGCACAGATCCGGTCTCCTTCAGTCTGAGCCACTAGCACTCGTTCTTTGGTCTGGATTTAGAGCACGAGCTCTTGTGGATCTCTCCATCGCTCAGCAGGACTGCACACAAATGAAAAACATCATAAAGTTACTGCTGAAAAATTACCCCAATATAAAAATATACAAAGAAAGGCAGTTTTAAAACACAAAAATGTGTGTAAGAGGAATTGAGACTTTTTAATTTTCTTATGGCCATCATGGGCTGTGGGCGGCTGGAGCCTGTCCCTGCAACTATGGGCCTGAGGCGGGGTACACCCTAGACCAAAGCCATACAACCAGAGTTAGAAACATACACTGGCAGATAACCATTCACTTTTACAAATGAATGATACTGAATGAAATAAATGCATGTGGACGATAACAATATTGTTCATTTGTAAACAGAAATATATATCTATCATATCAGACTTTTGCTTTTTATTTTTAGAGTTTATTTTTATATTCAAGTTCATTTATCATCTTTCAGAGACTCCAGCGATAGCCCGAGCATCACAACAGCAATAAGTTACAAAGGCAACACTGACAGAAACACAATGACTCTACCATTCACTCTCACATTCACTCACTATAGGGAGAATCAAAAAGCATACTTCAAAATAAAGTCAGGGAAACACTCGCCAACAATTAACAGTGATACAAAGACCTGCAACAAAAAATGTAGGCTAAAGGACTCCTCTAAAGTACGGTTGTGTGCAGGAGTGAAAGTAAGCCGGTACGGCCCGGTACTACGTACCGGCATAAGATTTAGAGGGGGTACGCAGTACTGGGTGGAAGGAGATCAGCTGTCCAGCCGCTCTTTGCAGCTTTAACACACATTAGAAAGCAGCCGCAGAGCGCGGACGCTTTTATGAGAAAAAAAAAATCTGACGCTAAAGCATATGAACCAGGCAGCACTTTATCTCATCATATCTGTGTCTGTGTGGTTTTTAGTGGCTTATGATCGCTCCGTGATGTGATTTAATGCACAGAATGTCCCTCTCCCCTCTCATCATTCACTGATTATCTTGCTTCCTTAAACAAATGCACTGAGCATGTGCGTCTTAAGCCCAAACCACACCTGGAGCGCCGCCTCAAATTACACCAAACACTTGAGAAGGCTTTAATATAAACAACATGGAGTTTAAAAAATGTGTTTTATCTGTGAATAACAGGACAAAGTGATAGAAGTCGCCCAGGCTGTGTGAGGACAGACTGGGCTGTTCTATTGCAGGTTATTAGCAGGTCATTAGCAGGTTATTAGCAGGTTATTAGCAGGTTAGCGACAGAAAGAAGTTTCCCCATGCTCTGAGTGCAGAGGAGTCAGTAGCTGCTGCCTGTGTCCCCTGATGCAGCAGCTACTCTCCCTCAGTGTTTACAGCTGTGTGTCTGTGGCACACGGAGCAGAGAACCATCTTTGTTACTGCAGAAATACTTTGTTACTGCAGAAGTACGGAGGGCCATGTGTTTTCAGCTGCCGCCGCGCGCCTCATAGATAACAATAGGGGTGTATTTTTTGACGTGCGTCCGGTATGTGTTGTCAAACCCTGTTAAACCCCGTATAAGCCATGTCTATATCTTTTCATTTATAGTCAAGATTCATTCTCAACCGCGTTCTGCTTTTTCTGCTATTAAAAATATATATGTAGGCATAATTTGTTATAGTACCAGCATAAGCAAAAATCTACTTTCACCCCTGGTTGTGTGAGTGTTTCAATCACATGACCCTCTTCACTCTATTACTATGACTATTCCTCAATAAATCTATATTTAACAAAGTTGAGTGTGAGATAGAACAACAAGTAATAGACTGGCAGTCTTTGGACCAAACATGGTGCACTCTTTACACTCATTACTTTTTTGCTTTTACTTATATTTGTGTTGAATACTTTCACTTGTACTTCAGTAATAATATTTTGAAGTAGCGGTACTTTTACTTGAGTACAGATTTAAGTATTTCTCCCACTTCTGATATCTATTAGATTTTATTTAATCTTCCTGTACATTGCTCGTGTAAATGGAGGTCCGTCCCAGCAGGTTACCATTGAACTGGGCGGAGCGTTCCGGGGGTGAGGTCCAGCTCCACAGAGACACTCAGTCCCCTCGGGCCCTCCCCGCTCCCTCCCCCGTTTGTCCCGTCCCACGTGCTTCCTGTCAGGCTCAGTGCACAGCCCCGGCCCTATAAAAAGTTCACTCCAGCCCCAAGTCCCTCACTTTCATCAAGAACTCCAACAGGTAAGGACTTTTCAATGGATGATGCCACTAAACAACACTATTTTATACTTTTTAAATATTGTTAATTATATGTTTAAATACTAGGGCTCTGCATGCTAACTCTACAACTTTTAAACTTCTTATAGCATAGCATGTGACTGTGTATCCAAGCCTTTTCTTTTAAAAATACACAAAACAAAAACAACATAAATTATAATTAAAATACTTAAGAGTGTGGGCGTCGTCTTTAATTTGGCCCGAGTCCCAAAGATGGCGTAAGGCCTTTTTCCTGAAGTGCGCGACGTGCACCAAAACAGAGCGCAAAGCGTTCATCATTGATCAAACACTAATAGCCACAGTCATGAGGTCATGCTGGATCCGGTGATATAGGTGTGTGTGCATTTGTAATTGTTCAGACTAAAGTTTGGTAATGGGCTCACGTCCTTCGACGAGGTCAATGACGAGCGGGTTGTGCTCATCATTGACTATGGACCCCATGAGCAGATTGGTCGTGTCATGCCCTTTCTAAAAATATATTGGTGCATATATATTATATTGGTACACTGCAGTTCATAGGAAACATCCAAAATCTCTTTATCTTGGCCTGAAAAGCTCAAAACGACAATAAAAAGATTTTGCTCATTTCTCTGGAACAGAACCTCGTAGAACAAAAAATCCAAAAACATTTTGTAGCTCTCCCCAACCTCTACCTGCACAAAGTGTGTGAGTGAGATGGACTTAATTGTTTTTCTCAAAAAAACTCATCTTTAACTGTTCTCACTGTCACTATAAGTGTTACTATTTCTTTCATAAAATTAAGAAAATCGGCAGTATTTATCGGCCATCGGATGCCCCCAAATTTTAAAAATCAGTATTGACATCGGCCATAGAAAAACTCATATCGGTCGATCTTTAGGCCTCACTGCTGTAAAATGTAACGTCAAATGTAATTTTAGCTGTGTTTGTTTTTAAGTATTGATTTGTTGAAGCCTAAGTAAACAGTATCATTTCTGGGTAAAAGAAATACAGAGAAGTTGAAATGTTGTAACTTGCAAAACGAGAAGAGTATGATAGAACTTAAATATAAAATGTCCAGTAGTAACAATAGTAGTAGTGCATGTATGTACACAGTTGGCATAACAAGGTTTGTCTTGTCTGTCCGCAGACTGCCATCATGAAGTTTGTGGCTCTTGCTCTTCTGCTCGCCGTTGGTAAGTGTTTCAAAGCAGCTTCATTTTTCATACAGTTTCATACTCATTTAAAGGTGCAATGCTTTGTTTTTGACGCCCTCTGGTGGTAATATTACAAACTGCAAATCCACACCTCACACTGCTGACTGCTCTGTTCTATCTAGGCAACTAGATACAGAAATTAGTGTCTTTTTCTACCAGTTTAACATTATTTTTGAGTGTGATTTATGTCATTAAAGACTCAAATTATTGCTATGAATTGTGTTTAATTTTGTATTTTTCTTTTTGCTCCTAGGGTCTCAGGCTGCCTCTCTGCAGGCCAATGCCCGCTCACAGCTGGACGATGCCCAGGACGCCGGCGAGGACAGTTTAAAGCTCGTCTACTTCCCACACCAGTTAGCAAGTCAGTATTTAACCTAACACAATATATTATACATAATATAATGTGTTGATGAATATAGTAAGACTGTATATCATCAAGAAAATGGGCCAGTAATTTAAATTTAGTCAATAGCAGGTAAAGTAAAGTAGTAGTGGTAGTAGCAGGGTAGTAATTAGTAGTAAGTATTAGTAGTAGTAGTATTAGCAGCTGTACGTTAGTAGTAGCAGTAGTAGTTGCAATACCTGATCAGGTCTCTTCATGGGGAATGGCAGTTCATTATTTTGTCACGTTGTAAAAGTAGTATTAGTACTGATGGCAACCACAGCTCAGCCACAGAGGCTCACAGGCCAGTATGCTCTTTGTGCCTGTCCCAAGCCTGGATTAATTAGAGGGATTACATCATAAAGGTCATATGGCGTTAAACCTATGCCAAATCAATACTTGAATCACTGCACACTAGCAGGCAGATGTGGCGAGTTAGTCAGTTAGTGGCAGTCACAGTAGTAGGAGTAGAGGTAGAAGTTCTAGTCAGTAATTGTAGCAGTAGTAGCAGGTTACCATACTTCTAAAGGATTTTTAATGCCTGGTTGATTCTTTGTCTTTTTACTGCTGACTAAAATGTAGTAATTGTATATTTACTTGAAATACAAGTTGTACTTGTAGCAGTAATAGTAGCAGGTTACTATACTTCTGTGTGGGTTGAACTGGTTGGTTTTGTTTGTGCCATTCACTAAACTGTAGTAATTGTACATTTACAGGAACAGCATCATCACCCCCGCCGTTTGGCTCATTGCTGGAGATGTGGCCAATCCCTGAGTACCTCCAAAATCAAAGATCTGAGTACGGAGACGCCATACACCAGTGGTCCCCATCCTTTGTCTTTTACCCATTTACCAGTAAAGGGTATTGGGATTTTTTTATGACCAGGGGTAGCGTGGCCGAGGAGTTTGCTATGGGGCGTGCATAGGGTTGCAAAATTCAGGGCCGGGCCGCGGGGGGCGTGGTATAAGCACGGAGACCCAGTCATCCTTCTCCCCGCAGACATTATCCAGATCCCCAATCCCAATCTCTCAGAATGGTTCTAGGTGAGCTGGGAGACATAGAGAAAGCCCTGAGTATGCACCAACAAATACCACATCCAAGCCTACAGCGCACGACAACAATGCTTCAAGTGATATCTGCTGTAAACATCTTCCTACATTTGTGGAAAAGTATGTGAATAAACATCTGAAAACCACACTTGTCTGACATAACTTGTGCTCTTTTGAAAGTCAGCCCAAGAAACTTATTTTATACCATTTATTTTATTCAGAAAATTGATTAGAGGTTGATTTTTACAATTTATGACCCAACTTACATAAAACTATACCAGCCCTTTTTTAAATAGTAGTTAATTATTTACAGTCTGCATTCTCAGAAGTGGGTTGTTGTTAAGTTCTCATTGAAAGCCTGTAGTACATAAATTATAACTTATATATTTGTATAAAACTTTTTTTAATGTAGTCACTTACATCCAGCATTTTGAACTGGGCAGGAAAATCATTTGGTCGAGTAAAGACAGTTGTGGAAAAAATCTCAAATCTAGCTCTGTATCTGCCAATAGTTTTCACCTGTTACACTATTGTTTAACCAGCAAACACAACACAACCAATGTTTCCTTTTCACATATCATTCTGTGTAAACCCTGCAGTAGTAGTAGTAGTAGTAGTAGCAGTAGTAGTAGTAGTAGTAGTAGTAGTAGCAGCAGCAGTAGTAGTAGTAGTAGTAGTAGTAGTAGTATTAGTATCACTAACAGTACTAGTAGCAGTAGTAGTACAAACAGAAAGTACCTGGGATTATTAAAGTTAAATTGAATTGATAGTGTTGTAGTCAAGACCGTACAAATCGAGACCAAGACCAGTCCAAGTCCAGAGTGAACCGAGACCAAGACAAGACCGAGACTCTCAGGGTTCGAGACCGAATCAAGACCAAGACCTTTAAGGACCAAGACCAAGTCCAGACCGAGACCAAGGCAAACTGAGACCAGGTCGAGACCAAACCATGGGAAATAACACTATAAAGGAGAAAAGGTTTTAAAAATAGTTCAAATACAGTAATGATCATTTTAATGATCTAATGCAACAGACTCCACAAACAAACAGAGACGAATCATTTACCTGGTTCTTCTGACGCTGAAAACAAATCACTCCAAAATTATGAAGAGCAAACACAAGACCGAGTAAAACTGAATTCAAGACCAAGACCAAGACCAAGACCAAGACCAAGGCCGAGTAAAACTGAATTCAAGACCAAGACCAAGACCAAGTCCAAGACCAAGACCAAGGCCGAGTAAAACTGCAGCCGAGATCGAGACGAGACCAAGAGGCACCACAACACCATGACCTGAGTAGTAGTAGTAATAGTATAAGTAGTAGTAGTAATAGTATAAGTAGTAGTAGTAATAGTATAAGTAGTAGTAATAGTATAAGTAGTAGTAGTAATAGTACAAGTAGTAGTAGTAATACCATTGGTAATAGTTTTGCCTTGCAATTGCAAAATATCCTGTACTTTTAAAAGTAGCGTGTACTTAAGTCAGCTTTACATGTACTTTTTAGTTCTCAGCTCTTTTTTCTAAGAAGGCTGAAGTCCTTGAAATGTTGTCCATGTTCTATCAGTCTGTTGTTGCAGCCGTTCTTTTTTATGCTGCTGTCTGTTGGGGGAACAACATCTCTGTCAAAAACTGTAAAAGGCAGGACAAGCTACTTAAGAGGGCGGGCACGTGGTTGGGAGGTCACTGGACTCTGTTGGGACAGTGGTAGAGAGGAGCATGAGGAGAAAGGTTCAGGCCATCCTCAGTAACACCAGGCACCCTCTGCACAAGACTCTGGCTGCTCAGAGGAGGAGCAGGAATGACCGTCTCCTTTCCATGGCTGCAGGACCAAGCGCTATAGGAGATCTTTTATACCTGCTACTGTTAGCTTCTATAATGCTCACTGTTAATGTAAACTATCTGTCTATTTGCATTTTGAATTGCTCTGTGTATGATTTGTGCTATACAAATAAACTTGCCTTGCCTATCTATCTATCATCTATCTATCTATCTATCTATCTATCTATCTATCTATCTATCTATCTATCTATCTATCTATCTATCCAGTAATAAAAAGTGTTGAGTGACTTACTTCTACTTGAATGATTATTTGGAGGTAACAGTGTTATTCCTTGGTCTACCTCAGCTGTCTGACATCAGCGTTGTCACATTGATAGTAACCACCTTTGTTGCACTTTCTGATGCTCAGTTAAACTTCACCAGGTTTGTCTTGAACATGTCTGCATACCTCAGGCATTAGGTTGCATTCATTTTTATGTTTACCAGATATTTTTAGAAGTATGTGTATATTATAATGTGGCTGGTGATCACTGTTGACCCCCGCTGTTCACCACAGTTAAACAAATATAATAAGGTCATAACTGATTGTGAGGTCCACTTCCATAGAACAAGATTAGCACAATCAGTTCTAGTTTAGACAGACATCCAATAACATGCAGAGTATTTCTTGTCCTGTTGTCTTAAAAGATGATGATTAATGAGTCCATTCTCACTTCTTCTGAGTGCCCTGAGGCTTGGACCACTGAACACTGTCCCATCACCAATACATACACATTTACACAGTTATTTCAGATCACAGTCTGGTTGTAATGAAGATGTGTTTTCCTGCCTATTCAGTGCCCAAAGAACTTGGAGATTTAATACAAGACTTCTGACAGATCAAACATTTGTAGAATTTATTAATATGCACATTGATCTGTTCTTCAAAACAAATAGCTCCCCAGATAACAGTTAGAGCACACTTTGGGAAACATTCAAGGCACATGTTAGAGGGCAAATTATTTCATACAGAGCCAGTGATAAGAAAAAGAAGCTCACATTTCTGAAATTAGTGACAGACTCACAATCATTGACCAAAGTGCCCCCTTCAGCCTCACTGTCGCGGTGAGTCTCTCCCGTTTTCGCTCCTGACGGTTGTTTGAGAGAAAAAGACAGAATGAGCCATGTCCTGGATCCAAAGCAGTGAAGATTCCTGTGTAGAACTTTTAACAACGCGACAGGTGAGCGCCGCTGAGGACTCGGACTTTTAAAGAGCACTCGCTTCGTATCATTTTGGTGAAGAGATGAGCGCGATCTGCCTTTCCTCTTTTTCCAGCGGCCCCAAAGGTTCAAACGCAGAGATTTTGTTCGTGTTATTACGTTTCATTTTGTCTGGATTTACTTCAGAATGTTTATGGAAACAAGGGAAGGCGCTCCAGAATCAGAGTGAGGTAAGTCTGTGTGTATAGCCCTAAGTCCAGGCTGTTTATGCAGCTTTGTTGTGTTGTTATATTTCAGTATGATGCACATTTTGAGCTCACTAAGCATTATTTTACTGTAGGCTGTTAAACGTGTGTCGGGGTCTGACTGCGCCAGAGCGGCGTGCGTCCTGACGCATTGTAGTATCCCCGAAGCCCAGTGTTCATAATAAAGAGAATGTACCAAAAAGCAGGCGACCAACACATTATAATGTGCATAAAACATCTGAAAACCTGACAGCACAGCTGCGTAAGTGGCTTTAAAACTGACTTTAGACTGCTGTTAAACTGGAATGAAGGCTAAAAATGTTTAGCTAAAATAAAATAAAAAACAAATGAATAGGATAACCTACATCCAATAATGCCTTATAAAAATAAACAAATGGACACTAATGTCTTGTTTGTGGCTGGGTCTCATGTAGCTGAATAACTTTCCGTGTGCTTTATATTTACTGAAATAAAGTGCGTCAGGTCTGGTGACGAGGTTTCATTGCCTCGAGGTTCAGCGATATTATAAACAAAATAAATAAACACATGAATGCTAAAACCCTTGTCTGAAGGATTATATGGGAGTTTTTATTACAGGTATTTTGATCATTTGTTACAGTGAAGAACATTTAAATCTGTTATTTGCTGCCTGTCCTGCCGCTAGCTTACAGCTGTGAGCGGAGGTCGCCTCTAGACTGCGTGGATCTAACCGGAAGTAACAAAAATTCAGCAACAACGCGATTTAATAAAAACGGCTGTGACTTTATTAAGTTGACGCAATCTGATAAAAGCGGTAGTGATTTGATAAATGTGCTTATGTTTGTGCATGAACACATGAATGGAACGAGTGCTTCTGGTACAAATGCAGCAAGTCAGACGTTTCATGCTCATTTTTTGCACTTTATTTACTGTTTATTTTACAATTCATGTTAACTTTTTGTTTCAAAGAGTTCCATTTGTCTGTGATATAGGCAATGTAGTGCATCTTTATACATTATAGACTATTTTAATTTGTATGTTTTAAATGTGTTTTTATGTATTTGGTTCATGTGATGGCACGTCTATATTGGACAAAGACATCTATTAAAAACACACACACATAAATATATATGAACTAGTCTATGTCTCTGAGAATACAAAGTCTCAGGGCTGCTTTGTTTTTACCGTGTGTTCATCCAAAGCAGAGAAGTCTAGCGTTGGTGAACAAAAATATACTTTGCACAACATTCCCATCTAGTGTCCAAACCTGGTAACAGCAAACAGTGTTGGAACAAATCCTGAATATTAGCTTCTGTACAGCCCAGATACAAACAAACCAGAATCACCATCACATAATATACAAGTACACTGTCAGAAAAAAGGGTACGGTTGGGGCACATATCTGTTCTCTAAGGTTCTAAACTCCTGGGGATGTACCCTCAGTGGGTCATAGTTGAGCCATAACATACTGATATTTACCTTTTCTAGGCTGAGATGGTACATGTTCCAAACGGTGAAAAGGTTCATATTTGTACCATTTTTCTCTCATGTAGGGTACAATACAAAATATGTGTAACATATTAGAGAGCAGCAGGTACAATAATGTACCATTTGGGTACAAACTGGGTCTAAGTTATGGGAAGGCGCATTGATACTGTGTGAAAAGTCCCAGTGGAAGGACACTGTGCCGGATCACAGGTCTGTATGCTGCTCCGCGGGAAATTCAACTGCGTTTCTTGACAATGGAGCAGAGATTTTTCCACAAAAGGGCACAAGACCCCCCGCGGGGTAAGTTTATATACATTTTATATTTATATTTATATATACATTTTAAAATGTTAGGTGGCCTGACAAATTTTACATACAATAGCTTCACAAAAAATAAATAAAATAATAATAATAATATGCAGAGTTATGTTGATGAGTAACTTAAATAAATTTATTAGACTTTTGATACATAAAAATGTAAACTGGACAATTAGGAGGCGTGTGGGCAGGAAATTTAATAAGATGCTAATGTTAGCTTGCTAGTTAGCTACTTTAAAATGGATGGGGAATATTTGCTAACTGTAGTTTTATTAACTGTTAAAATTATTTTGCTTTTCAACATAATACTTAAGAGGCTACATCTGATAGATTATTTTTGATGCTTTAAACTGGGAACCTTTCTTCATTAAACCGTTTAAAAAAGGCAGTATTTTAGCTCTGCTGCTAGGCGGGATTAGCAAAATTAGCGCTAGCTACCCGCAAAATCCTAATTTCGAAAAAGTATAGGGAATATGTGATAAATATTAAAGTATTACTTCTTTCATTAGAGGCTGGTTGATCTAAATCAGTGATTCTCAACTGGTGGGTGCGGGCCTTTGCCTGGGTAAAAGAAGCGGACTGTGCTGTGGGTTGTCCCCGAGGACCGATGCTCTCTGAGCCCAGCGTGGAGCGAGGGGCGTGCGGCACTGATCACTGCCACCTTCTCCTGTCCCTGCCTGAGTTAAAATCATCTCTGTAATTACTTTTATGCTCAGCTCCTGTTACAGACTGTAGGGACTGGGCTCAGTTTAAGTCCGGGGCTTCTTTCTGTAAACCGCGGGGTCCTCGGGCGTCTGCGTCCCGCTGTGCAGCCGAAAGCTCCAGGAAAGCAGCGAGCCCTCTGCGGGGCTGTGTCCGGGCTGACCGTCACTTAGCGGGGCTCGGGCTCACGGCGCGGCGGCCTCTAAGTCCGGGGCATTAGTTCCTGTAAACCCACGTCCGCCACTTCTTTGACTTTCAGCTCTCCTCTCTGTTATAAACTGTAGGGACTGGGGAAATGATTTTAGGTCCGGGGCTACTTTCTGTAAACCCGCGGCGTCCTCGTGCGTCTGTGTCCCGCTGAATCCTGAGGAGCCCGGCCAGAGCTCCGGTGAGAGCTGCGGTCTCTCGGCGGAGCCATAGCCGGGCTGAGGAGTGCGGAGGGCGGCAGGAGGATGTAGGCGCGCCCGGGCTTTCAGAGCCAACCTGTGCGCCAGCCGTTGCTATGGTTACGCCAGCAGCAGATATGGGACAGTGATTTAACTTCTGCTGGACTCAGGGCATTATTCTGAAGACTGATGCCATCAGTGCTCCAATAAGTCACTTGTTTTAACAGCCGCTGTCGTAGCCGCCCACCATTAGCCCACTGGCTACACCTGGGACTCAAAAAACCTGCAGCCAGATAAAGCAAGTTATAATCAAAATAATTTTCCTATCCTAATTTGCTTTTTAGCCAGATGCAGTGATGATGTGGATGGGCCTCACAGATGTGATGACTTTGGAAAACGTGACTCCAGAAGTAAGGCAGCAGTCTCTTCAGAAACATTAAGGTATGTCTTCATTGTATTTGTGTCGTTAAGAGAAGAGTTAAATGTTAGAGACCATCCATGAGATTTTTATCCTCTTTTTGGCTTCATCATTTTGTCTAACTCATTAAAAAATACAGTAACTTGTGCAGTTTGGAGTGTTATGTTACTTTGTGCTCTCTACTCTCTAAGTCTAAGCCACTTATATTGCTTTAACAGTTTCAAGTTTTTGTTCATTGGCAGCTCCCGAGCTTGTGCAACACTGCCTACAGATTGTCATTCCACAGTTTTCCAGACATCTACAGACCAAACATCTTTCACAGTTTTTAGGTTTGTATTTTAAAATCTGAAGTTGAAAAAGCCTGTGTTTACAGTTCATTTAATTCTAGATCACATAACATCCCATTAACACTGAAAATTCATATTCTATTGTTTTAGTTGTCCCACAGATTCAGAGCAAGCTGTCAAGATGTTGATGTCAGATCCTTTTCCTCTGGGAACTTGAGGTGAAATAGTTCAGTAGTTCTGACATAAAAATGACCAAACAATATGACATAACAAGCACAAATATTAATATTTTGAATCCACTATAAATGCACAGGAATTGTTGCATAAATGTATTTTTACAAATATTTAGTTTTTCCTTATTTTCTCAGTGCAAAAGTGCTGCATCTGGTAAACTGGAAGAGGCCAGTATTCCATTACAACATGGCGATGAAGAGAAGAGGCTCTCATGGAGCATGGACCAGGTAACGAGGAAACTGTAGCTTATGTCAGAGGAAACGCCAAATCATTAAAAGCATGGATTTTAATATAGCGTTGTTTGTGCAGATATCATTTTGCCAACTATCTTCAAGGAAAACATGGACGACTTTGTTACACCGACAGGTAAAATTTATAATTGTTTAATTGCCACAGTAGTGATGTTTAAA